>CP092090.1:8440000-8895000 GCA_029203775.1 Neoneuromus ignobilis | reverse complement strand
TTCACGCTTTATGCTATAACTGGCTACCGGAATCCGGAAAAGTGAATGTTTTTTGTGTGAAATCGACCGCGAAATCGATTGGCGCCACACAAAAATACGCAGTTGCACATTCAGCCATTCTCGATTTCTCTGTTTTCAAAAAAATACTTTTTTAAAGGTATGTTCGTATACGAGATATTTCTGTCGAATCATCAATACACAACATATTTAAATAAGTAGATGAATGAAATTCGAATAAAGGAATAACTTTTGTTCTCTGGAAATTATACGGCGGAAATAATTCAATATAGACAGCCACAAATACATATATATATTTAAAAAAAAAATCTTTTTTTAAAACGTATATGATATTTGTGAACATATTTATTTAATTACAAATTCGATAAAATATTTTTTTAGAAAATACAAGTCAAACAAAATATAAAATTCTTTTAAACTCTTTTGATTTTAAAGGCGTCTGATTGAAAAGTTGATATTATATTTTGTATATTTTTTAAGAAAAAATAAACATTTCTGTATATACATAGAAGTATTTTAAAACAAAACGAACTTAATTTAAGAAGGTTAAATATTTACCAGACATTTAATTTCAGAATAAATATTTGAACGAAATTTATATACGGATCGTTTTATTCTACAACCCATTTTATTAAAACTCTTATTTCCTCGATGTTACATGTAACTGTCAAACTCAACTGTTCACAGAAGTGATTTTAAGAAAACGATCCGATTTGTATGAAAAATGATATAATTACAGTAAGTACATTTCAAAAATTTGATCACGTATCAGATATAACGACAAACACACAGATACGACAAACAAACAAACAAAAAAGACAGACAACAAATGTTGAAATTTGCTTATCTGATACAATGGATACAATGTCATTTGGATTTGTCAACGTATTTGCATATTACTATCCATGGGGTGCCAGATGAGCATCATCATCAACGTCCAGATGCAAATTTAATTTTATATGCAAGAAATTCATGTCACACATATAGGGTGTAATATCTGGCGCGTGAATGGTTAATACGACATATCATCTGCGCGAAATTGGCATAGTGGAGTCGGTGATAAGGTTTTTCGAATTATTTTCAATGATAACGGATATTATTTGTACAAATTGGAAAAATAACACGAATCAAATATCCATATTAATAAAGTTTTGAAATAATCATTAAAAATAATGAAATTTTCTAGAGGATAAATATAAAAATATATTTTTATAAATTATAACTTTTCAAATAAAAATGAGTATTGATAAAAATGTTACAAAAATATTTCAATATAAATGAATTTATTTAATCGCACATCAACACTAGAAGATTTTATACAAGTGTTTAGTTATCACTTATTGTTAAATTTATTCACTAATTTCCATTCTGATAATTTCATCATGTACTGTATTACAAAATTTCATTACTTTTTATAATTTATAAAAGATGGCTTATTGCATTAAACCATATTTAAAAATTGTATTTAATATACTTAGTGAAATTTTTTAAAACGTTTTCCTAACTCACAAATAAACTATCACCTCAACACTAAAATATATTAAAAAATGTTTAATAGTTATTTACTGTTAACTTTTTTTGTTTATAAGCTGATATGCATTTCATTGACAATGCTATCATCATCAAAGCGCTGTATTATAAAATATAGATTTTATATCGCAGTACTCTAATGATAATGAAATCGCTATCGAAATATGCATCAAAAATTAATAATAAATAATTATTAAACACTTTTTAAAATCTTGTGATATTGAAGTAATAATTCATTTATGTGAAAGTAATTTACCACAATTCGAAAACAAATAATGAGTGTTTTCCTAAATTTGGAATATTTTTTTAATAATTTATTATAACTGAAAGAGTAATATTTTTATCCAAGTATTGTTTCTTATATTAAAAATATATCTTAATATTGATTTATAAGCAATGATAGCGTAGCTATCGAAATTTATATTAAATATTGAACATTTGATAAAGTCTTGTGGTGTTAAGGTGAGTGATTCGTTTACATTAAGATGAACTTATTTTTCTAAATTTTATCAATGAATCATTTTTTTCAAATTTAATCATTTTATTAAATTTGAATTCTAGTATAATTAACTGTCATGATTTAAACATTCCATTAAGTGTTAAACGTTTCATAATTTTCCAAACTCTACTGAGTTGAAATGTCAAAATGAGCTTAAAAAAATTCAAACATGGCTACCACCAACTGTCAAAGATCTGACATTCTTGTTAGAAAACCCATATACATTTTAATAAATTATTAGTCATTTATTATAGTTAATAAAAAATGTACCAATATGAAAGATTGATAAAATAAAACATATTATTGAAAAAAGGAATTAAAATGTAAAAAATAAACTAGAGGCACATAATTTCAAAAGAAATCTTTTCTATAACGAAACTAGTAATATTTTCAAATATGTTTAATAATTTCATATAATTAATATTTTACTAGTATAATTAAAAGTATAAATATAAAAATATAAAGATAGATAGATATGTATAAATAATGATATTTAATTATATCATATCTCGAACTCTAAAATATTTATTCACGAGCCACTAGTTCCAGAATTTATCTCCATCTATTTAAAATGTCGTAGTCTTCGTCGAGCACATTTATGTGAATTCATGATGCAGTTTAATAAGAACACTTGCCGGAAGAAATTCGTCATTGCTCCTCGAGATGTTTCCCTGTAATACGTACAGAAGAGCTTTTACAGTCGACAAATCATACCGTCTCGTTTACTCACAACGTGTTGACCTCATGCAGCCAGCCAGACTGCAAATGTTCATAGCGTGTTATTTATAATCAAATAATTACGCTCATTTTATTGCCGCGTTGACAGAGATCTAGAATCTATATAGCACATTCATAATATGTTTACGATTACAGTTTTGTGTTATTTACTATACATGCATTCGGTAAAATGTTCAAGTAAATGTATGAAGCTATTAAAAATGAATTAAGAGATGAGGTTCATTGCAAATGAACTACATAATGTTTTTATATTTATATACGTGCGCGCAACGATGAAAAGGTACATAAAATTAATTACACAGAGAACTTCAAATAAACAGAAGAGTACGCAACACAAACACGAATGAATTCATTAAATTTAATTATAGAATCTCTGTAGTTATTTTTTTTTTAAATTAATAACATCATTTTACTTTTTCGTTTTTTTTTGCTTTAAACAGTTTTAAATTCGTTCTAGTATATTAGTATTTCCATAAAATGATAAACAAATCATCTCATTAAATTCAACACTAAAATATTTTATTTTAACTAAACCTTCGAGGCGTACATGTACATAATCCACGTTGCTTACATTAAGTTTTCGTAATTTTTTCTCTCTCGAGCTGAAAATTGAATTCGTGAAATGCTTAAAACTTTTTAATCTTCAAACATATTTTATCGTATCCCTTACTCAGTTTAAAATGAACTTTAAATAGCTATTGTGATAACCACATATATCAACTTAGTAAGTTAGCTGCCGGCCAAACTCAGTACGAAAAATAACTGCAAATTTCCGCGGCTCTCCACATCGACGAAAAGTTTTATAATTTCCTTCATTAAGAAGTAAATGGAGTAAGAAAACTTCTCACTTTCGTATCAAATTTTTTCATCTTTTTTCCATTTATAGCTTCTATGAAGTTTGCAGACGGATGGATATTTGCGAATTATTTTTTGAAAACATTTTAATTTCAAACAACGCAGCTCAGTCTTTATTCAATTCTAGTTTGTTTTGTTCGAACGCTTAAATCAAAACATAGAGTGATCCAAATGAGACTGAAGAATAGTAAAAAATAATAATTCACCCTATATATCAAAATTAATAATATCTAAGTCAGATTTTTTTAAATAACCTCTTGACTCGTTTTAATTCAAACTGTCGCTTAAAGTACTATTTCTTATTTAGAAACAAGAAAATATTACTTTATTTTTTCATATTTATGTTACTAGAATGTACTTATATACTTTATACATTTATTTTTTATATTGTATATAGAAATTTAAAATCATTGCATATTTTTTAATCAACAAGTATTATTAACTAACCATATTTCATCATATGATTTATAAACAATAAATAAACTATTTATCGAAAAAAATTAAAATTAAAAATATTGCTGTTTAATGAAATAATAAACAAACTAATTACTTTAAATTATTGAAGTATTAAAATTATTAATAAAATATGGATACAAATATAGAAAAACAGTTTTAAACATACTGAAAAAATATTTCAGTATAAAAATTAAATTTACTTCGTTATATCTAAATAAAATCACTCAATTAATTTATTTATGAAAAAAATTTGAAATATAAAAAATAAATACTAAATTGTTTGGAATTATAATTAATTTATTTTTTTACAAAATTATTACTATCTCTTTTTATAATGAAACTTAGTTTTTTAATTTTATATTTAAAAGATAATACCTTAGTCTTTAAATTTTTGGAAAGTAAATAAATTTAATGTTTCATATTTTTATAAAATATTTTAAGATTGAATATATTTTTTCTCAAAAATGATAATTTATATATATAATTAGAAAATAAATAATGAAACGATCAAAATATATAATAATTATTTATCAATAAATAATTTTTAAAAATATTTAGAGAATATATAATTCATTAGAGTCTTTGATAAAATGTTTAGTTATTAAATGTGAAAGTTTTGAATTTTTTAAAAATGTAAATAATATATTTAGAACAATATAAGCTTGTGTTCTAGTCTTAAATAAAATAAGGTATGAATTAAATTTCGTTTAAAATTCAATTACACATTTTCCAAAATCTTTTGCAAAATATACATTCTTAACTTACAAATAAATGAAAAATAGCACAAATAATTAAAACATTCTAATACGATTTCATTCCAAATATATTTCTAATAACTTCCAAAAGATTTCAGTTAAAATAAATCGAAGAATATTATCACAAAACAAAACGAGGCAAATTGTTAAAATAGAATAGAAAAGATAAAGATGAAAAAAGAACAAAATGCTCCATTTTATGTCCTTTTATATAAGCCGATATGTTTAAAGCTTCTTTGCCGACCTAAAACCGACTTCGTCATACTGTAGGGTGAGCAATTTTAACAAATCGTCGCAATTGGCGGAAGAGTTAATCGACTTTCCCGGCACTCGACGATAATATATTTTTTTATATTCCACTTTAAGAAGTCCCAAGCAATCTATTTTGATTTTTATTCATATTTTTATTGGTCATGAATAGTGTTATGAACGTAGTTAGTTTGAATATCTTCAGTCGTATCGAATAGTGGTAATTTAGAGAAGCTTTAAGAATCGTTCAAGATTTAAATTGAACTGAAACTTAACGACATCAAATAGATTATTTATCGTTTATGAAGTGTGTGTTTATGAAAACACTATCACACACATTTCGTGGATATTCGATGATAAGATTTACAACGCCATTCAATAATATAACAGACTAGAATAAGTGATAAAATAGAATTCTAATTGAAGGAAATCAATACGGTTTTATATTGTAAATTCAACAAAATCACTACAAATTACACAAAATAAACCACTTAAGTAATTTAATGCACATTGTTAAATAGTTTTAAAATATCAGTTGAAATATTGTCTATTTTTATTTTTATTTTTTTAAAATCAATATTTTAAAAATAGCTTTTTGTATAAATATCTATTAAATAAATCAACTGAATATAATTAATTTCTTGGTTATCTATTCAAATCAACTAAAAATAGTATTTCTTTATTAATAAATATATCTTTTATGATATCGAATATAAATATTCATGTTGTAAATTATTCATAAAGAAGGAAATGAAAATATCATTTTTTATTTTTAGAAAAATATTTATAACTAAAATAATTCAATACTAAAAATAGATTTTATAAATAATTTCTAATCGATATATTTGTTCATTTATAATTGTCAAATAATATATAAATCAGTATATTTTATTTCATTTATTTATTTAGTACATAAAAGATTTTTTAGGTTTATTTGACTAAATTAAAAAAAATGCATTTGAAAAATTTCATAAACCAGAAAAAACTAAATAAATTATGAAAATTAGCACATTACTGTCAATTTAATAAAATTGATATTAAGAAATATTATTTTAACTCTTTTCTAAAATTTCACTCATATATTTTATAATTAGTACAAAATCATAAAAAGATAATTTTCTATTTTTAATACAAACACTTTTATTTGTATATTAGTACTTCAAAATATTAATAAAACTGAATATATGTATATTATTAATTTTTCTATTTATGAACTATATTGTCTTTTAAAGATAGTTCTTTAAAGTGTATTAAAACAAGCAAGTTTTTAAATTGAAAAAATTTAAAAGCATGAATTTTAAAATAAACTAATAAAATATTTGTGAATATATATATATATATATATAAGGGTTTGTAAAAAAATTCTACGAAAAATTTAATATTTTTTTATTTATATTCATAAGATGTTGAATTGAAATTCATCTCGTCTAAAATATACGTTCTTTTGAATACAACATACAAACACAAACACACGCACACACATTACTCGGCGAATGCAAATAAAAATTGTACACAAAGAGCAAACAAATGTACAAACCGCGTAGAAAGGGAATCGTGAAATCAAATGTGGCATGGTCGGGATACGAAAGAGCGCACAGTGCGGTGAAGTCCATCGTCGCTAGTAGCAGAAAGTGGACATTCAACTGCTCAGCTATTCGAATGGGTGGCCGTTCGGTGACGGGAAATGAAGCGTCCTCTACTGTCGAGACGATCACAACCAACGGCGTTTCCGGTCGGTCACCGGAGTCCACGTGCATCACGGAAACAATAACCGCCAAATGCACTGCCACGAGCGAGTTTATAGAAATATAGGGAGTGATAGATGGAAATGACAAATTTGCTGTGGTTCCGAATGAATGATAGCTATTCATTACTAATTTATTTTACTAGATTTTTTAAAAATTGTTTAAAACAGCTTTAAATTCAAATATATTTCACAAAACACGTTTTTTAAACTGAAAATTATTTCCATATAAAATCACACATCTCATAATTATTTACACTATAATCAATATATAATACAATTGTTTAAAATAAATAATTTTACGAAATAAACAATTTTATTATAGTATTTAACATCAAATTAAAATCAATCTATTACATATTTTAACTATAAATATTTCTAAAGAATATAGTTTTTAAAGTTTGAAGAGATAAAATATTTATATTTTTTAATTTAGATATTGTAAATAATTAATATTTTTAAGAAATGAAATCAAATTTAGTATAATATAATTATTATAATTAAATTTAATTACGTTAATTGAAAATAAAACATCATTTTAACATTTTATAAAATATAAGTACATATCGAGCATTCATCTAAATGAGGTGAAATACTTAAAGAAAAGAACACAAAAAACGTTATTAACGTTTATGTTTGAAGCCATTAAGATAAATAGTATAGATTTAAAGAAGATGATCAAAACACACACGAACTTCAACGATCTAAATGACCAGCAAAATACATTTCCACGTATTTTAGTGAATAGCCATTCTCATCTGAAATATCGTACGAACATAAAACTAAATATTAACTGATAAATATTTTCCGTCGAATCAGTGACTAGGTCAGTTGTTTTCCAGCATTTCCAAGTTTACTGGACTGGGTTGATATCGACTTGTTCTCCAGAATCGACCCAGTTGCTTCCCTTATCGCATTCAAGCAGACTTGTTTCAAGTTTACTCGCCATCGAGGTATACAGAACAAACACACACACACATTTATACGTACAACAAACACACACATAAACTATTGTATTACTCATCGCAAGGAAATATTATCTATATACGTACATATATATATATATGTATATATATATATATATATATATATATATGCGTATGTAGTTTCAATATAGATACTTATATTTAACTTGAAACGTGCTATTTAGGCACATATTATCTTCGTATATTTATATTACATAAAATATAACCGTATTTTATGTTATACAAATATTGTATCTATCCAATATAGAAAAGATAAATAATTCGAAACGAAATAAATTAAATTCCGTATTGTTGAAAAATTATAACCCGCTAAACAATTACATCGAGACAATAATTTACATTTATTATTGTTTAATTTACTCTCCTTTCTTCAATTTATAAACGAATTAATAAACAACAATGTCTCACTGACTTTCATACCATTGCTCCCTATGTAAAATAACACGGACAAAATAAATTGTCTTCGACAAAAACGGAATATAAATAAATATTTACTAATACATCAAACAAATTAACAACGTTACAATACATTAATTCCTATCTATAAATAGATTTCCTTTATTCGAATTTATTTTCATTTCAATTTGCATACAAAGCTCGACATTCTTCCTTTTGGGTGTTTCTTACAAAGTTCCTGTATAAATTCACGCTCTAATACTCTCTGTCTGACTGTCGGCTTCTACAAAAACCCGTGTAAAATTGTGCTTCCCATTAGCATATGTTTCTTGCCACTAAGAAGGTAACAGGGGAGAGATTGTGCAGGGATGTAAGAATCTAAGGACGTTCGTAAAAGCCTAATGCCCGATACGTATACAACGAAATGCTATTAAGTCCAATGTACACGATATTTCGGCAGATTTTATGGAAACAACGCACTTTTTCACTATATTATCTTTGAAAATAATGAACTTTTTTTATTTAATCTATCTGAGAACGTCAAGATCGGAATTCAACAGCAAAAATATATCGTAATAAAAATAACGTACTCTGGTAGGATTCAGTTCATTTCATTTAAATTCATTTATACAAACACACATTATGTACATCTATATCTATATATATTACAAAAATCAAGAACTTATTTAAACAATTTTTCAACGGAAATTGATTTATTACTATAAATAAATTTTCTTTTTTAATAGTTACAAAAAATTTAATATTTAATGAATTCTTCACATACATATATACTTAAGGACTTTTTAAAAAAATTATTGAAAATTATTAAAATTAAAATCTAATTTCCTTTATCAATCTCTATCATGAGATTTACTGACAAAACCATATTTATTCAAATTATATAGATATATACACAAAAATATGTATGTCGTAAGAAAAGAAATAAAAAGTAAAAAAGAAATAGATCAAAAGATTGCTTTTTTATGCAAAACAAATTAAAATAAAAATTCAATATTTGATATATTTTTTAATATTAAATTCTCTTTACATTCCTATCCCCATTTTCTCTCTCCCCCTCTTTATATATATATATATATATATATATATATATATATATATATATATATATATATATATATATATATACAGTTATTACATAAACTCTAATACACAGAATAAAAATAAAAATATTTCCTAAAATTTGAAAATTAAACCAAATATGAAAATACATTACACTTTTAATTTTTTTCAAATATGTTTAATGAATCTACGTAATTAAACACAATTATTTTATTTGACAATATAAAAAAAATAATAAAACCAAGCAGAAAATCAGAAAAACCTTCAAAAATATTTACAACATTTAAGTTATTTCAAATTTATAATATCTGCATCACTCCTAGTGAAATTGGTCTACATAAGACACTATTATTTCTCTTTTATGGTTGATGTATTATTATGAAAAATATTCTTAATTCTGCAAAAACATTTATAAAAGTAACTTGAAGTAAGATACATCACTAAAAAAATATAGTAAAAAATTCTGAACAATAAATTATTTTAAATATGAAAAACTAAAGAAAATCTTTGAAATTGCCAAAGGTAAATCTAAATCAATTGTTCAATATATATATAGATAGATATATATATATATATATATGTATATATATATATATATATATATATATATGTATGTATATTTGTATGTATTGGAGATAGTGAAGTAAAAACTGATTGTGGTCTTGTGTTCATGTAACATAAAATGAAAATCCAATGTTTAAATTCGAAAAAAAACGCTGTAAACTTCATTTGGACGTTAACTTTTATTACTCCAACGGTGAACATTCTTCGTCGTTAAACGGACATCGTTGCATCGAAGAAGTAACAGTGACTAAGATAGAAAACGAGCCGCGCGACTTCCCCTCATCACCGCGTATGTTAGAATGTGTAGAAAATTAGCACAAATGACTGCAATTAAGTGGTAGCTTCTTGAAGTACGAGGGGGATGAAAATCTACGGAATGAACGTGCCAACGTATTGGTTGGCAAGAACAAATCACTGCCTGGGGGAAACCGCCAATTACTTACCGATCTCTCTTTAAAAGAGTCGTTCAAGTGATACGCGCAGTTGAAAAGTAGCAACGTTTCTTACTTGAATTTTATTGTGAATCAACTGATACAATTTAAACAGTCTGTAGTTCGACTTAAGATAATAATTCGATCAAAGACGTATACTTAGGATTGTTTGTTTGACACGGTATTTATATGAAGGAATAAAAAATAATTCATATACTTTAATAATTTCATTTATATTTAAAATAATCAAATAAATTAATCGATTTTTTTAAAACAATAAATTGATATGATTCGATAATCATTGAAAATTTTTCATTGTGTTATTTTAAGATTGTTTTTTATAAATTGATTTTTCATTTAATTTTACTTAATAAACTAAAATAAATAAATAATGAGAATATAATTTACAAATATATTTTAATAACGATATATTTTATAGAATTTGGAATACCAATTTCATATTCTCCCACAATCAACATCGAATATAAATTTATCTAAATAGATAGTAAAAAATATTCAAGTGAGAAAAAAATTTGAAGTCAAAACTAGTAGAAAAATATTTGAACAATTAAAAATTAAGATTTATTTTAATTTAAACCCTTTGTTTGGTTAAATATTTTTATTAAAGCAATATATATTTATATTATATAAAATTTTTATAACCCACTAAAAAATAATATATAGAAAAATTATTCAATTTTATTATCATTTTTTTTAACAACATTAATTTATTTTTTCTATACAAATATTGTGTAATCACTTTAATTACTTTGCCATTTTTCATCAATTTAGAATATATTAAACGTCCATTTAATTAAAAATTATATTTATTCAAACACTACAAACTATATAACAAATAATTATTCTTCCTTTATGAAATTTCATTTATTATTATTATTTTATATGTTGTACAAAAATTTGTTCCTCGAATAGTTTTTTTACAATTGCTTAATTTTAACATCGAATTTTAATACATATTTCTATTTTTATAAAATCTTAATATTTTACTATTATATTTTGTATTTTTTAAACTAAAAAAGCCCTCTAATTTCAAATATCTAAAAAGTTATTTCTTTAACCGTTTCAATTTTTATAAGCAAACAAATTTTCAATTTCATTTATCTACATTTGTATCGCCTGTTATTAAAGTTCTATTTAAAATTCACGATCGTATGACGAAAACATAATTAATATTTTATTTTTAATTTAAAAAAAATACGTCGACGTTAAAAATGTCTTATTTAAAGAAAACCGATAGCGTATTCAAGGCAGTAAACTGTCACGAGCTGTTTAAAAATTGAGTGTACGAACGTTTGACATAAACAGGGAACGTTGTCATCGAGTCTATTTGAAATAATGAAAACGTAATAGCGAGAAATTATCTAAATTGAAGCTGAAAGAAATAAAAATATATAAATACACACAGCGTTTGTTACTCATTCGCAACGATTAACGCTAGTCGAATTAACGTAACGATTATTTCATTAACCTCATTACGTACACGTTACCAAATTGAAAAATTCATTAATGTCAAAATATAAAATCGTTCCACCATTAGCATCAGTAGCGTAAATGGAAAGTTTTTTTTTATGGTACAATACTAGGTCACAGCTGACTGCTTCATAAATGAACATTGAACGTTTAAAACAGTTCTCATACATTAATATTTAAACATACAGGTACATGTGAGAACATATATATATATATATATATATATATATATATATATATATATAAAATAATTACTTAAGATTAATAGCACAACCTGTTGCTTAAATATATTAGTTTATATTGGATATTCTTTGTACATTAATTTTCTATATGAAATAAAATATAGTTAAGTTTTATTATTTTTATTTCTCCAAATCTATTACACATATCTGTAATTTTTTTTATTTTTGAAACTGCTACGTTTTTAATTTAAATTAAATTTAATAAAAAAATTCAAGATGGAAATCATTAATAAAAAATAAAATATATTGGTATCTAAAATAAAGTATTATTAAAATAATATGCTAAAAAATAATTAGAGATTAATTAGTATTCGATAAAAAATAATTCATTAAACAAAAAAAATGATTAAAAAATATTTTTTAATTTAAAAATTGTCAAGCTCTTCCAATTAACAAAAAAATATATTTAAGTCAATGTTCATAAAAGTGAAACATTTTCTAAAAAATAAAATTAATTGAGGTATAATCAAAAATTATCATTGAAAGAATATCAAATATTTTTTATATTAAATAATTATTTTATTCTCCAAAACTTTTTAATTACTCTTTATTTTAAAAACAAATCAATTTCCTTTTATATAACGTATAAAAACAGATGTAAGTATTTTTTAATTTAATTATTTTAAAAACTATTAAATAGATAAATTATAGTATTTTAATCAAAATTATACAGTTAATTCACGAACACCCTAATTAAAGATGATACAAATGACCAAACTATGTAAATAAAATGAGATAAAGAGATACAAATAACAAATATTTACAATAATTGAAAAATCTATAATAAATAAAGTAAATGAAATAAAAAATCATATAAACATCTTCAGTCTGATAATTTTTTTTAAAAAAATAGATTATTTTATGTAATAAATTAAACTAGAATCATTATTAAAAATATATAATCAAAAATTACTCTAACACAACTGAATCACAGAGTTCAATAGTCATTTATTATTCATTTTGTTACTTTTAGCTATGATAATGATGGCATGACGAACGAAATACACATAAAAAAATAAAGTAAATGATAGATAATAACTGCACATTTTTATAATAACTTATAATCTATCATTATGAGAAATTTATTTATAATAAATAAATTTACCAGTGTACTAAAACACATAATGACAAGACTTATTTAAAAAATATATATAAAATAATAACAAAATATTTACTACATTTAATAATCGTTTATGTAGATACATTTCGACATAACCTCAAATGAAAGAACCAGTTTTCTTTTAAATAGCTGTAAAATAACATCTAAAACTATTCTTTCTTTTACTTTAATTATCTTAAAACACTGTTAAACTCGACAGTCATTAAACGTTTGAGATAAACGTTCTGCTAATAAAAGATGACATGCACTATAAGCTCTAATTCTGAATTGAAACGTTTCTTTATTTTAATTATTTTAGTTCCTTGTACAAATCGAAGTTCATTTAACATTCTAGACATTTTTTTTCTTAATTAAAGTTGGCATATGTACTCGAATTAAAGGCATTTTGATTAATAGTTGTTTGTAATGGAACTTTTTGTAATATTTTTATATGAAAATACAGAAACATGTATTTAAATAAACAAAAAGGAATAAAATTCTTACTATAAAGAAGATCTTTATATAAATTTATATAAAAATCAATTTCTGAATATACATTTTAATTTCGTTTTCTTATTTATAAAAAGTATTATTATTAATAAATTGGTAGAAAAATTCGAATTATTTCTTATTTATTAATTATACTAATTATTTTGTAAATAATTGTCGAATAAATGAAATAGATAAAAAATTTGAACTTTAACAATTATTAAAAAAAACTTAAATATTAATAAGTATATTTCACGAAAATTGTAAAATATTTTTTTAGATTTATAGGAACATTAATGTATTATAAATAGAGAATTATAAATATTGAAAAATTATTTTTGTCGTTATTTATTATATAGATATAACTAAATTTTAAACTGTATATAATTCATATAAATATAGTAAAAAAAACTTTCTAATGTAATAAAACTGTCAAAAACTCATATTCATATGATTTATATAAATCTATCACACGAAAATTACATTCCTTGATTTTAATCAAAACAGCATGTTCAAAGACATTTTTGGAAACATGTCCTGGTATTCCTATTGAACCGCCACTGATTACAACATATATTTTTCTTTGCGTGCTCGTCATTATACGCATTTATGATCATGGACGTTCCATAATAAACGTGCATCACAACAAATAAAGATAAAAACTGTTTACAGCTCGCGATCGTCATTAGTGTATCTTGTTTACCGATCTTTCAATAACAAACGTGCGCACGTTTGTTTTCCCTAATCGGTTATAAATTACGGTTGTATTTTTTTTATATACACGATGATGTGTACGGTTGATATCTGTATAGAAGTATAGAATATAAAAATGTAGCATAAACTTACAGGTTATAATGAACATCCGCCATGTTGGATCTATGCTCGAGGGCTCGATTATAAGCCCACTCCGCTTCGGTAATACGGCCTTGGCTACTTAAGATGCTACCAAGATTTCCGTAAGCTGTAACAAAAATAAAATACAATCAGAATTACTTTTGACAATTATATAATAATATATTTAAAAAAGTTTGAAACATTCACGTGCTTTTTTAATAAAGTTACATAAATGATTTTTGCACGAAATATCACAACTAATTATTTAGAAAGATTTTGTAATTACTATCTGCTTCCGCCATATTTTTTTAAAAAATATAAATGTAACAACATATAATAAATTTTAATCTATATAACAAATCAGTCCATAAAGAGAATAACAATATTTATTTTTCAAAAATGGGAGAAAAATATTAAAATCGAACAAAACATTAACACTATTTTTTTGCCATAACTCACTCTAACGCCATTTTTATATAAATATTCATTAATTATTATTCTTCATAATATTCACTCATTCGTTTAATAATAACGAAAATCAACGATTTAGAAAATAAAGTGATTATTGGACAAAGTGAATTTGGCAATGATTTTCAAATATTAATTAATAACTTTTAGGTTTAAATATTTTTTTACTATTTACACATATTAATAACTAAACCTAAATATAATATTAAAATATTGTTTATAAATATTTAATATAATTAAAATCATCTATTTTGTTACATTATCGATTTGAATTTTATATTACGCTTGATTACAAAATTACATTATCCATTTTAAATATAATCCATACATGATTAATCATCAATCCCTATCATCATTATTTCTCTTTGTAAATGATGACACAACTCTAAAATAATTTAATTTACCAATTCATTGATCACTGATCCAATGTGATGGCTACTGGACCAAAACCACTACAACATTATACATAAATTATTCATAAGTTACATCATATAAAATAACTTCATCAATGTAATTACGGAAGTAATTTTTCATATTTTATCATTTATTTCGTTATTTATATGTCCTATCCGAGCTACATATTAGTAGATAATCAGTTATATTAAAATGTCATATTGTGCGATTAATTGATGCAATGATGGACTGTTAAGAATTAAAACAGAATTGTTAACTATATGCGAATTAATTACCTTGTATCACTCTCATTTTTAGTGTATATATATATAATTCATAGTATTTTTTATAATAAAATCAAACGTACGAGCAGACATTCTCTTTGATTCTTTTACTATAAATATCATCCATCTTTGAAACTCTAAAACACACTAATAAATAAATATCTTTCCATTCTGTGGTAATGCCGTTTTAGCAAAAATGCGACATTTTTTGCAAAAATTCTTGACCGTTTCATCGAAAGACTGGTCCAACCAACAAACGTGATGGTCAGTAAGGACGTTGATAAAACAGGATTCA
Organism: Neoneuromus ignobilis; assembly: GCA_029203775.1. NCBI lineage: Eukaryota > Metazoa > Arthropoda > Insecta > Megaloptera > Corydalidae > Neoneuromus > Neoneuromus ignobilis. The sequence continues at coordinate 8,879,104 of CP092090.1, read as the reverse complement.
GTACGATTGTGGTATGAGATGTGGGAGATGTATACAAGGAAGAGTTTCCGGTGACCGTCGTTTCTAAACACCCACCGGTCGGAAAAGAAAAAAATGTTTTCAGGAGTGGTAAGGTGGGTGAAGTAGGTGCTGTTTTCCATTTCTCTGTGTCCAACGTCGGTACGCACACACGCAGTGAGTCCGATATAAGAGGGTAGAAATATGAATTGTGAACCTCCTGGCCATATGTATACGTATACATATTATATATATATATATATATATATATATATATATATATATATATATATATACGAAACACATGGAGATACGTTCAAAATGATTGGCATATAAAAATGAAATGAGTTTATTTCGGATGGGATTTTGCGGTCGAATTTTTATGATATATACGTTTTTATAACTGTTTCGACGCGCTTATTAACGAGATATTTTATGACGATATAAATTTTGCATTTTCTATTAGAAATGTGACGTGCGTGATAAAGAATATGTCTTCTTTTTAGAACGATGTGCTACCTAAGGTGTTATTTTTATTAGCATTTCATGTTATCTTAACACTCCAAAATCACAAATGTTATCTTCATATACCTTTCCGTGTATATATATATATATATATATATATATATATAAAACAAATAAAAAAAACTTCTTATGGTGTATCTCAGGAAGAAAAAGGTATATCAATAAATTTTCGTATCAAAGAAAAATCTAACTAATAGGAATAAAAATCAAATAAATGATCATTAAATTCACATATATAAATATAAATTTTAAAAATTGTTCAAAAAATTTGAAATTGTTTAAAAATACTTATGGACATAAGTTAGATTATTATTATAATATTTTTTATGTTCATATCATAATTGCACAAATATGCTCACTCATACGCAAACACACACATTTACATATATATATAATGAAATATTTAAAATTTCATTTTTTTAATATTTTATATTCGTTTTCTAAAATCACCTCACATATATACAGAAATATATATTACAAAAAATAGTTAACAACAGTAAATATATTATATATTAGTTCAAAAAAAAAATATTGATAAAAATTCAAAGATATTATCATTGAACATAGATATAACATACGGATAGAGATCAGACAAGAAATAAAATCATAAGTGTGTATATATATATATATATATATATATATATATATAAATAGCGTACCGATCGCATGAGTGTATCCAGAGAACACGCTAACGAAATGTGGTCGGCTTACAAAGAGAACTAGAGAGTCAGAAATAGTAGCGGTATGAGGACTAACCCACACCCGTCATAAAGGGTTATTAAATTCCTAGCAAATTCCTATAATGCCACATACATTCAACGCTATTTCCTAGCGAAATACTCAACTGCGCGACTCTTGTTTTCGTTATACAGAATATACAATTCCAGTGTTAAGAAAAAATAAATATTTTACTCTCCATTTATATATATATATATATATATATATATATATATATATGTACGTTTGTATATAATAAAACACAAATAATAATATTAAAACATTTGTTTAAATATTAAAAAATGCTATTCTATTCAATAAATATATTAATATTTATTCCTAAATTAATTTTACTTAATCCTTTTAATAAATTCTTCAGATAGAGAAAAATTCCAAAATTACTTATTTTGTATTAAATATTTTCTTGTAAAATATTTTTGAATATTTATATTAGTTTTTTAATAAAAATATTTTTATCAAAAAGGTACATTAAATAAGAAGGCAAAATTAAGTTATACATATAGATAAAGATATCTACATGCACACACATACATACATTCATATATATATATATAATAACAAATATTCTTTCGAATTTCATACTATATTTTAAATTTCATGACCAAAAAAAAAATAAAAATATTTTTTCACTCACTTAATTTACACTAATTACAATTTAAAAATCAAAATATAACTTTATGAATTTATTAAAATATTTCTTTTACAATTTAGAAATATTGTCTATTTCAAAGAACAGTATTCATGTTTGTAAAATAATTATTATAAAATATTTACTTATAAATTCTCAATATGAAATTAATATGATAAAATTTAATACAAATATCTCTAAAAAAATATAACTTAATAATTTAAATTAACGAATATTGGGCTACAACTGTTTTTTTGAATAGCTATTGTGCAATAGATCAATTCATCTATTGCTGACATCTATAAATAAATAATAGAGAACATAGTTAATTTCACAATACATTCAATTCAATTAACAATACTAAAACGTTATTGTCTATAAAGTAACACAATCAGTTATAATTAACCACGTTCGGTAGTCAAAGCTTAATGTAACCAATTACAATTAACAATATTTGAATACAATGAATCATTAGTAAATATGAATCGTCATATTCAACCACCTATAAGCATAATATTCTGAAATTAAATACAACCAAACAATTTTATTCAAAATTATCCAATAAATGAGATAAATCAAATATAAAATATTTATTAAATTAAATTTTCTTGTAAGTGTAGTGAAAAACAAATTTTAATTAAATAAGAAATATTGAAAACTGTAATGTTTATGGTATTGAAATATTTTTGTATTACAAATATGAAAAAGTTTTAAAATATAAATTATAAATATTTAAATTAACACACTATTGTTAAAATATTGAATAAAAAATTAAATGTTATTTAATGGCAATTATTCAATATTATATTTTTTTAAAAAAAAGATATTTATGTGACAAAATATTTTTATTCTTTTATATAAAAAATAAAATGTTATCAAATCTGTACGTCGTTATATATTTTAACAAATTAGAGATATAAAATTATTAAAAAAAATACTTTCTGAAATTAAATATATGATTGGAAATATCAAATTTCATGTAAAAAAATTACACATAAATTAAATTACAAACAAAATAAAAATCGTATATAAAAATTTATAAGATTTCACTGTCTGAAAATTTTATTATATTTTCAAAAACAACCATATTTATTTGTATTATTAAAAAGGTTTCCATTTTTGTATTCATTTGGAAAGTTTAATGAAAAAATGTGTAATATCTTAAGATTTTTCTACCATATATCAGGTATTATTTTTAATAATAATATTGATAAATATATATATATATATATATATATATATATTTGAAATTTTAATGATTGTACGACATACACTCGTTTAATAAAACGTACTGCAAATATAAACGTACGTTAATGTAACATTGATTCGTAGTAGATTGAAATAAATTCATAACGTTTCACTGGGCTTACATACAATCATCACATGGGATTAGCTGATCGTTTCGTCGGTACATTACGTTTAAATAATACCAATTTTTCCCCTTCAGTTAATATAAATTTAATACGTAGTTTAATAATTACTTTTTAATGTTCATATATAAGTTAAAAATAGATACACGGTCGTGATATCGTTATACATAATTGATGTAAGTATTTTCACTTTTTTTCGACTAATCAAACTTTCTGAGGACGTCATTTAACTGTAAACGTTGAAAATTTAATTTATCTATACTGGACTATTGTATAAATTTTTTAAATTAACTGATACATTCTTAAAAGGACAACTTTTGTGGACTTTTCGCCCACGTACAATATCTAAATAAAAAATGTCGTAGGTGTACTATATTATTTATTCATTTTAATGTTTAACTTTTCCTTAACATTAAAATATATACGGAATGTTTCAATGAAACCACTAAAAATACTTCGTTATATGTAAAAATATACCTACATCAAAATACAATATTTTTTTATTTAAATTCCACTGTGAAGTATTTTTTTGATTAAAAATATATAAAACATTCTACAGATATGTTCATTCCATCAAAATTACTATTTTTGTAAAGAATGTAATTTAAAACATTTTTACCAAATTGAAAAGTGTTGTACTCCAGAACAGTATTTTTTATAATTAGAATTTTCACTTGACAATCTGTATAAAAATTTTATGAATTTTCTCAATATCAAAATTTGTATAATTTCTAATAGAGCAAATAAAATAATTAATTACCGACAATTCTTTCTGTTATATTTTTAAATTTAAAATTATTGAAATATTTATGAATTATTCAATTTAAACTGTAAAATTGAAAAACTACATGTAAAAAGAAATACGTTTTAAATATTTCGAGTAAAGATACGAGATCAAAAAAATGTCCAATTAAAATTATAAAGTGCTGTAAATTATTTACCTAATTATTCCATCTTTATAAAGAAAAAATTGCTGAACGTTTCAAAGCTGTAAATATATACATTTGTTTGTTTTTGGTTCTGTGATGTTATATTTTAAAATACGTTTGATCGCATCAAGGTACACCATACATCTCATAACTTTATTGCTTGTCAAGAACACACAGGAATTATTCGACTTTTTATAATAACCCCGACATAAACCGAAAAATTTATTCCATAATTACAAACAGACCGGGAAAAATGTACATATGGCAACGACGTGGACAAATATACGCCTAAAGCTAATCTCTTATGTCAACATATACGCGGCTATGTAGACATCCGTTCCACGAATGAACCTTCCGCAATGAAAAAAAAACGAAACCCAGCGGCGGTCGAAGTCCACGATTCGCAAAAAACTGATGAAATAATTATCATTAGGTGAGACGGATAGAAAGGGGTATAGAAACGACGCGCAACAAACCAGTGCGGGTGTGAATCTTGTAAATTGCTGGGTCTGCAATCATATATTTGCCTCAGCAGCACCTCATAGCTCAAGCCCCCGAGCCAGAGAGCCTCCCGTGGGACGTCATCAAGAGAGATAGAGTGCGAACACCTCCACAACGAACGCGCTACACAAGAATAACGATTCGAACTGACGACAAAGAGAACGTAACTGTGTACACGGATCCGCGTACGGAATGTGAAACGTTCCGCTCGGTCACAGTTACTTTCAAAGACTCGACACCTCGAGCAAAGCATGGGAACTGTTCGCAACTCAGATTAATTCACTATCCCGGGGGTTCATTCGGTAACGCGCGGAAATGATACGTTCCATCCCAACCCCCTCACTTCAGCCAGCCAAACGTAACAGAACGTCAAAGAAAGCGAGACGCTGTTTACGCTTATATATTTTTTATCTTCGTTTGTTGCACTACGTACGTACGTTGTGCGGAAATATCCTCAACACTCCACGATAACACCGCTAACTAATCTATTCTATACATTATCTAGTTCTACCTCTCAGTTAAACACATTTTCGCAAGTAAATAGCTATGTTGTTTGTCGAGAGTGTGCCTGTATATTGTGTCCGACGCCGAAGCCAAATTGTGAAACTACTTTTCATCGTCACTGATGTGTGTTTAATAACATAATAGGTGAAAATTTCAGACGCGTATTGCCAATTCGAGAATTTTAATGGGATTACTGCAGGAATGCATTAGTTAATGCACTAATTCTGTTTATCACGAAACGATTTTATCAGTTCCGAATATAAATAACAATTAACTCTCAGACGATATACGTCTAAACTTCACGATTAATAAAATTATACGCTATTATAAAATTATTCTTTCATCAGTTCTGTTTTCAATAAATTAACTATACGATGAAAAATTGATATTTTTACAATAATTAAAATCATTTTTGTTTCATATAAAAAAATGTAAAAAAGTAAATATAAATGTATAAACGAAATGTAATATATTGTAATAAATATTTTAATATTTAAAAATATCATACACATTTATAAACTAATTATATAAATATTCAATAATAAAATTCAATACACAAATTAACAGACAGTTTTTTTAAAAAAACCGTAAGCATTCAAAAATGAATATTTTAATTTAAAAAAAAATATGTATATAATTATTGAATATATAAAGAATTAAAAGATGGACTGATTTTAATAATACCAACGAAAATCCATGCACAAGTAACCTCCCACAATGCACCCTAATAGAAATGCTTAAAAAGTGAGGGGAATTGAACAACTCTTGTAAAACGTTTTATAAATCCCTTTTATCCCTTATTAAGTTCTCATGTTTTAAATTGATACCATCTGTATTTTGATCTTTCATTTTCTGTGTAACGTCATCTGCACAGAACATACATTTTTTAAAAAATCGATATATTAATAAATAAACTTTTATTTAATATAAATAACGTTATTTGAAATATACAATTTTATATAATTCTGATAAAAATTTTAATTAGACATTATTAAATATTTATATCATGTAATATAATAAAATCATTTGTTATTTTAAAATGTTAATGAAACTAAATACGATAATAAAAATATTTTATACAATGTATTATAAAAAAAATTCTAATTAAATTGTAATTAATTAAAAATACACTTTATTGTTTAATAGAATATAATGTATAGTAAAAGTATATTGTATTGACCTGCTAATGCTTTATAAAACCAATAGAATTTATTTTATTTTGTATAATTTATTTTGTTAAAAAATTTGATCTATAATCACATTTTATATGATTCGATGTTATCATCGTGAAAAATATTATAACGTCAATTAGAACATCAATTTTTCCATTCATAGTATTCTATAATTGAAAATTACTACGAACCGTTTATATAAAACTCCAAAACAAACTTTACAATTTCTCCACAGTATTCATTTAAATTCATCATTTAATTATAACGCACTAATAAGTTGCAACAAAAACGTATCGTCCTACCTCTTTTGAAATGATACGTTTGAAGTTGTCTTCTGATAACAACTTCTTGCATTTATTTCTGCTTGATCTTTTAATTACTTCTTCTTGTTCGAATTACCATATTCAAATATGACCTTAATCTCTCGCCAGATGCTTTTACCGTGAGAGCAGGAAGACACCGTTGAGTCGGCGTCCTTATTCATCTTGATTTTCAACGAGTTTGTGATGAAAAAAAGTTCAAAGGTTAGCTTTAAGTAGGTAATAAAAACTTGAACACCTCAGCTACTACATTCGGCTACTCACGCCACTCTTTGGCATCATTATACATTCGAAATGAGCTACACGCGGATATCTTAATATTCATGTTAATATACTTCTTTTTTTAGTTTCCGTACTGCAAATTGAAATTTTTATTAGTCAGATGAGGATAGAGTTTGTTCAAGTTTAATATTAAAGTCGTTCGATTAAATTATGCAGAACTGACTTGTAAAGAATATGTACAATGACGTAGTTGACCTACATAAAGGAAAAGCAATTAAATGCTGGAATGAGTACACGTAACATCTTGTAAAGAATTTCAACTTAATATTTTATGAATGCCTCATGTTCTTCAACTTTCGAATTAATTAGGAAAATATCAATTGTGAAACAAGCGATCTTTTCATATTAATTTCAATGAAAGGATTCAACATATCTGATGTTTATTTTTTTAATATTGTTTTTAAACATGTCCAATTTTTGAAAACACTACGTAGTTATTGTACTTCAAAATATTTTACTCTTTTAACAAAAAAATATCAAAATATTAAATCCAACCAAACATTTTTTAATTTATTAAAAAAAAATCAGAATTATTTAAAACTATGAAAGTATCTTTCACACAAATTTATTTTTCGATATTTTAATTAAAAATAAATAATTTATATTTCAAATATTGTATAATAAAATTATAAATTAATCAAAATTTATTCCTGTAAAAATTGTCAATCGTTAAATATTTTTCTGTGATACAAATTTCAAACAGGCATAAAAACAAGTTTTCTCTATTTTCAATTTAATATATACTGACAACTTTTTAGCAATCATTTTACATTATATATAAAATTTATAATAAATAAAATTTTATATTGTGAAATATAACAATTCAAATTTAAAACATTCTTTTCAAATAATAAATTTCAATATTAACTTAAACTAATTTAAAATATCTGATTTATTATATATATATATATATATATATATATATATATATATATATACATATAAATCGATTTTTCATTTTTTTAATTTTTGCTCTAAATTTAAAAAAAATACAGTGTAATTTTTTTTAATTTACACTGTTAAAAATGTATAGTTTTGATTTTAAATATATATTTTTGATCTGAGTATATAACTCAGTTAAAAAAATAGAAATTTACTATATATAAACTTTTTCAAAAATGAAAATATTCAATTCTTAATTCAAGCTCTGTATAATTGACCAACTAAAAGTGTTTTCTGTGAATAAAATAAATTCTATGTTTGAAAATGTGATTTTAATCATCAATTTACTTTATTTTACACTTAGTCTTTAATTTTAGACGAAAAAAAGTTATTTTGGAAGAAATTGATTTTTTTCTAAATTTTGCATACTATAGGTCGTGGTTTTTTTGAGGTCAAAAATCGAAAATTTTAAAATTCGCCATTAATTAATCTTTTTTAACAAATATTGATTATTTTAATAGAAAATAGTCATTTTCTAGTAAAAATAATATTTTTTATTATAAAATACAATTTTTATAGTTGAAAGTCGATTTTTCATTTTTTTCATCTTTTCTCAAAATTAAAAAAATTAAAACAAAATAAAAACTATTGTTAAAAAAGTAAGATTTTGATTTGCACTTCATAGTTGTGATCCGAGTTTATGATTGAGATAAAAAAATAAATATTTATTATATAAAAAGTACTTAAAAAAGGAAAATGACGAATTTTTAATTAATGTTCTAGTTAATTGAATAAATATTAGTTTTATGTAAATAAAATTCGTTTTATGTTTGTAAATGTAGTTTTAATCATCAATTTACTTCATTTTACACTTGATCTTTAATTTAAGACGAAAATAAATGATTCTGGAAGAAATTGATTTTTTACTAAATTTTGCATACTATAGGTCGTGGTTTTTTTGAGGTCAAAAATTGAAAATTTTTAAAATCACCTCTAATTAATATTTTTCACTAGATATCGATTATTTTTATAAAAAATAGTCATTTTCTAGTAAAAATAATTGTTGGTTTTAAAAAATTTAATTTTTATAGTCAAAAGTCGATTTTTAATTTTTTTCATCTTTTCTCAAAATTAAAAAACTAAAAAGAAAATAATTACTATCGTAAAAAAGTGAGGTTTTAATTTATATTTCATATTTTTGATCCGAGTTTATAATTTAGATGAAAAAATTGAAATTTACTATACACAAAGTGCTCCAAAAATAAAAATGGCGAATTCTTGATTAAAATTCTAGTTAATTGACTAAATAGTAGTTTTATGTAAATAAAATTCGTTTTATGTTTGGAAATATACTTTTTATCATGAATTTACTTAATTTTACACTTTATCTTTAATTTAAAATGAAAACAAATAATTTTGAAAGAAATGGATTTTTTACTAAATTTTGCATACTATAGGTCGTGGTTTTTTTGAGGTCAAAAATTGAAAATTTTAAAAATTACTACTAATTAATATTTTTCACTAGATATCGATTATTTCTATAAAAAATAGTCATTTTCTAGTAAAAATAATGGTAGTTAATAAAAAATACAATTTTTATAGTCAAAAATAGATTTTTAATTTTTTCCATCTTTTCTAAAAATCCAAAAATATTAATAAAAATTATTATTATTATTAAAAATACGCTATTTGAATTTAAATTATATTTTTCAATCCTTAACATAAAATTTAGACGAAAAAATATAAATAGATTTCATAAAAAAAACTCTCCAAAAATAAAAATATTAAATTCTTAATGAATATTAAAATAAACCGTTGTAGCATAAAATACGATTTAAATTTTATAACACAACACACTCTGACAATAATGGTATCGCCATAGAAATGCGCATTAGCTTATTATTGTGAACACCTTTTCATGTCTTATGGTGTTAGAAGTGGTAATTCTTTTGTGTGAAAGATAAGAACAATAGGAACAGTCAGTTCAGATTTTTGAAACAAGTTATATATATATATATATATATATATATATATATATATATATAACATGAACTCCAACATTTTCTGCCAACAAAATAAATATATTACAACCTGAAAAAATAACTACCCTATATATAATACAAGCGATAAGAAAAACCAAACTTTCACCGTCTGTGTAAAAAATAATATTTACAATAATATCCTTTGGCTGATTTTTATTAATAAAATTGTACGAAATATGTGTGTACTTTATAAAAACTATTTGTTTAAAAATAATCCATAAATATATTTTGTTGTTATGAAATTTGTACAACCTAGTTTTTTAATAGCAGTTTATATGATAAAGAGGAAATATGTAAGTTTTTAATTATAAAAACACATTACCAAGAAACTGCTGCGTACTCGGAATAAAATATACTAAAAGCCGGAAATGCTTATTCGTAGTTTCTGTGAATCTAACGAATTAAACTTTTATAATAAAAAAAATTACGTGAAAATAAACAAGAAATATTTATTTTAAATGATGTCTCATAATGTTATGTTTATTAATATTACAGATAAATATTTCTTGATATAGAAATAGATAAAAGTTATTAACATGAATACTATAAGCATCAAATTAAATGTCTCTTTTATTCAGAACAATAAATTCTATAATCTTTTTCATTTTCTATTAGATTAACTTTTAATAGAAGTAACTCTGTGACAATGTAGTTAACTTGAAACTAAAGTAGATTGCCTTTGATAGAAATAATCGTTTATTAAATATTCTTATCTTTATATCACATTTTTAATTGCCTTCGACGAAAACTCATTTTAAAGTTGAATTAAAATTCATTGTTCGGAGTTATAGACAAACCCTTCTCTCAAGGTTCGTTGACTCGAACTCGAAGCGTTCACAATATAAAATCAACAACGTATTCAATACTATTAAATGTAATAAAATTAAGTGCTGTAAAGTTAATAGCATTAAAGTTATTTTACAAAGAATCTATTAATTTTAATATAGTTTTTTTCGTATTTAGAATTACATTCAATAAACTATTTTTATAAATTTCATCGATCATATATTTAGATGCACGATCGGCGAAGTCAATTTTTATAAAATTTCATATTCTTTTGTATATGTATATATATATATATATATATATATATATATATATACATGTTTATATACATATATAGATGATGGTAAAGAAGCTACCAATACGTATGTGGTAGTCCGCTGGTCGATCTATCTGTCTAGTCCGCGGGGAATCATTTCCGGGCGATTGCCAGCTCGTTCGAGCTCATGAATTAACCAACACGCCAGAGAGGACTTTGTTATTTTTTTGAAAATGAACTGTTGGATTCGGCTGATTGCGATGCCATATAATGAGAACAGTACGAAAAAGAATACGATTTTGTAGATGTGTGGGTTTGTGCGTAGGTATGTATATATACAATACTTTCACAAAACACTTCCTTTATTCATACATACATATATATATATATATATATATATATATATATATATATATATATATATATATAATACAATTATAGTTCAATTCAATAAATATTTGATTAGTTTTATTATTATTGAAAAAGTTATCGACGATAAAATTTTATATTTGTGTCATTTTTTGTAATTCTATTATCATTTATACTTGAAATGAAATAAAATCAAAATGTTATTTGTGGTATAATTTAATATATAGTTATTCATATATATCTGATGAATATGTAGTATTTATAGTAATATAATCACCTGAAAAATAGTTTTGTGCTAAATTCATTAAATAATATCTCTCATTCAGAATTAATCAATATCAATAGCTCGATTAATTAAATATGAATTTTACGAATCTAACTAAATATTTTATATTACACATAATTATAAATTATGATTTAATAACATTACAAATTTACAATTAAGTTTAATAATAATTCACATTTACTAAACTAATTCTTCAAAACTATTTTTTTGTAAAAATAGTCAATAAACACTGAACTAAATATTTTAATAAATATTATGTTGCTAAAGTAAATAATTTAATTTGATTAAAAAAAATTAATGAAGTATAGAAAATGAAACATACTTTTATCAAATCTGGTTATAGAATGATATGATAAAAAAAGTTATTTTCAAGTCCTAGTAAATAAAGAGTTAGATAAAAAATAATAAGATCAAATGAACTGAATCAGAAAGTAACGAGAAATGAAAAAATAATAATTTCTGACCCAAATATAAAAAACAACAGAAAAGAATTACAATGCAAGAATAAAAATTTCTTTTATTGACTTTTTTACAAATCTCAGAAAATACACCGGAATATGTAACATCAAAATCTAGTTTATTGTTTAATTCTAATTCTTTAATTTTCCGTCAGTAAATGTTCAATGGATGAATGTTATTCACACACATACATATTTATATATATATATATATATATATATATATATATATATATATTAAAATATACTGACGATAACAACAAGTAAAGAACACAAAATAAAATAAACTGGATGAATATTCAAATAAATAATAAAAAAAAGTAAATGTATAATTAATATTTCATTTGAATAGTTTGTAATTGCCTACCATTAAGCAAACGTAGTATTATTTCTAATCTTTGAAAATAAATATTTCTTAATTATTTAATTGCATGACAATATACTCTAAAATAAATGTACTTAATTTTTGAATGTAACATTCTAGTTTAGTTCTTAGAAAGATTGATATAATATGATCGTTGTTCAAATTATTAAAAATTAAAGTTAATTTTTTTCAACTACTCATTTTATAACGACTTATTTTTATATAGAATTTTACTTCTTTGTCTTCAAATTACTTTACTAAAAGTTGTGATTTTATCAGTCAACATGAAATATATATTTACTTATAAAATAACTACTCAGTTTAAGGTTTTTTTTATAAAATATACAATTTTATGTATATGAATTTTTTGTAATCGTTTTAAATTTTACACAAAAATAAAAATATAACAGACTGATATTTATCAACTTTTAAAAAGTTTATAAAAAAATTAATAATAATACGCTTTTTACTCTATGTAAATAAAAAATTAATCATCGTTAAAGTAATGAGTTAATATATAATTTAGTAGTTAAAAGTATATCTGAACAGGTGTGTGTGTATTTATAAAAGTAATTTCGTAATATTTTCAACTAAGACTGCGTCTAAAAATAAAATAAGTTAAAATGTTTCATGTCGCAAACAAGTATAATACTTCACTTTGAAATATCTGTAACATTCGCACATTTTCTATTTATAATATTTTTAAAATAACATATTTAATTTTGAAAAAATAATCTTTTAGTATTTTTTCTCGAGTTATATGATTCATAAGCGTGTGTGGAAAAATGCATTACTTTTAAAACATGTCAAAAACATATAAATAGAAATAAAATGTTTTAATTAGAAGTCTACTCTTATTTATAAAACTTTATATCAATTTAGAAATAAAAATATTTCTCAAAATTCATATTTTAAAAATCTAATTAAAAAATTGTTTCGATTTTACAATTTCTTATTAATAATGTGTAAGAAAAAAAATTCTGCATAATCTTTAACTTTTTGTTGAAATTTGCTTCCATGATTTTATATGTCATTTGAATATTTCTTCTGCGAAATAGAGTTTTGCGACAAAATGTAAAATGTGCAAAAATCAATACCTCTCTACGAGAATAAAATATGTAGTATAAATGATAGGCGATAAATTCGAACATACCTTTAGCAGGATTGACATGGATCGCCGATCTGTAGAGGCTTTCCTCATCTTTCCAATCACGATTACGTCGCACGGTACGCACACTAAACGCGACCAACACAAGCACAAGACACGCGGCAATGACACGATGATGCCGTCTATACGCGCACCAAACACGAGCAGCACCGAGAGCAAAAAGAAGACAATACCCGACACTCGGTAGATACAACACGCGCTCGGCGACAACGAATCCAACGTAAAAGAACAGATTGGTGGCCGGCAGGAACGGTAAAGTAAGAAACGCCACCGCCAAAAGTATAGCAGCAGGGGCGCCGCTCTTCGTTTTGTCTTTTGTCGAATAAGAATATGTAGACTGCGATGGAATTGAATTGGTGCCACCGTACGTCGACGTATTCAGAATTGATGCAGGTCGACAGACACACGCTGAATGTGATATGGGTAAGCTATTGTTATTGTTCGTTGTCCGACATTTCGGTGAATGGTGTTCAGAGACGCTGTGATGGCACACGGGACATGGACAAGGAGTCGAAGAGCTTGTAGGTATCATTCCGTGTCCGACAATATGCGCTCTTTGTTCCAATATTAATGACGTCAGTGTTGTTGTTGCCGTCGTCGTCGTTGTTGTTGTTGTCGACGTCAATGTCATTCCATCAGTAAAACCGTATTGTTGCAATCTCCTCCTACACAACCGACTATTCTGCGCACGTCTCATATAAACGTTCGTGTCCTTTTTCGAATGATTCCTTGCACGCCGCAATTTATTTACAGAAAATTTAATCGTTTTGAAAAGGATATAATAGAATACTAATGACACTAGGTTTCGGGAATCGAATATAGATGTGATTCTCGGTATTGCTTCCATCGACCAATCGAAACTGAGCGTTACAGGACACAAAAGTAATCGAAAATTGAACGTCGGCAAGTACGTGAACGTCAGAAATCGAGTTATAATTGATGGTTCCCGTGCCGTCGGATTGTCAGCTGTTGAAAATGTCGGCGTGTTTCCCGAAGCCATCTGCAGACGCAGTGTAAGAAGTGCGAGCAGAGCGACGAAGAGAACGCAAATGCTGCGTACTTGCTTCTGAAAATAGAAAAAAAATACATTTTAGATAAAACAAAATCTTATACATACATAAATACATTGTGTGTATGTATATATATATATATTATCCTATACACTTATTTTATAAATAATTTGTGAATTTAAAACTCGTGATTTAAATTTTATTTTCTCAATTTATGAAACATCTAGTAAAAAAAAATTAATCAAATAATCAACTTTCCTATTCCAGAAAAAGAAATTACCTGCTATCGCAAATTACACATTTGAAATTTTACTAAAATTAACTACTATCTGTCAAGAATATTTTTCCTACTTTTAAAGTAATTTAATAAATGATTAATTACAATACAAAAAAGAAATAATCTTTTACTTGTTTCATATAAAATACAAAATCTAATTATACACTTCTAGATAATATCTTTAATTATCTATAAATTATTATTTTCATAAGTAAATAATATTTTTTTCTAATATTCAATAAAGATGTTTTCATATGTATAATAATAGTTATTTATTGTAATATAACTTTACATTTTGTTAAAAAATATAAATTTTATAAAAATTACAATTTACTTAAATGGCATTTTATATAAATATATTAAATTTAGCATTAAATATAACTGTACAATTTATATATATATATATATATATATATATATATATATATATATATATATATATATATATATGTACGTATAAAAGTTGATATATACATATCCTAATTAATTCTATAAAATATTTTTGTAGTATAAATCAACCCACCTACAGTGTAGCTAAGAGAATGTTAAAATTATGTGACGATTGCATATTTGTGGCGCTAACAAAGCATGTCATAATACAATAAAATGTCGACAATAATTATCACTGAGATTATATGTTATAATTAATTATTCGCATTTCTGTATAATACTAAATTACATGAAGTTTATATGACAGTTGTATTCTAAAATATTTCATATATACAAATACATATATATATATATATATATATATATATATATATATATATATATATATGTATTTACGTATGTAAGTACACTCACACATATTTCAATAACAAAAAAACACGTCCCACAATAAACATCCCTGTTTTCTACTGAAGTGCAATTAAAAGGTTTCTTTCAATTTCATATATAAGGAATATGATATTTTTCATATTATGAATTGAAAAATACTTTATATTACTGAGTTTATAGATGGCTTCTTTAAAAGTAGTCATATCAATTGTATATATACATATATATATATATATATATATATATATATATATATATAATTATTTTATTACTATAAGTATAATATAAATTTATTGTCTTCACAACATTCTAGTTATAATATTTAATCGAAAATTTAAAATACGATATACAAAATATGAAATAAATAAATGTTTTTTCTTATTTGATTTTTGGTATTTTTACGTGTAAATTTAATACTATTTAAAATACGTTTTTTCTATCTATCTTCCGTTATATATATATATATATATATATATATATATATAAATCAACCCAAACCTAAAAAAATAAAATAATAAAAACATTAAGGAAATATAAATATCTAGAAATTCAGTTTGATAGAACATGGAAAGGTAACTTAGAAATTAAAAACAGAATAATAGATAGTATAAAAACATTTGGTTACCTAAATTATATTTTTTAAAGCAAAGTGATCAGCAATGGATATTTACAGCGTGATAATTAAAAACATTTTATTATATAAAGCAGAAACATAGTTTATAAACGAAGTAAATAAAAATTATCTGAAACCAAAATAGATTTTATAAGAGGCTCAAAAATACCTCGAAAATATAGAGTTATAGACGGTATTGGTTTGAGTGATTATGTAGGTAAAACAAAAAATATAGAATAAATATAACAACGACATAAATAAATGCAACGAATAATAGATGAGAAGCTTTCGAAAAGAATGGAATTTATCTGTAAGGAAATAAACAAAAAACACACAACAAAGATGATGACCTGATGAAAAATGAAAAGTTGTAACTACACATAGACTACAGGAAGAAACGTAGATCAACAAACTTTAGAAAAAAAAACAATGAGAAATCCAATGAAGATTAATTCATAAATGGAATATTTTTCCACATTAAACTATAAATAGAAAAATACAATTTAATTATTCAATAAATTGATTGTCGATACAGATATATAAAAATTTAGTCCAATTATCTACCTTAATGATTTGTATATTCATTGCCTTTAAACATTTTTCTATTAAAAATTCTCCTCTAGTAATATTCGATTTATACAGTTAGATAATAAACATTCGTAATAAAAAGAAAATTAAAATACAAGCATTTACATAAAACAAACTAATTTATTTTAATAGTTTATGAATATTTGTACGATTTTGTTTACGTGTTTTAAAACCACAAACGTTTTATTATATATACAATGATATAATTAATATTTTCATTGATTTCTAATGAGTTTTTTTACAATACATATAAAATTCAATAAAGTATGGACGGAGATATTTACAATCTATTTTGATATATTTTATTTCATTCTGTGTATTGAATACATGTTGTATTATTTACTTTATAAATGTATTTTTAAATTATTTTCTGATGTTGAAATCATTTATATATATATATATATATATATATATATATATATATATATATATATATATATATTTATATACTTATATGAAAATAGAACGAAATCTATCGGTAGAGACTTTTTCTCAAGAAACAAAATTTTATATATATATATATATATATATATATATATATATATATATATATATATGTATGTATTCACAAAGTACAAAACGAGACAAGTATAAGAACGCAGTGTATCTCGAACACATAAACATGTCGTATAAATCACACCTTTGCATAGCACTGATTTTACATCTTAAATATGATATATCGTCCTATAGGTAACTTTTGGTTCCCTCACGTAACGTATACTACATTATTGTTTTTCCCTTTCTTCCCTCAGAAAAAAATATATGAAATATCAGCGAACGCGACATGGGAAATGGAGGATATTGAATAAAAACGTAAAGGTGTTGAATTCAGTTCAGTATATACAGGTACGTTTTTATGTTAAGCAAATATTTATTTTCTTGTTTTTTTTTAGCATATATATTTATTTTCTTATCTGTATACGTGCATTTGATATTTGTGTTTATTTACAAATATGGAGATTTGAGTAATTTCATTTGATGGTAAATATTTTCGGCGTATTTCGTTTGAGATATATGCGAAGAAAAAGTTTAACGCGTATATTAAAAAATGTGTATTACGAAAAATAAGATAAATACTGAAATATACAGAAATGAGATATAAATATAAATCGGTGAATAATATCAAAAAAATATATAGAAAAGGATTTATCTTATACATTTTTCTTTCGTTTTCTCTACAATTCAGTTTATCTTTGGAAATCTGTCTACTCAATATTATAAAGTTGTTCCTTTGCGAGATGTGTTATTTTACACTGGTTTAACTGTCGATTTTTATTTAAATTCGTAATTTATAAAATCGAGTTTATTACTTAAGCCTCTATTAACTGTAGTCAAAGAAAATAATCCAACAGTATTGAATTTGTGTTTTCATAATAAGTATTTTTCTTGTCAACAAGATTATTTGTCTTAATTGTTGACTGTATTTCAAAAATACTTCAATATTGTTTTTTTCATTATACTTTCCTCTTACTTTTATTAAACTCTAAAATGACTTTTAATTCCTATATAATAATTATTAAATTAATATGATGAAATATTATAAAAACGACATATATATATAAGCAAGGAAAATATTAATATATTATTAAATATAAAATATATTTCAAAAAATATTTTATAACTTCGTTATAAAAAATATTCTCTGGAAATTTAGCTTGAAGAATTTAATTTTACTTTGTCAAAACATGACATAACTGACATGAAATATAAATGAATGATATTTTTAAAAATATTTTATATATCATACGAATTGTATATTTTACTAAGAAATATTATTATATATCGTACAGCATATTTTTGTGATTTGCGAAAAAAATAATCTAAAATAAACAATATTTATAAATTATACATTTATTCCCGGAAAATAATCTTCTAGAAAACTAAATTAGTAAGCAAACATGTCAAGAGAACAAATAAAGAATCTATTTCTCTTAGTAATATCAGATGATCTGCTAATATTTTTATTATAATTAATATTAAATATTATTCTACATTTGTAAAGAAAACTTACTCAAAACATCAATATTTTATTAATAAATCCTCAATGTGTATTTATTTCTATTACTGAATCCAATCAATAATCATTCAAAATATTTTCGTCCGAGAAATGATTTGTTTATAACCAACGTACGACAGTATATTTATTTTATTGTAAATGTCATACTATTTTACACTTTTCCAATGTTTTTGTTTATGTACGACACTGTTAAAGTAATAACTTAATGTATAAAATACGAACGATGTGTCAAAGTGAAAAGAATGTACAACCCATACAGGAATATCAACTTCGTGAAATTCATAAATCCTACGTGTTGGGGAAAAAATATGCGTGAATACATGTTTGCATATTATTTATTGATTTAAAACAAAACCAATCTCTTACACCGTACACAGCTATGTGTCAACATCAAAAACCAAGTAAACAATACGTCAAACAAGTTTGCAAACTGAGAAGGAGATTAAAACGTATACATTGCAGAGCTGTAAAATCATATTGAAAAGTTAGATGATCTACGTGATTGAATGTATGGTATTTCAAAGTATTGGTACTAAATATAAAAAATAATAATCGTAAGTATTCAAAGAAACTGGATTATAATTCTTTTCACATATATAAAACCTTTCATGATTTTGAAAATTGAAAACGACTCTATATAATTTTATTTGAAAAAATAAACATTTCATTATTCTTTCTTAATACTATGATGAATTTATTTTAGCACAAACGAATTACTCATTCTAATACCGTAATATTCTATAAAAGTATTTAATAATTATTTTATAGTTCACTTTACTCGCTGATGTATATTATAATAGCTATGTGTAATCATCATTAGAGTACTTTATTATATAATCTGAAATCTTATTAAACAATTAAAAAAGCACATGATGTTGAGAAGTAATTCACTTGCATTATATATTAGTAGTTAAATCTAAAATGTCTAATTTTCCTAATAAAAACAAAACATTTTATCTACACTTTAAAGACTAGTATAAAAGAATTTATATTCGCATTAATTTTTTTTTATCTTTATTTCAAACTATAAACTATTTTTACAGAACTTCTAGTTTTTACGTGAAAAAACTGAAAGACATCATTTTTGTTCCTTTTTAATCTTTATATATTTTATATTTCACAAACTTATCAAGTCTTATGAATAAATGGATTAGAAAATAATTTGACTTGATTTTTACTATGTAATTTCTATTATTTGAACCCTGTATTTCTATAAAAATATCTTTAATTGATCAAAAATGATTGTTTTTGCTTCAATTTTACAGAAATTATTATCAATATCACACAGTATGATTTAGCTATTATAGTTTTCCTTTTTTCGAAAAATATTTTTATGAATAACATCAAATATTAATTAACATGACTTTCTATGTATATATTAATTAAATGAGCTCGTTTCAATGATATCTGAAATAAAAAATGATAATTCCATATAAGACGACGATTCTATTTATCATAAAGTACTTAATTTTCATTATAAAATGATGATTTGGTTTTAAAATTCTTACATTGTTGACATATTAAAAATGAAGAGCATTTGTAATTAATTTTATAAACAGAAATCTTTCTCTCATTGTCTGTCTAGACTGATTTTAGGAATTAAAATTGTAAATACTAAATTTCATAAATTAGTATTGTACCAGTTAAATAGTCTGCATGAATTACGAGTTACGTTTAAAAAGCTATGTTTGAACTTATAAGATACATTTATATCTAAATTTTCTATTTTTACTTTGAACACAGGCAAGCAAACATATATATTTTATTATACAAAATTCTATTTATTATCATTATATATATATATATATATATATATATATATATATAACTAGGAAGGCTAACATAGATAACACATATTTCCACAAAGTTCAAATCACTTTAAAAAAAAGTTAACATTTATAAAATATTTCACAATGTTACAAGACTGTATAGAAATGTTGTGCAATCTTCATCTTACTCGTAAATTTCTGATAGAAAGTTTGTAAGACTCTAGTTTCTACATATTTTCACATTCATGTATACGGTGCATAAAAACATCTCAAGAACGTCTTTGTGCACTTATTGAACTATTTCAGCTATTGTGAACTTTTCAAACAAGTTTCAAATATTTTTGTAAAATAATTATAATTTTCCAATTCCTTTTCATGACTTCCATATAATTTTATATCAACTTTTTTATACTTATTTTACACATACACACTCATACATATATATAAAACATTCATTTAGACTTAAAAAATAACTTTTTAAAAAAAGAACTATAAAAAGAACACAAAAACTCTACGCAGGTTTTAATATGAAAATGTTTCAACCAAAAATATATCTTTTAATAAGTTATTAACAAATATATATAAAAAATACCTTCTGAAAAATTTCTATGACATTAAACAAATCGATTTATTTTATAAAATGAACTTAATACTACGGATTTTTTTTAAAAAACTATATAACAGATAAAAGAATCTACACTTTTTAAATTACATAAAACATCAATCTAGAAACATAATTATATGCAAATATTTCAAATTTATTTTAAACTATTATGTGTTTTAATTAAAATGCTAATTTTGGAATGTGTTTTTCCTAAAAATTTAATTTATTAAAATATTTACAAGAATATATAATATATGTATATATACAAAATGAATTGTTACAAAAACAATTTCAGAGCAATATTAAATTTCTCTTTTCTCGTATCCTATTTATTCTTTTTCCAAAATACGTGTTTTCCTATTTAAAAAGTGATGAATAGAAGTTTAGACAGATTTTTTTCTTAACACATTAGTGATCAATAAAGGGTTAGCTGTAAATGTATATAAAAAAACCCACAGACACTCTATTCAAGACTTTCGATCGAGCGGACATAAACTGGGACGTTTTGAATATCAAACACACATGTATTTCACATATAATACCATATTGAATCTAACTGTAATTTACACGAGGTGTTGCTTCACCTGCATTTCCATGACTGAATGCTAATAGATAGTTTCAAAAACGTGGCAGAGTTTATGTAAATCCGAAGCATCGAACGTGCTGTACACCCCTCTACTTCTATCCTCTATTTACATGTTTATCGAGCCGGCAGGGGATGTAAATTCTGTGTGCTGAGATCAGTCTAGGGATTTATTGACGCTATTCGTGTAATGTAATGGCGCGTATGCTGGCCTCCGCCTTAACTCCAGTCACGGACTATCTCATTTCAAGTCCAGTACCAGTACCTATATAGTAACGTATAAAACTGAACAATATGAAAGACGTTTTATCTAACAGCTTTCAAAATTGATTCTATTTTATTTAAAAATTATAAAATACGACTTTTCACATTAAAATGTATTTCTAACTTCTAAAATCATAGAATTTTTAGATTTAACTAAAACATTATATATTTATTATTATTTAATATTAAATATATATATATATATATATATATAACTTTTTAATAAAACACAAATCAAAGCTTTATACTTGGATGACCCTATATAATCGTCATAATCATCTTCATCATTATATCAATCTATATCAGTTTATTTCTAGGCAAAAAATATTTCGAACACTTTTGCACCACCATTAAATAAATAAAAAATAAATACCAAAGTACTTTTTTATTATAAAACATATTTATGTTCGAGTACAATTTCTAGTCAGTATATTTTTGAAATTATGTACCAAAAATTACAATTTAAATTATAGTAGACTCGAATATTTTATAAAAATATTATTAAAAAATAGAAATAAAAAATATAATGTCATTATTTTTTATGTTACATTATATGTGTATATATATATATATATATATATATATATATATATATATATATATATATATATATTTAAATGTGTGTGTGTGTAGGTGCGAGTGTATTCGTTGTATATAATATTATTCTCTTATAAATAAAGTGTTGTATAAATTACATAAAAGAAGTTGAGGCAGCAAAACCGTTTAGGAAATGGAACTAATGAAGCGGTGAAAATGTGAAACAAGTGCGAAGAAAATGAAATCAATAGAAAACAAACTCGATAAGAAAATGAGATTCAAAAATGCAGGAAAGTTTTATACAGAATAAATACATCATAAGACGCAAATAGTTTACTTTGGTATTTATTTTCACATTTTATAAAATATAGTTAGACTTTTTTAGTTTTAATAAAAAAATACATATATATTAAATTGATCTCATTATATAAATATCATATACCTTACTTATTTTAACTTTACTTTATTTGAAAGTTAAACAATTTTTTTATTTTTAAGCTTATAAATGATTACTCACAAAAATATTTATAAATAATTAAGAATTAATATCATTTCAATGAAAATATGTTCATCTTAGATTTATTATATTTTCTGAAAATTTAAAATTGTTATAACAAAATATTAACATTCTTAATAAAAATATTAAAGATATAATAATATTACAAAATTACATATAGACTTATGGTAAATTATTGAAAACATATAAAAATAAAATATTGAATTAACTACTAAAATTTTCAAATTAAGAAATCAATAACTATTCAATTACTAAAATGAAATTGTAGAAATATAAAAAAGTTAGTAAAAGTTTAATCTTTCATAAGATATTCTGACTTATTTTCTTTATTCTAATATTTTCATTTTACAATATTCCTTGATAGACGATTTTAAAATCGTACTAAAAAGGAATAAAATTTAATTATTAAAAATCAAAATTATACGAATCTTTATTGATAATCTTGTTATCTTATACAAATATATATTATTATTATCCACTGAGGACACAAGAGTTTTATTCAATAAAAGAACTATATTGATGATTAAGAGCATAATTTATATGAAAATAAATATTTTTTTATATCGACAAATTTGATGTATGGGCCATTAATTTTTTACAAATAAATCCACTTAATGTAAATTATTCATTCTTAAATATTTTTCTTAATAAAACGAAGAACATTTTATACGCAAATCTCAATCATTATCGGTGACTGTAATTGCTGGAAAAAGTTTTTAAATACAATTTAAATAATTGAGTAATTTTCTAAACGTAGCTTGTTCAAACTTTTTCGGAATAACTTGAAAGATCACGTTGTTTAAAAAACTAATACTCATTTAATTCACTCCAGTTTTCAATTAGGTCTACATTTTAATATCACGTTTTATATTCTTATTAAAAAACATTCATAAATTGGAAACAACGCAAAAAAGCAGTTATAAGTTTCAACAACAAAAAAAAACTCAACTAGTTAATGTCAAAAGTACCGAAATTTTCCATAACATAAAATAACAACCGTCAGTGAACAAGAAACAAGTAGAAGTTGGCATAATGGTACAAATACTTCCAAATCCGTACACACACATCTGTTACTACTGTAACAACACGTATACCTCTACAACACGAAGACATATTGAAAGGGGACGACGACGACAAAGAACAGCGTCACGGAATAAAGTTAAGAAAAAGCAATTTTAACGCTCAAGACTGTCGAATTGATTTCTACAAGCTGGCGGTGTTCGCTCCAACAATGTCCCTTCCGCCTCGCGAAAACGACATCGTATATATTGGACTGAGAAAAGATTTGTGTATGTGTACGCACATACATTTATATATATATATATATATATATATATATATATATATATGTATGTATGTTAGTGTGTGTATGTGTTGTCGATTGAGGAGAAGATTGGTGACTCTAGCAGAGGTAGACGATGGTGAAAAACGCGATTTCCTCTTGCGACACTATACGGACTAGTAGCTCTATGCCGATTACTAGGCTGTAACTAGACCGGCTGCTACACTGAAGAGAGACGACATCGATACAATAATAATAAAAGGAAATAATCCGTTTCTGTGAAAATATACTCCGAGAAAAACTCTGTATATTTGATTTTATAGGCAATAAATTGTTTCTTATAATTATAGATCGAATCTATTATAAATATCTATCCTTAACTATTTCTGTTGAAAATTCTCTAACAGCTAAAATCAAAATTACATATTATTTATTAAATACTCTGTGTATAATGTTGAAATTCCTCAAGTAATCTCAGATACATTATTCGTTGAGTTTATTAAAAGTATACAACATATAGAACTAATAGTAACAACGAAAATATACTCACTACTCGCAACAATTTATTTCGAAACTAATCCGCAGCATCCCACAAATATTCACTTTACATTTTATTTACATACTAGAGAGTAAGCTTTCAAAATACATAAAGTAACATTAATTCCACTTAGATGCGTTCACATAATTCGCTGATATGTTCAAACAGACATAGTGCTGATCTGACCGTGCCTTTATAGCAGATTGTACTACTGTTACAAGAATAGTTGTTGATGGGGTTTTAGTGTCGAGGTCTTGGAGATGGGATGTTAGGTAGTCGTTGTACAACAAAACGTAACACCGATGCGATGTACGGGCGTGCAGTGGCGAACAAGTTCTTGGAAATACTACCACAACAGTGTATAACGTGAACCGCAAAACATGGCACCAGAGACTCTGTGTGGAAGACCTCTTGATGGAGATGTTGTAATGCGAATGTTTCTAACCTTTAATCTGATGAGAGTATTCTACAATCCTACTGTACTGTTGCTGTGCTACAAATTGTTGGCATTTTCTTGCGGATTATATATGTCTGAATACAATTTTAGACATATCCATAATATAAACATATGTATTATATATATATATATATATATATATATATATATATATATATATATATACATGTGCAAGAGTTACAAAATAACTGCAAGTATACATTCACTGACAAATCAACTCAAACATCTCTACAATGTAAAACTGTCGTTACAATATAAATATTACTAACATCTAAAACGTTATGTCTTTTCAAGGGACATTAGTTATATGTTCAAGTTAATAATATATATAAAAAACATTTATGATTAATATTCAAAAATTTCAGAAAAACATACCAAATCTAAAATTTATTAAAGTATTTCCAAGCTTTTTCAAAAATATTAAACAATGATATTAAATAATAACAATTTATATGGCATTAATTGATGAATAATTATCTTATTCATTTATTTATTTTATAATGAATATATTTTATAATTTATCTACTTTATAGTTTCTAATACTATGCTTGTTTTTTAAAGAATTTAATATTAATATTAAATGTTATTATTTTTAGCTGAAATTAATTATTAAACGACTGTTTCAAAAAATGATTATTTAATTATTTGTTTCTTAGTAAAATATTTTTAACATTATTTTAAAATTAACAAATTATGTTTGATTAATATTTATCTCGAGATGTGGTCAATAATATTGAAAATTGACGAGCATACAAAATCCAAAAGTAAATTATTAATTAATTTCTCATATTTACATATTTTTCAATTACTAATCTGAATATAGAAAATATTACATTTTATAAACATTTTTTCAATTTTTATATACTGAGAAAATAAAATGAATTATTTAAATCATTTTTAGAATCTATGAAATTTTTATTTCTAAGTAAATAAATAAAAAATTTAAAAAATCTATCAGGAAATTCGTATCCATTTTTAAAAAATAATTATTCAATAATTTAATTTTGATTTTAATAAATAATCTAACTTTTACTTTTATTTAAAAAAAATTTTTAAACTCAATTATAACGAAATATCATAATTAGTTTATTGTATTTTTAATTATAATTAACTCGAATAAAAATTAATCACTCAGACCAGTTCCTAATATAAAATCATAATTTTATAATGGAGCTCTTTTACGATGATATGGTCACTGAAATTCACATCAGCGAATAAGGTAAACAATAAGTGATTACTAAATTATATAACACAACCCTAAAGATGTTGTTATAAACAAACAAAGTGTACAAAAAAGTACTTATTGAACACTTAGTAATATATTGTGGTGTTAGAGAGTGATAAATCATTCGTAAAAGTGAATTCGCCAAGCAGTAAATGAAGATTTAACACTTTTATAAAATCTTACAATACAAAAATAAGTGATTCATTTATATTAAAGTGAATTTGTTACATTATCAGAAGAACCAATATATTCAACTCTCAGTTAAAACATTTCAATCACTTACTGTAATATCTTTTTACTGTTTTAAAATTTGTACTATTTTCAAATAATATTTTTATACATAATTGTTCTATTACAGAACCAAATACAAATTTATTGACTATTAGAGAATCTAATTAATTAAACAGACTTGACTAAAAAAAAAATACAACTCTCATAAAAGAAATAAATATTTTGTGGCAATTATAGTTTCAATATTTTTTTATGTTTTCATAAATTAAAATATATGGTAGACCAAATGAACATTTAATTGCTTATTATCATTTATTATTTTTTTAATATCCTTCAATTTTATTCAGGCTACCCTTTGTAATGTTAATACAAATGATGACTTACCCCAACAAAATCTTTTATACGTGTTCTAAAATCACTTATAACATTTAATTTGCATTTCAATAACCATACTATCATTTTAAAACCACTATAATTAAAATTCTAGTTATTCTAAAAAAATAATAAATAAAATTTTAAAAAATAGTAAATAAAAAAACAGCATTTGATATGGATATATAAATTTGCATTGGAATAAAATAAACAAAAAGTGATTATTTTACATTTTTATAAATGTGAATATTCATTTACACTAAAACTAATATATTGAAATAGAAAAATACTGAATAAATTAAAATATTGTAATTTATTAAAAACAATTCAATTTTCTATAAAAAAATGTTGAAAATAAATTCAATAAGTGATATTAATATTAATAAATTTCACATAGTTGTAATTTAATATACTTTATAAACTTTTCATATTTTTTTCTGATATGAATAAACTGATGTTTATTTTAATAATTTAATATACAGTAATAGATAAACGTAGATAAATAGATATAGTTATATGCATGCAAACATATGTTTGTAATATAACGTTGGAATATATTATGGAATTTTTAGAATGATAGTCGAGAAATATGATGAATAATAAATAATTACTGATGACCGTTTCATGACATTAAATTGAATTCGATGTAAATATAAATTCCAATTTCGATATGATATCAATTCGAATGCAGTGATTTCTAAATAATAATGGCATCTAAATATAAAATAATAACGTTAATATCGGCGAATCGATTTCGATAATGACATTTTGATAGTAATATTCGTATAAACGAAAAATCGATACAATATGTAATAAATAATCGTGTCATAAATGTAAATCATTTGATATGAAATATACTTTTTCCAATTGGCTAATAAATTCAATTGGCTGCAATAGCGGTAAAGCAGTATGTCTGGTATCGTCCCTCGGTATTTTCGTATTCAAATATTCGATTAAGCACAATTTAGATTCAACCATAATTCTTGCGAAATGTATGTAAACTGAGCTACTTTACTGGCTGGAACTATGGCATTTTAACTTTACAGCCTGCTGCAATCGAGTCGAAATTGTTTCCGAAAAAAGAAACTGACGACGGCCGTTGTACAAGAACAGAAATAGCGTAACGTGGCTATTCAGACTGTATCTGTTTCTTGTCGACTATGTGCCAGATGCGTTCGACGACAATGACTCGTTCTGAACATTGTTCTTGTGTATATGTGAGCTTATGTATTTGTGTGTGTATGACTTTTTTTTGGAACATTCTAACTGCAAATTTGCTCGAGGAAACAATAGCAGTTTGAACGCAACTAGAATATTAGACGAGGTTATGTGTTCACATATACGGAATGGTGTTTTTGCGTTACAATTTGAATGCAATTTAATTGGGAATTGTTGGGGTTTATATTGAGTTATTATTTGCAGTTGTTACTTTCGACTCGAGTGCTGTTATTTATATATTTATTGCTTGTGTGGTTCCCTTTTAATGTTTCGATGTGTATTTTCAACAGATAGATATTATTTATTTGTATTGTTATCGAGTCAACGTTCATATTTTTCTGAATGTAGTGTAATAGTAAAAACAGATTGGTCGTTATTTTGTTCTTTATTATAAATGTACATATATATATATATATATATATATATATATATATATATATATATATATATAAAATATTCATATCTTAAAATATTTCTTAATACAATATAAAAAAAACGTTGCATATACAAAAAAAACATTAATATAATTACACAAATTTTCATTATATTTTCATAGTAATATTCTATTTTATGTTTTATATACACACACATATATATTTATACGTGT
This sequence comes from Neoneuromus ignobilis, assembly GCA_029203775.1. Taxonomy (NCBI): domain Eukaryota; kingdom Metazoa; phylum Arthropoda; class Insecta; order Megaloptera; family Corydalidae; genus Neoneuromus; species Neoneuromus ignobilis. Next base: position 8,850,041 of record CP092090.1, on the reverse strand, counting down.
GTGTGTGTGTGTGTGTGTGAACGAAAAATATATAAACTATGAAGGGATATTTTATACACATATAGAAAGAAGTGAAACATTTATTTCAAATTATTAATTTAATATATAAATATTTTAATTAAAATTTTATACCTGTAAATAAATTCACCACATAAATTTGTTTATGAAAATAAATTACAAAATTTGTCGAATATTATTATATATTCAAAAATGACAAGAATATCAAATTTACATATGAAACGTACCAATAAAAAAATTAAAGCATTTTCTTAGAAGAGATAAAATAAGATTTAAAAAAAGATTTCAAAAAAACCTTTACTAGATGAATTTTCAGCGAAATATTTTTTATAAAAGCAAAAACTTAATACGAAAGTAAACCGCGAATTTTTCTCTATCAACGTATTAAAAAGAAGATTTAATACAAAGCCGGTTTCACGTTACAACAATGATAAATGTATTTCTTTTGATTTATTTTTAAATAACTTTATTCTTGTTTATTACTAAAATAACAACAGTAAAAATGTTATAAAACTGAAAACGAAAAGAATAGAAAATTCTGTTTTCAGTCTATTTGTTTCTGGTTGAACGTAAATAAACTATATAAAAGTATAATATTTCGAACGGAGCGAAGATGGGAGATAGAAAAAAAGTCAATTCGTCAGTTTGCAGTCATCCGCACACAGATTCATCTTCTGTGAAAACCACCACCAATACAAAATCTGCTATGTTCTTTATCCCACCCACTGATTCATGTCAGAGCTAAAGAATATTCACAATGGCTCCGATTACTTGCTATATTTTATTGTGCGTTGAGCGTAATCTCTCTGAACAGTGGCGTTTTATCACTGTAAACAATATGGGCACCAATCCACTCAAAATAGACATTATTTGAAACATGACATTGTGTGAATAAAATATAAACACATATAAAAACATATACAAACTTTGATAACCACTTATATACATATATATACATATATATATATATATATATATATATATATATATATATATATATATATATATATATATATATATATATATATATATATATATGTGTGTCTGTGTATTACAATTGAAATTGAAACGAATTACATGTTCAAGTCAGGCATATTTTGATAAAAAATGAGATACAAACTAAGACTACCTTTGAATACATAAAATAATATAAATATATTATAGACTTTTTCATTCTTTTCCGTCATAACTCCATATATTTATATATATATATATATATATATATATATATATATATATATATACATACACGAGGGTAGTTTTATAAGTATGGTAAAAAAGTAAGAAAAACTAAATTAAAAAATTAATTAATTAAATTAAACAATAAATAAGTTTACCATACTTACCAAACGACTCTCGTATATATAAATCTAAGTTCATGAGTAGTACAAGTTTAAATTTAAATTTTTTTAAAAATAATCCCAACATAAACACAATTTTTAATATTTCACTTTTTAAAATAATTTAGTTTTCAAAATAAATACAGAATTTTCCTAATTTTATACTAGGATTTACAATACTTAAGTATTAATTTATTATGGTGTAGAATAAAAAAAAGATCATTTCAGGTGAAATTTTTTCAAACAAACCTTCATGGAACATTGACTTGAAAAAGGTTGATGATAAGAAAATAAAAACATAAAAAAATCTTTTCTTTCATATAATCAAAATTTTAATTTATATTTTAATCTCACTATATTGGGTCATTTAAATGTGACGCCTAGATTTTTGTTTTACTAAAAAGAAACTATACACATACTTCCATATACACCACCCTGTACACATGTTTCTTTTTAATAAAACACAAATCTAGGCATCATATTTGGATGACCCTATATATTAAATACATTTTCCTATATAAATAATGAATATAAATAAAATTTTGAAGTTTTATATAAAATGTACCAAATAAGATGAATGTTGTATATATCTATCTATCTATCTATCTATATATATATATATATATATATATATATATATATATATATATATATTTTGATAAGATCAAAAAACAATTCATACAAGAGAGTTAAAATAATTATATGAATGTAAAGAAAATTCGTACGTCACTGTTAAGATATATAATCAGAAATGAACAAATATTAAATAAAGCATGATGAGTGTTGTGTAAAAGAGAACGGAACTAGAGAATATCTGTAGAATTCGGGAAATTTACGGAAAATTCCACAATCCCTCTGTAAAGAGATCCTGGTATTTGATTTTACCACCCTCATCTTCAAGGTACTAGTCCCCATCGTCTTGTCAATTACTATAGACGTAATTATATTGAATGTTTGTATTATATATATATATATATATATATATATATATATATATATATAATTTTTTACTTACAATTTTAAAAAAAAAACTTTAAAAACATATCTTGAATTGGTTGCAAAAAGCATGTGTTTATTTTTCTTTTTCTGAATTTAAAGTAGTTAATTTAAGAATAAACTACTAAAAGACGTAGCAAATAAACTACGAAAAAGTTTGAATAAAAATACAGTTTTATTTTATTGTATATATTTAAACTTCAAAGTTTTAAATTCTCTTATTTTAATTTGAATTTTAGATTAAATTAATTTTTAAACAATCTTTCTTTTTTAAATCATAATTTTCCTTAACATTTTTATTTTTTCATTTTCTTTCTTTCTAATATTATTAAAATAATATTTAGTCATCTATTATTTAATAAATCAATAGAAACTAAGAAGAAAAAAATGATTTTTTTAAGAAAAATTATTAAAGGAAGTCTTACATTTATTAAGTGATAATTTTACTAAATTAAAAAAATTACACTTCGTTGTTACAGTAGTTTAATACAACTAATTTTAACAAATTTTTCAACATTTATACAACTTGAATTACACATAAAAATATTTATAAAACTAAAATAAAGATAATAGAAATATTTACCGAGCTACTTGAAAATAATACAAGTACTAAAATCAGTAGCAGCAAAATTCAGTAAAAACATAATTTTAATAGTTTTTATCAAAGATTTAAGCATTCAAGCAATTGATAACAATCTTAATTATAGTCTTGACTATGAATTTAAAACATAATATATATATATATATATATATATATATATATATATATATATATATAAAATAATAATTATTCTATTTCAATAAAATTTTCTCATTAATATAAATTGAATATATAACAGAATGTAAAACGGATAGTTCATTTTAAATTCATTTATAATCAAATATGAAAATTCATTTTATGAATTTTAATCAAAATACTATAATTATCTCTACAAGCATATTATATTATATATATATATATATATATATATATATATATATATATATATATATATATATATGTAATATTCACATATTAATTATTTCTACACATTTTATAGACATACATATTGTTTTCATTTGATGTACGAGTGACTGTACGTTCGTATGAATCCAAGTACATAATAGACATGTTTATAATAAACTCTGATATTAAACCGTTCAAAAATCAATTGATTCAACGCCCTCGATTCCCGGATAGCATTTCAATTAAATTGGAAATCGTAAAAAAAATCAATCACCGAATTAATTATAACAAAGACATCTTGTCCAAAACAATTTGTTCGATTCCCACAACATAATCGAACAAACAAGCGGCTGGCGGTTCAGTGGCACGCTACAATAGAGTCATCTATCGACGTATTCGACCTGAATCGGTGTATAATTCATAAGAGAAATGTGGAAAAGACAGATTGTGAGCAAACAATGGGTAACGGAAGAAGTGAAGTAGGAAGTGGAATGGCGACGGCGACGAAAACGAAGGCCATTATGGCCCATATTGAAAAACCATCAGTTACAGCGGCCTCGATTCATACATCCTGCGTGGGTGGACCACACACTAACCTATGTTTGTCGGGCGGACCTACGCCAATACGGTTAAAAACGCCTGTGTTTGTGTATGACATCGCGTTTTACATAAACGGTGATTCGTTCGTGGCAAAAAACGCACAATGTTTCGTCTCTGTTTTACTTTTAATTTTTTTTTACATGTTACACGTTCTGTCTATGGACATGCAAAACCATAATATACACGTACATATAATTTCGATAATGGCAGATTGTAATGTTGATTTCCTGTAGCCGTTTTAATACATCGCAAATTCATATTAAAGTCGATATTCCGTTTATTTTTCATATATACGTAAATATACATTTAAATATATACATATATACATATATACATATATATATATATATACACTGAATATTATTTTAAAAGACGTAATATGAAAAGTAAAATGACAAAAAATGTTTTTACTATATAATACTAAAAATAATTCTGAAATGAAATGCATGGCAAAAAAATTTTCTTTTTAAAAAATTGGTAATTATTTCAAGTTTAATTTCACTTAAATAAATTGTATATTTTTCACATTCAAAATCTATATAATTACTAAAACTATATATATATATATATATATATATATATATATATATATATATATATATATATATATATATATATATATATATATATATATATATATAGGGATGTGCATGTATATTTCTATTTAATCATTTTTTATATATTTATATCACACCTGTTAACAAACACTAAAATATAATTAAAAATAAACAAATTTGAATATATTTTTGATAAATAATAGAACAAAAGATTGAGTAAATAAACTATTTAAAACTATTTTTTACTTCCAAATACCTAACCTTATTGAAAATAAATTTTAATTATTTTAATTTCAAAATTCTTAAAAATATTTTATTTAATTCATTAAATAATTTTTTATATAATATTTATTTTTTTAAACAAATAAAAATATTAATGTATACTTCATATTAAAGTAACATTTATATTATTTTATACTAAACATATTTTCAGTTGTGATTATTTTCCATATTTAGCTTCTTCCTAGTATTTTTTTGTATTAATTCATACATTTATATCTTTTCTTTAATTCTCATCTTTCTGTATTTTGAATAACATTAAAATTTTATATTCTCTAGATAAAGTATAAAAATAAAGAACAAGTAAATAATGAATAATAGAATAAAAACCTTTCCAGCATAAAATTTATTCCACCTCGTGTTCTCATTAAATAAATATAATTACAAACTTCCTTTTTGTAAAAACGCTGAATATGTTTTAAGTACTTTTTCTTTATTATATTTTATTTTTAAATTATTCATTTTTTTATACAAAAAGTGTTTTTATATAAATTATTTAGTTATATCTATATCATTTAAAACATTTATTTATTTAATCTATAAATTTGACTACTAAAATATATATAAATTCAGTTTAAATCAGCATCTTGTTGGGCTAAATCCTCAATGAATAATAACATTCACTGGTATTTGGTCTTACGCGCCGCACTAACCAAACAAATTGGTGATGATTTTTTATTCAGGTTTTACTCCCTTATGCAAGTTGTCATCATTTGGGGTAAAGAGACTTGCCTGCCCTATATTCTCAACAGGGGATTCAAAGCACTTCTATTGTATGACAAGCGATGATTCTAACCTCTACTTATTATTTATACACAAATATTATATATATATATATATATATATATATATATATACATATGTATGTATGTATGTATATGTAATTTTGTCTTAAAAAATTCTTAACTTAATTCGTAATATTTTATTTAAATAAAAATTAATTGAATAGAAAAATTAAAAAAAAATTGTATATTACACTCTTGAATAATTTATTTTTATATTTAATAAAAAAAACTGATGCAGGACTATGTATTAGTCTATTCATTGTATATAAATCAACGTAAGAAAAGTTTAAATAGCTCCGGAAGGAATAAAAAAAATTGAACTCACGAACACGCACACATGTACTCACATACATGTAGATTCATAAGATTATATACATACACATATATATATATATATATATATATATATATATATATATATATATATTAAAACATGTTTTATTTCTAAAAGCATATATTCTTATTCTCGGTGATACGAAAATAAAAATAAAACTATCTCCAGATAGTTCCGACACCACGACTGTGTATAGTTTATGTTATATTCCGGCTCTGCAGACATGGTACCCTTACGAAAACGTATGGTCGGAAATAAATCGAGCGTGTAAGAAACGCGTAAAATATTCAGCGCCGAGCATGTTTCTTTTTTTCTTTTCGCTAGCGTATAGATGAAGAACAGGAAGAAAAAGAAGATGATGACGACGAAGACAATGGATAGACGGCGAAGAAAATCGATAGATATTTTGCATAGTAAGGGGTTTCATACAAAATGATACGTTGTTTTATTTGTCATATGATTTCCCATTCGACGATAACAATATTTTGGTTAAGTAGACTGAAAATGTATTTGAAAAATAATGTTACATATTTTATGGGCTTGTTTCCACTTATAATATTGCAGTGATTTCTACACACATACGTTCAATATATATATATATATATATATATATATATATATATATATATATATATATATATATATATTTGTGTATAAACATATTCTATTAGGAAATTTTTTTCGTTTAACATTTACATGAAAATTCATTTCTAACAATTTTATTCTAAGTATACAAAAAGTGCTAACATTTAATAAATATGTTAAAAATACAAAATAAGTCTTTTGAAAAATTATTTCTTAGAAATTAATATTTTTCATTTAGTACAATTAAATGAATAGAAGGAATTTTAATTATTGATCAAATTTAATTTTATAATAATTTTTTCTTTAGAAAATTTTTCAAGTATTCTTGAATAAAATATTTATACAATCAATGAAACCTTTTTATATATTTTAAAAATAATGACTTCTTTGATCTATAAAAGTTCAGATTTTAATTAAAATACTTTTTAAAACCACTAAAAGTATCTACATAATAAAGAAACATAAATGAATAAAAATATTTTATATCTCAGAAATAAATTCTGAAACAATTTATTTTAATTTGGGCACAGAAATTAAGTACTTCCTTATACCATATTTTCAATAGTGTTCAATAATAAAATTCAATCTATTATTAAACAGATTTCATTAATAAGTCATTTTCTATTATATATATATATATATATATATATATATATATATATATATATATGAAATATAATTACTTGTGAAATAGTAAAAAGCATTAATCATTCATAAACATAAACATGTTCTGTGATTTTTTCATTGAAAAAGCTCAACGTTTGAGATTATGTTGACGCTTTATATAAGAGCTAACATCAGAGAGCTTTTTCGGTCAGAGTGCACGTGCTCTTCGAGCGTTGCGAGCATTTTTTGCCCGAGATTCAGCTTTCGGTGGGCGTCGTTGAAATTTTTTATCAAAGACGGTGCAAGCTAACACCACAATGACCCCGCCAACATTATCGAGGACAACGAAATCTGATTTAGGGGTTATTGCCTAGTTTTTGTAGAACGTGCCCTCGCCGTCTACGTAATTGGTGAGCTATGGACGGTCAACATAGCCATACATCTGCACACCAAGTGTGAATTTAGATACTCGCTGGATTTCGGTCACCGGAGAATACAATTAGGTGTTAATTAATGAAGTTGGGTTTTATGTTTTCGTAGTGGCATACATTTAGTTTTTTGTATTAATTAGTTTTTTTCCTAGATGAATTGTAATCGGAAATTTTATAAATTTATTTATATATAGAGAGAGAGAAGGAGAAAAAGAGAGAGTCATCCAAATGTGACGCCTATATTTGTGTTTTATTAAAAAGAAACATGTGTATAATTCCTTTTGTTTCTTTTCAATAAAACACAAATCTAGGAATCACATTTAGATGACCCTATATATACTATATATAAACAAAAAATTAAAAATATATTTAAAAAAACTAATCAAAAAAATAAATTTAACAACATAATTTCTTGAACAACTTATGATATTTTTCTTTAAAATTTCTTTCATTATTTTTTTAGAAAATATAATATTTCTAAAAATAATTGAAATTTTCTATGTACATAAAAAAATATAATTTTCAAATATATTTGAAAAATCTTATATATTTAAAAAAATAATAATTCTATTCTATTCTGTGATCTTTACTCGTATTGACTTGATATAAATACTTATGGTATTTTAATATTTGGCATCAATCGATAAAAATTCATTGAAAATTCAAAAAATAATAATCGATTAGCTAATAAAATAATCAAAAAATGAACTTTAAAAAAATTGATAGATTTTATAAATTAATAATTTGAAAGATTTATAATAATTTGGAAAATAAACTAAATTTCTTTACATCCATTAAGTATTTCAATCAATAATAAACCTATAGGATTTATAAAAATATCTGTATGAATATAAATAACTAAACAAATAATTAATTATATTAATGTTGATTAATTCTGAAAAACCCTTTAAAATCTTTCACATGTACTTTTTATGAATTTGTTAATAGCACACAAATTTATAAAAATCAAATCAAGACAAAAAATATTTAAATATAACAGTACTATTTTAAATTCTACGGATTAAATTAAGATAGTAAAGCACGTTACATATTTACATATATTCATAAGTATTTTCCAAAACTACAAACTAAATATACATATTATACTAAGTTATGCGTAATAAAAGCTATTTAAAGAAGAACAAAGTTCTTTTCATTCGATGAACAATTCTTGTCAGCAATGTTCTTAGATTAAAAGTCAGTTTACGTCTGAATTTAAAACACACATTTTCGAGTAAACGTTTTAAACAAACCTGAAAAGCAACTCAAGTATGACGTGCGGTGTTCGAAACCCATTACAGTGGAATGAGATGGCCAACGAACAGCTACCGTTGCGCCAGATTGTCCAATCAGCTTGACCCCGGTAGTCTCTCGTAATAGTGACAGAATGGTTTGGCTCATCGCCACACGGGTACGGGAAATGTCCTTCCTAGCAAACGGAGTGAGCGCGAGCAAGTTATTTCATCCCGGAATTGTGGACCACACATTCACCAAATTGCTCAATATACCTTGACTCAATCAAACAGTGACGCGCGAATATAGACATTGAAGGAACGAGACAGACATATGATTGATGTAGTTCGATATAGACGTCGTCTTTATCTGCACAACGACTCGAAGTCGATGTTAACGTGATGAGTTTGTTGTCGAAGACCATGGTTGTCTCTATCCAATTAGATGGCCTGATCGTGTCACATGAATATGTGTAATTTATTTTGAAATTTGGCAGTTCGTGATACTGTGTATGCTGATTGGACTCTTTTTTATGTCTTGTATAAAGAACTGATGAGTATAATAACGATTTAGATAATAGTTTGTTCTTAATAAATCATTTTTTATATTCTTTTTGAACGCGATTCTTTTTTAATATTTCTTAATAACATGAATAATCAAATAAATTACTGATATTGACATAAATGTTATACAATATATATGAAACAACAGAGAAAGAAAAAGATCAATAAAAAGATAAGAAAAGAATGTTAAAGATTTATTAAACATTTGAGGACAAGGAAAATAGAAATTTTTTCGAACTGGAAAAATTTATAGAAAGCCTTTATCTAGTATTGAATTTACATAAACTGAAAATGTTCATTAATTACATTAATATTGAAAAGTATATTAAATTGACAAGAAGTGTGAGATTGGAAAATATTCATAATTATTGGTAAGTCTAATAAATTCAATAACTATTCACTCTATTCTCTAATACATTTAAAGACTATTGATTATTCTCGGTGATTATGTATAATTTTATATTTATCAAATTTTCTCTTATATATATAAATAGACAGATAGATATAAATTATATTACAAGTAACTTGATGTATATTTATAAATTTGTCCAAAAAACAAATTTCGTCTATGTTGTTAATTCTACCATTAAATTTTCAAATGTACATTCATGCCTTAACACAATTTCATTTATTCAACTAATGCAAACATCTATTTCGTTAACGTTTAGTTAGAAAGACTTGTGTATGTGTATATGTATGTATGTGTGTGTGTGTATGCTGTAATGTTATTCCGCAGTATTACCACGTATCGCTCGAAGGACAAAGTAGACAGAGACAAACCGAGCCCAAAAAAGGACGTAGATAAAGAACGAGACGTAAAAGAACGAAAGAAAGAGATGAGTACGTGGTGGATAACTATGGAGATCCGACGAAAGGCGTTGTCGACGTGTCTTTTTGATATTCAGATTGAGTCCTTTGTGATAACGCGCTTCTATTGTGCAGGCAACATTACATCTCGCAGAATCTCGGAGACAGCCCGAATTGCTTAGAGATAGCTTGGCGGGTGACGGTGCGGAAAATTTTAATAGACGTTCAATGACAGCGCCAAACATTTAAATATCAAAAAAAAATCTATTAAGAGATGTTCCGATTACTGCTGCTGCAGTCAGTGACTGACTTCATGAATAATATGAAGAAAAAAGAATTTTGAAACGAACGTGATTCGACGACGAAAAAAGAAAAAATTCAATTCAACACGAGTTTTTAGTGCATATGACGACGAAATTGAATTAAGAGGGTTTATAATTAAAGTATATAAATTCTTTTGAGACATTTTATATGCACGTTCTACTTTGATACAAAACAACACAAATGCAAACACACACACACACACATATATATATATATATATATATATATAAATTCAAAAATAATTTTATATACCTAATGTGAAAATATATATACGTTAAGAAAAGTAATGGGTTTTGAAAATATATATTGATATATTATTTTTTTAACGATAAAAACATTTTGAAAAAATTATTATTCGATATTTTTAATAGCATATTTTTTTAATTAAATTTGTAATTATAACAAACCTGTTTTTATTAATTGCGAATAATTTAATTTCAAGCATACGAACAGTGTACCTCACTCAATTCCTGAGAGAGTAATGTATATGAAAGAGATTAGGCCAGAGTTAAGTGACGTTAAGTTGTATTGACGGGAAGCAACTCAAGTGTGATCAGATAAAATGAACAGGAAATATCTAACGCGTAGCGACCTAACTTCACACACAACATACATACACACTTATGTACACATACACGTATATATATCTTTACACACTCTGTAAACGAATCAAGTCATGATGTTATCTCTACATGTGTGTAATCTCTTTGCCTGAAGTGTAAATGGAGAACTGCTAAAAATATCACATATAAAGCCGAAGATTCTGCCTGCGTGGATTTAAGATGAAAATGTGAGAGGGGCAAATACTATTGTTGCCTTTGACCATATTATCCAATCCTTTATCTATTATTTGATAATGAAAGGTTATCTTTTACGTCTTTTTCGTTTACTTCATCTTCGTGTGAAAGTTAATACAATGAAACAAAAAGAAATAAAGCTCTTCGAAGAATCTCATACGATATGTTTGTATTTTTTTTAATCTTTTGTTGACAACAACTGATGTTTTTTATAGAAAATCGTCCATTTTAAATTCACTTTTAAAAAAATATACACATAACATTATATATATATATATATATATATATATATATATATCAGCATTTTAAATTTTAAAAAAACATTAATTTGATAAAATTTTCAAACTACTGATCCATTTATTTGAACTAAATTCAAAATTCACAACATACATCTTGTATTTCTTGAAAAACCTACAAGCTTTATGTATTTAGTGAGTTCGACAATATTTTAAAACAATATTCTATAGTAAAAGCATAAATCGTTATATAAGTAAATTGAAAATGTAATTTCAAACGAATTTATTTCAATAATATGCAGTTGGAGTACTTTTTAAAGTAATCAAAGTGTATGTTTTTTTCAATATTACTTCTTTTAATTTTTGTAACTATTTTTAATAAAAAAAATCTGATATAAAAATATATAAGGAAAATAAAATTTACAGCAATATCTTTTATACTTGTTTAAATAATTGTTTTTAACTAAGAAAAAATATACAAAGGAAATAGAAGTTTAATTAAAAATAAATTAAAAATATGGAATTAATAAATAAATTTTGTGAAAGAGAAACGAAAAATTTTCAAACATTAAAAAAATTGATTTAAATAAAATTAATTTTATCACAAAATGTTATTTATAAAGTATATTTTTATACATATATAACATACATATATTTATATATATGCATATATGTTGAAATAATTTATGATTTTCGAAACAACAAATGTAAAAAAAATTAAACGATAACATTTTCAATAGTATCGACGTCATAGTTGATTACAAGCACGCCTTTCAGTAATAAAGAAGATATTTACTGTTTTCAGTAAAAGTAGAAAAAAAATGAAGATAATTTATAACGTTCCACAAAGAAATATATTGATCATATAAAAACGAATTTTACTACTTTATCATTCATATATTGCAGACAATCAATTCGCATTTTTCCATTTCTCTCTCCGACCGAATGAAACAAAATCAATTAACGAGTTAAAAAGCGAACGAGCAGATACCTATATATAACATTTAGAGTAATCGTAAAATGTATAGGGACAGTATCTCGTCAAATAAATTATTCAATTCGGCATGTCAACTTGAAACCGCCGCTCATATCACGAAAGAGAGATAATAATTCGGCGCTGAACGATATTGCTTCTACACATGCAGATCTCGTTTTACGTCAAAACGGAATAATACTGATAGAGGCTTTTTTCACAAAAAAAATGTTTGAAATAAATTTTTATTTGTAGAAATAAATTAAATTGAAAGTGATTACGTTTCTCTAATTATAAATGGCCAAAAATGACGAAATCAATAAAGGTTATCATGTATAAAAATATTTTTAACCGATATATAAAAATAACTACAACTAAAAATATATTTGTGATTTTTATTGAATAATTGTAGTTTAAAAAATATTATTAAAAACATGTTTTTGTTTTGACATTCTATATGAGTGCTTAATTTTAAATTTCGATAATTAAAAATGGTAGAAAGATGGAATTTTTAAATATAACAAAAATCGGATTTTTTAATATATTAAAAATGAATGAATAGAATTTCAGTTATATTCATAATTATATAGAGTAAAAAAGTTAAACTTATTAAAATAATATTTTTTTATTCACTTTATAAATAAAAAGAAATTGATAAGCAAGAAAACATTTATGATTTTTTAGATAAATTATATTTATGAAATAAGAGTTTTATAAATTATGCTAATATTTCAAACCAACCAATTAAATATGTAAATAAATTATAATCTCTAATAATAATTACATGTAAAAGGACGAAAAATTATAATTGAATATATAAAAATATATTTTTAGTAATTAAATGTACAAAGAAAATTATGTAAATGAGAAACCCATTTAATATTTTTGTAATTTATTATATTTTATATATATATATATATATATATATATATATATATATATATATATAATACTGATATTTAAAATAAACATTAAAATATATAAATAAAGTTTACCCTCTTATAATAATTATAAAGCATGAAAGAAACATTTTCATTGTGTTACTGAAATCTTATGTATTGCATTCTACATACATGCATTATTTAATTAATTAATTATTTTTAATGTACAATAATAATATACTATATAAAAAACATATTATTTAAACAAATATTAAAATATTAATTAATTATCATATCTACAAAAAAATATTTAATTAAAATTATTTATAATTTTTGTACATGTATTATTTTAAATTATATATTTTTTAATTCATACTCAATTTTAAATATTTGCTTTAAAGAAATATAAATAACCTTTTAATTTTTTACAGTATTAAATGAAATGTATTAATATTTAAACATATTTGTGAATTTTGTATATTTAAAATTATACGAACAAAAAAAATCGCTATTATTAAAATTAAAATATATATAATCAATATTCCTGTATTTAAAAATATTTTTTTATGTTTATTATAACATACTTTCATTTTATTTTGAATATATACAATACATAAAAGCCTACATAAGCTTATAACCGAAGTGAAAGCCTCATCGAATATCATTAGGTCCTCTTAAATGTTTCCCAAGTGTAATCCATCGTTTCCTGTCCTCGGTTAACCTCATCCAACCCTCATCTCGACAATACTTTACAATGTCATCCCTCCATTTTTGATAAGGTTTTTTCTTGGATCTATTTTTGTCTCTTAGTCATCACCCCATAATATTTTTTTCGTATTTATTTTTCATATATATAAATACTTTTTAAAACCATTTTTGAAACACTTGCCTTCAAACTCATGAAATTTTATAAGTATTCAGCTATTAATTATTATAATATCACAGATTTTTATCAAATCATTTTTTAATAATCTTTATATATTAATAAAAATACAATTAGTTAATAAATGAAAAATAAATAATAATTTTTAAATACTTTTTAACTTCTTAAAGGGCAATCATGAGTGGCCCATTTTTTAAAATTAAATTATCCACAATTATATTAGTAAAAAAATATTTTATAAAATCATAGTATACAAATTAATAATGATAACGAATAATTATTTCTTCTAATAGCAATATTTTTTATTAATAAAGATAGAGCCAATAAGAATTTCTTATAATAACTTATAATTTTTATATTTCTTAAAATATGAAAATCTCTCTTGAACAATAAATAATTTTTAAATGAATAAAATGAAAATGTCTACTTCAAGAAACATACACCAACTTAGAGTTTACTATCAACTCGTGTATCAATTCGTAAACAACTTCTTGTAACTCTAAAATTGTTTAAAAGACCATCTCGAAAAGAAATGAAACCCCATACTGAAAGGTTAGTTACGTCCTCTTGCTGGTCCATCAGAGATTTTATCTGTACGACTGCAGAACTGCAACGTCATTCAACATTTTCCTTTTATAGCGATAATAACAATTCAACAAATCGTACTGTCCACGAATCTTGTTTAGCACATTCTAGTTTCACTGCGGTTGTCGTATAAATCGAAAACTTATCGGTGGATAAACTTGTCGACATTTGACCATTGCAAATCTTGGTTCAGTGAAGCATTTCAGCGAGACTTAAATGTATTCGAATTTCAGGCAATAGTTCAATTTGTATAAATTGCCACTTTTATTACCTATTTTTAGTGCAATCGATGACTAAGAACAAAACAGTTTTACGAAAATGAACAATATTTTATTCTTTATTAAGCAATGATTGAATTTGTCTACTTAAACATTTATATTCAAATAATTTTCATTTTTTTTAATCCTATAATCATAATTTTTCATTCAGTTTGAAAAATCTAATGTATAATAAGCAATAATTTTCATCTTTTGTAAATTAGGCATTTTACTTTAAGAGTATTTTTTAAAAAAAATATTAATTATGTATATAAACTTTATTCGAAAATCATATATTCAAATCATTTAATAATTAATAAATCAACATTCTAAACTAAACAGAAATTTCATACTGACATTTACTAATTTACAACCTTTAATAACAAGTATAAAAAAATGACAATTATTTCTCGATACAAAATTAATTTAAAGTATTTATAGAGTACATTAAAAGTTACTATACTCGAACTGCATTAAACTGCATAAACAAGTTTGTTAATTCAATAGTGAATAAATATAATTTTCTTCACTTCGGTTCAAATATATCTAAACACATTAACAAGCAATTATACACTAATTCAGTGTGAACGAACAATTTCAAATGCAATTATTAAAGATGAAAATTAAAAATTATAAATTTAAATAAAGTAAAACTGAATATATATATATATATATATATATATATATATATATATATTTAAATAAACAAATAATCAATCTTTTTTATATGAAAATTAAAACTTCAAACATTCATAATCAAACAAGTATATGAAAATATTCAATTTTTTTACAAGTAGTAAATTGACATGAATATAAATTAAACATCAAAAACTATCGATTAGATTTCATATACATATATATATATATATATATATATATATATATAATTTGATGGATAGGTTTTTTTATATAAATTATTAGATTCAAAAAATGATTCCGAAGTTTTGACGCACGTCATAAATATAGTCCGCGAACTAACCAGCCAGCTAGTAGGCAAACGAAATCAAGCGATTTTTCGTCGGTCGTGTACAAACGATAAAACAGTACACTGAGCAACATTCAATATTTATGGATTTAAAAAACTAATTCGACAGAAATCAATTTAGCTTTTGTTATTTATGTGTACCGCTTAAACAGAAAGAAAAAAGAACACACACTCGCACACAAATATACCAGACGGTGTAGGTATTTAGTATATAGGCTGCAGAATCGACGAACGGATTACATGCTTTGCTATAAATTTTGTATTGTGTTTTACAAATGTAATAAATATTTCCAACTTAAAAAATAATTCAGGATACACAATATAACCGCAATTCAGGCTACTTTTATACCACATTGATTTTTACATGCACAAATACACACTTTATATATATATATATATATATATATATATATATGCATATAACATTTACTCACTCTAAAATATTTTTAATGAAATTAAAATTCTATCCCTATATAACTTTTATAAAACTAAAAATTAAAAAAATGCCTTTCTCTAAATATTTTCTCTAAAAATGCCTCACTTTGAATATTTTGTGTATTAAATATTTTTTTAAGAATTTCATATAAACGTTTTCTAAAGTTATATTTCAGACTAACAAAATTAAAATACAAATGTTATTTTTCCTATAATTAATTCCAGAAAAATAATCCATTATTTTACAATTTTTTAAAAATACTCTAAATTCGCCAAACAAGGTTTTATATTATTTTAACATTAAATTCTAAAAATAACTCCATAAAAAAAATTTGAAAACACATTCAATAAATTTATCTCTGTTTTCAAAAATCATTTGAAATGACATTATACAGTAAAATATTATAGAGATATACAATTTTTATATTTAGATTACGAAATTATTTTTGACTTTAAAATCTAAATTTTCAGAAATATTTCAAGAAATTATTTTAAACTAAAATATTAATAATTAATGCTTTCTACATTCTTATAAATATTTCTACAATAAAATTCTAGGAGACCTATAAAATTTAATGTTTATTAATGATATAAATTAAAAAGGGTATTTTATGTGTGTATATATATATATATATATATATATATATATATATATATATATATATACATATATATAATGGTATTAAATATTTATTTGTCGAGCAAACATTCCAATAAAACCTTACATTGTTTTGATAGAATAAATATTATGTGGGCAGTTAAAACGAAATTAACATCACAAATGAAATCGTAATCAAATAAATCTGAAATATTGATTGTAGTACTAGAAATAACGTTCACAAATTAAATGTTTACTCTTTTTTTATATTCTACTTATGAGTTTATAGCATGATTTTTCTAGTGAATTCGAGTTAATTTACGGAATGCACGACGAAATCAGGCCACGCAAGGTTACATGTAACGATCATAATATGCTAATTCATTCGATTTGCAAATCTATTGTGTAATGTCTGTATTTAGTGAAGAGTTAAATATATTCTTAGATTCATTACATTTACTTATATATATATATATATATATATATATATATATATATATGTATGTATGTATGTATGTGTGTATTATTATGTTGCGTGAAATATTTTTTGATATGAAACATGAATTTTATCAGATATTAATATACAGAGATTGTTATAAAATGTACAAATTTAAAACAGAAATTTATTTTCAAGAATCTTAAATAAAAATTGTAATATGTAAACATGTAAAAATATAGTCAATTTGAGTTGATATTAAGAACAACTGATATAATAAATAGAAAATTAGGAAAAAATTAATACTGAAATGTCTCAATACAAAATAAACGAATAATATAACAATAAATACACAATTTTGAATATATTCAATTTTTATATTAACAGTATAACTATTTTTATGATAAATTACACTAAATTATAAATAATGAAAATATTTTATGCATTCAAAATATTCAATAATGTTCATACAAGAACTCCAAGTAGAGATGTGAAAAAAAATTTAAAATAATTATGAGTAATTTTTTTAATTTAACTGTACTATAATTTATAAAAATTTAGTTCAATCTTTCATAACAGTCACTGAACTTAGAATGTTTATTATTATTGCAATATTTTCAAAGCAATATCTGATTCAGTGAACAATTTTACAAATAGATTCAAAAAAGAGGTAATAAAAAGTTAATAAACATCGTTTTAAAACTGGGACATCTACCAAAAATTTGCAATTCTAAACAGACATAAATTAATAAGTATTTTTCTTTTATTACTTATTAGATCTGAAATTTATTCTTACAAATATCATTAAAATTACTGTAATTAATTTTACATGATCATTTTTTTAATATATTAAAATTTTAATCTTTATTAAAAAATGTGTAGCAAGTATTAAGTCATCCAATTTTTTCGTAAATTAAAAAATGAATTTCTATCAAAAATCAACTTTTTTATATATACATATAGTATGGATGTATGTGTGTGTTTGTAGGTATATATAAAAGTTCATAAGAATTGATATTACTAGTAAAATTTACAAAATGTTGACAGGCCCTGCTATAGATCATAGTGACTGTAACGCAGAATAAATAAAATAAATAATATGAAAATCTTCAACACGCAGAAAATATATATACGTATCCACTACGATATATATATATATATATATATATATATATATATATATATATTCACACTGTTTCGCCGAGCTCACTGGGAAATGCAAAACTTATTTATTTATAGCGGCATGCGTAGTACACAGCCGGAAGCAATCCCTTGGCAAGATAATTGAAAACACAAAATGTATAGCTAGTCGGCTGTCACAATTGGTTCTTAACTGCATACTGTTTTTCATGCAAGGAGAAGCGCAAGAACACACTGACTGTAGATATTGTCTGTATGTGTGCAAGAGTGAACGTGTGTGTAGAAAATGTCATGGATCTAACTTATAAATGGATACGGTTTTTAAATATTAAAAAAAAAACTTTGCCGAAAAAATGTTCTTTAAAAGGATTCAATATTTTATAGAACGTTCATTGTAATGCATGTATAAAATGCGATGTGAATAAATTTTAAAAGCTTATAGTTAAAAATTAATATTATTTTCCTATTATAATAGAAAGCATAATTAAATATTTAACATAAAGGAACGAGTTAATGTGAAAACGGATTAAAGCAAATACCAGTATCTCTTATTTAAGAGCATTGATTTCTACTCTGCATCTAGAATTAAATATTTAAAGAAATATTCTTGTTGATTCATTTTCATCATTTCCATTCGCATCTTCAAGATTATTAAATCTTATTTAATTTATTAGATGATAAAGTATTTTCAACATAAATTTATAATATCTGTAGAACATATCATACTATTTTTATACAAAATTTAAGTCAAATATATTTACTTCAGTACAATACATTCATTTCAAATATTTACTTTCTTTATAAGATAATGATGATGATGATAATTATGATAATGATTATATATATATATATATATATATATATATATATATATATATATATAAATTGCATTTAAAACGATTACTTTTTAACATGCAACACCAAATGAAAATTTCTAACATATTTATCTATAATACACAAAAGAAATAATCAGAATTAATTTCAAAAAATCTTATTTTTTAATATTTTACAAGCATTCAATTTTATTTTCTATGAAAAGTGAAAAATATAAAATGGTATAAAAATAAACGAAGATTTTATAAAATTAAAATATATATATATATATATATATATATATATATATATATATATATATATATGTATATACATATGTATGTGTGTACACATAATTTATTCATTGATTAAAAATTAAAAGTCATTAAAAATATAATAACAATACAAATAATATTTTCTAAAATTGAATTTTATATACTAATGATAAGAACAATTTAAAATATAGAGTCATCCAAATACGACGTTTAAATTTGTGTTTTATTAAAAAGAAACTATACATATTTTTCACTATATACCACCCTATATACATGTTTCTTTTAATTAAAACACAAATCTAGACGTCACATTCGGATGACCATACATATATTAAAATTTAATATAAACTAGAAATTTAGTTCTAACAGATATATAGATACGAATAAAATTTTAAATGAAAATTTATCTCAATGGTAATTCAACGTGTAAATTATAAAAACAAGATGAAAATCTAGTAAATCAATAAAAATATAATCGTGTAAAGTCTAATAAAAATAATGAAAATAAAAAAATAATAATCGAATTAAAACGATAAATCAAAAATAAAAATCATAATGTGGCAGATTAAAAAAACATTATTCAATATGTCTTAAAAGGGTACAAATAAATATTAACTGAAATATGAAGAAAAAAATAATTAAAATTTCTGAGACAATACATTGTTACCAAATATTGTGGAACAATTTGGAAAAAAATACAAAAGAAATACTAAAAGGAATATTCTAATAAAAATGTAAAACTTATGAATATAAAAAATAAGAGAAAATTATAAAACAAAGGTTCGTAATTGCAGCAAAAAAAATTATAATACAGGTTTGTATATGAAAATTAAAAACAAGTTTATAGATTAATAAAAATCATTACTCTTCATATTCAGTACTTAAATGAAAACATGTTTATATAAACTATTATTATTTCACAGATAATAATATAATCTTCATACATAATTTAGTGTTTGATAGCATACATATATAGCAAAATATAACCATCCATCAATAAAGTCAATTAATCAAATTGTATTCATAACGAATAAATATTTAATCGATAATGAAAAGTTTAGATTGTTATTAATGAATGCATATTCATATTCTTATTTACAAAAAGGAACATTTTTATTAATTATATACGATATTTTTTAAAAATATATATATATTTGACTTCCTCATTTCCGAACAATTGCTTTACCTGTACACATTTTCTATTTGAATTTCGAGTGTAGCTCGGCGTTATTGAAACTTGGCTAGTGTAGCTATACTGAACATACTGCATTTTTAAAACGCTGAATGTGGTGTATTTTGCGTTGAATTTTTAACATTTTAAAACATCAGCGTTTTAAAACGAATATTAAAAAATAAAACTCAATTGAAATATCATACTTTGAATGATGTATGTGTTTTAAAACGTTGGTTTTTTATTTTTCATTAAATTATTTCGTAATAATAAAAAAGATCTAAAAACGTTTCATTTACTCTGATAAAAAATCAAGAGTTAAAATAAAAAAATAATATAACATTTTCAGTGTTTATAGAAAAATAACCAATAAAAATTCAAAAAATACAAATGAAATTGAAAATTTTTTTTTGAAAAATTGTTTTTTTAATTAAAAATATTTTTTCAAACATAACTTGAAATTTATAAATTATTAATTAAATATCATATATATATAAAATTGGACTCTATAATTTTTTAATTTTTTTTCCTTTTTAATTTTATTTATGTATTTTACAATTATTACTCAAAGGTTTCATTTTTGTATATAGGGTGATCCTAAGATTTGTGTTTTATTAAAAAGAAATATGTGTATAGTTTCTCTTTAATAAAACATAAATCTAGGCATCACATGTGGA
Organism: Neoneuromus ignobilis; assembly: GCA_029203775.1. Taxonomy (NCBI): domain Eukaryota; kingdom Metazoa; phylum Arthropoda; class Insecta; order Megaloptera; family Corydalidae; genus Neoneuromus; species Neoneuromus ignobilis. The sequence continues at coordinate 8,828,495 of CP092090.1, read as the reverse complement.
TGAGCCTATATATATATATATATATATATATATATATATATATATATATATATATATATATATATATATACCGACTGGGTAGCAGTGGTTTGCATCACCGCGTGTCATGCGGGAGATTGCGTTCGATTCCCAGTCAGAGAGTCCCTCATTTTCGAGGGTTGAGTATGAAGGCCGACAACCTCATCTTGTAAAAAATAACTGTCGAGAAGGGAGTAAACCCCGAATAAAAAAATCTTCACCAATCCGCCTGGTCAGCGTGGTGAATACGACCAAATACCAGTGAATTGTAGTAGCATTCATTGAGGATTTCGTCCAGTAGTGGATTGATATGAGCTTTATGATGTGATATATATATATATATATATATATATATGTGTGTGTGTGTGTGTGTATGTATACGTATGTACATATTGTGAATTAATAATTAATTAAAATTTTGCTTTAATAATTACATGATCTTTAATTTTTTCATTCATATATTTTGTACTTCAACTACAAAGAAAATCTAATTTCTTACTTTCATTTGCTTATAAAAATGGACATTTATTGAAATATGAAGTAAAAATAATCTGTTTATTTTTAATGACAGCCAATTGAAACATAATAATCAGTTGCACATTTTATTGATAAATATATTTTTCACATATATATATATATATATATATATATATATATATATATATATATATATATGAGTAAAAGGTATAAGTATGTCAATATTACCACATACATATTGAACAGCACTGGATCCGATTCATATTTGATCAATGGTATGCTTCTGCCTTTTGCAGCCACACGTTTCTCGTGCCGCTGGCTACGACTTCCCACGTACGTGTATTTGTAACGTTTAAACGTTTATATATATATATATATATATATATATATATATATATATATATATATATGTATATATATATGAACACGTATGTGTATGTACGGGTCGCGCGTTCAACATGTCGCCACATTACTTGCTAGTTTAGTGTTTATTCGTATGAAATATACACACATAAATTCACACTGAGTAGTTTTGGAAGATTAGATATTTCCGCATAGACGGTGGTAGCATTACATTTATGTACAACCATTTGAAACACGAGTTCGAATAGTTACAAGGACGTATTATAAAAAAAATCAGATATATTACATCTGAAGACATTTATCTTCCTAAAGCAAAAATAATCTAATATTCACTGACAATGGGGACATTCTTGTATTTATAGTCATTCATATGGCAGAGTATAATTTTGTCGAAGATATATATCCTTTTTAATTAACATATTATTATATACAAGTAGACACACATTCCATATAAATGTCAGAAAAAAATGATAAATCTAAATATGAAAATTATATTCCAAACATGATTTTTTGGAATTATATATATTTTTTAATAGAAATAATTTCTTCCTTATATACAATTAATATTCATTATTTTTATACACAATTATATATGTAGTTAAATAAATTAAATATCGACAACAATTCCTAATTTGATAATTTAAAAGGTATTTAATCTAAAAATAGAACTCTATACACATATACAGTAAATTTATGATATATAATTTTCCAATAAACACTTCAGAAGTTTAAATAGAAATAAAACAAAAAGTATTTATTTAATTAATTACTTTTTTTATTTTTAAGCATATTGTATGGAATTAATGATGGAAACCAAATTTACTTATATAACTACCACGATTTCATTTGACATACTGCATTCGTAAGTTTCATGAATTATACGTTTAATATTTATTTTGAATGTTTCTAATGTTTGTAGTTTATCAACATAAACCAATAATTTCACATAACCCCACAGAAAATAATCCTATAGAGTTAGATCACAAGATCTTGGTGGCCAATTGATGGATCCATTTCGTGAAATAATGGACTCATTAAACTTTTGTTTCAATAAATCTATTGAAGCTTTTACAATTTCTAAACGTTATTGAAGTAATAAAGGTTCCATGATAATTTTCCAAACTATACTGAATTGAAATGTCAAGATGAGCTTAAAAAACTTCAAATATGGCTACCAATAGCTGTTAAAGTTTTGACATTCTTATTGGAAAACCCTATACTATTATTTTTATTATTTTTCATAAAAAATGGATTCGATTAAAAACTGACAGTATACATATTTTTATAATTCAAAATTATAATTTACCTCAGTTGAATATTTTTTTTGGATTACATTCTATGAAATATTCTGTAAAAATCCAATTAAAAACTGTTTTAAATTTAATTACAGCACTTGAAACTTTCAAAATTAACTCTAATTTATCGTCTTTTTTAACCATAAAGTAGACACTCTATTAATAAAAAATGTTACAACAAAGTATTCGAACTCAAAAGAATCGACAGTAGTCACTACATGTGTGCCACTTGATTACAAAGAAATCGTTCTTTCATTGACATTCTTGTAGTACAGAACAATAAACTTTCATGAAAGAAAACACTTTAACAAAACGAGTTACTGACACATACACTATATGTATACAGAGTGTACGTTTTTTTTTTAAGAAAAAATTGCTTGCTGTATTTTCCTGCAAATATATTCTTGAAATTCATAAGTCGTGGTCTTTATAATATTCAATTTAATTGAAATGTTATATCTTAATATAAATATTTTTTTATAATTACTGATATAATATTGTGTATTTATATATACATATATATATATACATATATATATATATATATATATATATATATATATATATATATATATATATATATATATATATATATATATATTCGTCTGGTGGTGTAGTGGTTAGCATCACCTCCAGTCATGCGGAAGAAGTCCCTTCGATCTCCGGTCGGATATAAAAGGCATACGGGGCTGTTTAGTTGAAGGTCAACTTGCCTAAGATGATAAGCCCTAAATAAAAAACCCTAACCAACCTGCCTAGTTAACATAGTAAGTAGATATAACTAAATACCAAAAAATGTTAATATTCAATGACGCTTTCGTCTAGCAATGGGCTGATATAAGCTAATATAATGACAATTTTATATATATATATATATATATATATATATATAGAGAGAGAGAGAGAGAGAGAGAGAGAGAGAGTTTAATGCTTACTTAATTCACTCTGTTTTAATAGACTACACAAAAAAAAATTTTATTTATAATATAAATGTAATTCTTAAAAAATAATTAATCCTAAGTATGATTATTAATTGTTTATTTAGATTGAAATATTTTTATCATTCTGTTTTTAATCTCTTACAATGTCATAATATTCTAAATATTTTAAACTAAATTTATTTTCAACTATAATTATCCAAACTAAAAATCACTTATTACTTATTTTGAAAATGTGACTAATTCATTTTCACATAAATAAATTTATCATGTTTTGAAAATTGCATTATAACCAAAAATATGTATTTTATCATCAAGTGGTCAATAAATAATTCTTGAACGCAAAATCTTGCGTAGAATGTTATTGAACCTAATTTATTTTCTATAACAATAATTTGGTTTCAATATTTTTTAGAAACACTGATTTGCATTAAAAAGTGGATTATTCTTAATAACAAAAGCAAATTTTAACTTAATTCCTATTACTGACCTTTATAAGTATCTGAAAAAATATTTTGTGGTACAAAAATATAAATTATTCTCTATCCAGAAGAATTATATATTTTTTTAATTCAGCACTTATCCATTATTTAATCATTTTCAACAGTTTAACGCTTCTAAAATTCAATTTGAAAAAAATTCGGTTTTGTTAGTTCATATATACATTTTTTTCTATTTATAACAAAAAATTCTCATTCTCTTTCTCTCTTTTTATCTATATATGTATATATAAATTCATATAAATAAAAATTGAGAGAACAAATTTTAAATATGACCAAAATTCTTTAATAATATAATTTTTTAGAATGACAAAACTATGTCTTTCCTTTAAAAAATTTATATATATATATATATATATATATATATATATATATATATATATATTGAAATTCAACAATAAAGCTCATCAGACAATATTTCATGAATATTAAATGTCCATTTATTATTTTTAAAAAGAATTCAATGAACATGTTCGCATAGAAAATTTACAACAAAATGCCGTTTCCGTTCGTCACAATATGTTCGAGTCGTGTACAAAATGAGGTTTGATATTGAATCAATCTGCACGTTTATTGCGACACGCACTCGCATACTCACACACGCACACGCATATGAGAAACAGTTCTAATATATGGCTTGACATTTTTATTTTCAGTGGACATATACAATCGGTACATAAATAAAAATTTCAGGTAAATAACAGTAAATTTTAGTTACATACTTTAATCGTTTTATTTTATGAAACGATTAGAGTATTTTTATGAACTGAAAGCTTATTTGAACCGCATAAATATAAAAATGTTGAAAAGAACGAGAATTTTCTGTACGGTTCTGTATAAAAAAATCCACATATGTAAATCTGTGAACAAATATAAAGATTTCAGACACATTTTTATGAATATGGCAGTGCGTCTGAATTTGCCTATTCGTCCGCCATCATTTCCAGCTTTAATGGAACATTTTCAAAGAACGATTTCGAGCAATGCAATTTACCATTGCATAACAGCGTATAGTAAGATTCGCTCAGCTTCAACACGACGATAGATGGACTGGCTATGTCATGTGAAATGGCGAATGACAAGTTTCCACGAGCTATGTAATTTGCATATGACGCTTTCGTAGCTCGTTCCTTTCTATACAACGGTATGTAAAATGTGTCTTACATTTCAACAACATATATGTGCTAGGATAATAGTTCAGTAATAACACTTGTGTTCCGATTTTAAAATAAAATACTATTAATCATTCTTTGTTTTTGACACTGCATACTTTTGAATTTATAAATATCACAACAAGGATTGTTTCATAAATGGAAATATCCGGTAATTATAAAAAAATCATGAAATTAATTATTAATATTGTTGTAAATAAAACATGATATTATAAATTATTCAATTTCATAAAATATTTTTTAAAGTTAATTCTATTAAATTAGATTATCTGTGAGTAGCAAAAAAAATATTATTCGAAAATATATTTAAAAAATTTATAAATTAGATTCATGTTTCAATAAAAGAAGCTAAGCTCATCACGTCCAAGTAAAATTTAATTTTTCGTCTCTAATAAAGTCGTTAATAAAAGTTGTGAACGGTTAAACTTGAATTTTCTGAGCAGGTTATCAACGCTATTCAATAAACAATCAATTATAACAGTACATTTCTTTCTAAATACGTTGCATTCTATGACTGTGTCTTTTATATGAATTCGACTATACAACATTTGCGATAATCCTATCACCGGCTATATGGCAGACGTTGATCCTGAGTAGGAACGTTAGGCACAGTGCCAGCATCTGTTTGAGACGGACGGTGGCGAAGACCTCCACTTCCTGTCTTCCGAGAGGAAACGGAAGCCGGCATTATGACCGAAGTTTACCACCGAGCCGAGGTGAGACATTAAATCTCTTAGTTAGTGGATGACCTAGATAAAAACGGTTTGCTGCCCCCGTGCTAACACTCTTACCGCTTTGACGAGTTCACCTTCGACGAGATACTTTTCAGAAAAGAGAGTTAATGAACAGCGCTTAAAACGATCCGTTAGAAATCGATTTTATAAGAAAAATATCAACTCGTATTATCGGATCGTATTCGGTTTATAAAAAAGACGCAGCATTAACAGTGAAGTGACTACATCATTTTATCCAATAAATTATGTTCTTGTTTTTTTTTCAAGTCATTTGACTGCTATTATAAATATTTGACAAATATATTTGTAACGCCAAAAATCTCAGAATAAGAATTTAAAGGAGGAAGATTTTATTTTAAACAAAAATAAAATACAGAATCATATTTCCAGGAGATTATCTTGAGCTTACATCATACGTAATACATCAAAAATGACAGAGAATCTGTCAGGTTGGTTTTATTTCATTTTTCATAATATTTATTCAAAGAAACATCGAAAAATAAAATACATCAAAATAATTCTCTAATCGATACATAAATAATATCAGGGGTTTGAGTTCTAACTCTCATTACATGTCAGTTTTTATTATTTTAATTAAAAATAATAATTTAATATATTATAAATTTTACAACACTTCAATTAATGTAAAAGAAAATTTCTAAGATAATCATATTCTATTTATTATCTACAACAGTATTTATAGATAAAATAAGAAATTTAAAAAAATATATAGATATAAAGAGAGAGAGAGAGAGAGAGAGAGAGAGAAAAGAGTCACAAATTAATTTGAAGGGTTCAGACATACATTTACTTACTATCATTTACTATCTTTCAATCTCATTCGATTCACCCAGAATATTTTATTTTAATAATTTTTTTCATAAATTTAACACTCAATTCTTTACTACAAAATTTAATCAATAGATTCATTAAACATTTTCTTTAATAAAAAAAATACGAATTCAAATAATTCAATATTTTTTCTTGTATTATTGCAATAAATATAATATCACTTTATATATTTTGATAAGTTTTTATTGAAATGTTAATATTTATATAACTAAATTAAATGGCTAATTACTTGACCAAAAAAAAATTAAAAATATAAACAAACATCTCTTATTACTTCCATTTTTACAATTTATTATATCAAACACTTATTCATATTTAGTTTCAGATGTACATGAATATTCAAAAATAAAAGTTATGTTTTATTTAGTTATTGATCTTTGTACACAAGTTTATATATATATATATATATATATATATATATATATATATATATACACATGTATATGAAATGTATATACCATATCTTATACCACCAGAGTTCGTCTACAGTAAAGACATATTCGATACAAATATCCAAGTACATAAATCAAATCGATTCCATCAAAAGACACACATATACATCCGGAAAAATCCGTAGCCGTACATAATAAATGTAGTATCTTGAAGTGAATGGGTATCGGATGAAAATTGCAAACGTAAATACGATAATATTTCTCAACAAACACATAACGGCAGCATCCAATACACACCGTTAGCTGCACTGCAGCAACCAGATAAGGGGTGAAAAATGCATCCAATGTAATCCGCCGTTATGGCAATCAAAGATATTTTTTTGGCACGGAATAACAAATTTGTTTTACATTTTAAAATTTATGTACGCTGTACAAATAGAAGATGAGATCGTGTTGTATTTTTTCATAATATAATACGTATATTTCTACGTTTCTTGAGATGTGCTTCATACATATTTCTTTATTAAACATTCGAAGCACGTTTAGAATTGCTACTCTCTTCTTACAGTAGAGTCATTACTAAGAAATTTATATATATATATATATATATATATATATATATATATATATATATATACATACACACAATATGTCTGATTTCATTCTGTATCGTTTCATATTTATTTTTATACTATTTCCATCTGAATGAATTTGTTAATATAATTGTATGTTATGCATTAAAATATCATTTATTATATATCATTTTTGCAAATAATACATTCATGAATATTTTTTATAAAGATTTTGACCTACTTAATAACAATTTTAAATAAATAATTAAAATCACGTTTTAAATTAAATTATTCATGCAAATTATTAAATTATAAAAAATATTCTTTTACTAAGGTATAAGTCGATAAAAGTAAAACATAATTTAATTTATACATAAAAAAATGTTTAATAGATACGTGAAAAAATATTTATTCAATAAATTCAAAATAAAATTAGTCTCAAATTAAAAATATAATTTTAGATTCTATTTCATTTTTAAGTTTTAAAAAAATTGCGTCGAAATTAAAAACTACATGATTTTTTAATATGTGCTTACTTATAAGAAAAAAATAGTAAACTATAAATAATTACTAACCAATAATAAAATATAGTAATATTAAAGTATACATTATTCTGTCAGAAATATTTTGTTATTTAAGATTTCAAATTTTTGATGATGATACTTAAATGTTATTATAGTTCGATAAAACTTCTCTATTAATAACAAACAAGATGTGAGAAACTACAGCTAATTCAAATATATAGGTAAGTAAATCGATATATTTAATATTTGATTATATCAATTACTACAAATTGGCAACTATAGTAGATTAATATATAATTCATATATATATATATATATATATATATATATATATATACAAAAATTATGAATAAATGAATAAAATAACATGAAATTACATGAAGTGTACATTTGAATTTACTTGGATAAAAAATGTAAAAAAACCGTTCTGTATTACATATTATATAAAAATATATTTTCAAATAGTTTTTCATTTAATAATAATTTCTCTTTATAATTAAATTATTAAAATTTTATTTAATTAAAAATTATAAATTCAGTTTTATATAAAGCATTCAAATGATTAATTGTGATAAAGAATATTTTCTCTAATAATCAATATATATTTCAATACTTAATGAAATAATTTAGTTCAACTAGTGTATATAATTTAATTAAAAATATATTAAATTTCATTTCATAAGACATGTCCTTAGTTTTTATTAAACATAAAACTATAGAAAACTAAACTTAAATTTCTTATTTTTTATCAATTTTTTAAATACCAAATAAACTTTGTTCGAAATTTAATAAGTTTCAATTAAAATAAATTAAAAAGTACATCTATACAATCATATTAAGAATCATTTCCTAAGTTTAAATTAAATTATAATTAAATTAAATGTTATTAAAATAACCAATTATTTTTTTTGAAAAATTTTACATTATAAATATAGTATCAAATAATTATTAAAAATAGAAAAAAAGTAAAAAAATCTCTTCAATTTTCTATTCTATTAACATTTTTTAAAATATGATTCCTAACTTTTTTATATGAAAGTAATTTATATACATATATTATTCAAATTAATGAAATCAAACAATTTCTCAATGACATTTATTTACTTACTGAAAAAATCATTTTTTAATCAAAAAATATACGTACTTTGTGTAAAATACTATTACTTTTATTAAAAACTCAATTTATACGAATTTTTTCAGTATTCCTTTTCATTAACAGTACTTTATAAATAAAACAATTATGAAGAAAAGTAGATATAATTTTTTATCGATTATTGATTATATTAGTTGATAATTGATTAATTATTTTAGTACATTGTTACAAATATATGTACATACATACGCAATGTATATATATATATATATATATATATATATATATATATATATATATATATATAAAAGCTTATAATAAGGTCGCAAGCGAATGACAATGATGACGTACTACTAATATTAATTATCAATATATCACAAGCTTCAATCTGTATTTATAGAATGTCATCTTTCATTAGGAAAGCGATTATCTTGAACGGTTTATTGATCTTCAACCAAAACATGTTCAAGTATATATATATATATATATATATATATATATATATATATATATATATATATATATATATGCATGAGATAGGAAAAAACTAAAATGATTTATTCATTCAGATCGAACTTTTTAACTTCACGCACTTGCATTGTGTTAAAGCTCACAAATGTTTCTGAAAAACACTCACATACATGCACACATACACACAAACATACATGAAAAGACTAGATATATATCCCCAACAGGCAACTATTATACGATTTTATAGAAACTGTTCTACGACTACTACACATCACACCAAGTTCAATCCATTCTTTTCGAAATTGGAAAAGTTCTCTTTTGCAATCTCGTAGCTCTAAACACTCTTATACGTGGAGAAGACGTGTCGCACGATGGTCGGAGACGCGAGCAGAAGCTGTGCAGAAATGGCAGCGTGGCAAGAAAAGCGTCGCTGCTGCAAACGCTCTGACACTGGCTAGATAACGGCGCGAAAACGTGACACATTAACACGTACTGTGCCGCACCACGGTGTCGCGACTACCGTCGGGACGACGAGCTATGCCCCCGGGGTTGTACGGAGACGACACTACACGTTGTATGAACATTACAGATATATATATATATATATATATAATTTCTCTGAAGTGAAAATATATTTTATTCAATGTATGCGTGGGTACATACACACGTAATGGTATGTTTACTCTTTCTTTGATGGAGTAAAATAAACATTGAGCTTCGTGAAAAATATTTCCCTCTTTCATGTAGACAAATAATTCAGATAGACTATATTTATGTATTTTTTCTTATCTTTTAAAAATATTATAAATAATGAAAATGGATAACTATGAAAATACATTCGCTAAAATATACCTCGATGTGTATATACCAACACACACACATTTATATATATATATATATATATATATATATATATATATACGAACCCACTTTTTAGAAAAGAAAAATATTCGTCCAATGCATTATTCCTATTTCTATGTATAAAATAGAAATGAATCTGAAATATAAAAGTATTTTTCAACAACACAAAAAAATATAAGTAAATTGAAAATGAAATATGGATTTTATATTGAAAAAAATAGTAAAATGAAAAAAACATATAGTAAAATAGTAAAACAGTATAAGAAGAAGAGGAAATAATGATTGATACCATAATATGTGTAAAAAAAATTTAACATACAAGTGGAAGAAGAATATAATAATAGGAGTATTGCTTAATAAAAATTAATTCTGTACTTAATTTCTACCAAACTTTATAATAGTAATCATTAAGTACTTAATTTTAACTTTTTTAATTTATAAACATTGCAATTGTAATGCTACTTTTTTTATAATAAAAATATATAAAAAAGCTTGTGTCTTAAAAATTGAAAACGTATAAAAATCTTAGAAATGAAATAAATACAAAATAAATTATTAAAAATTAAATACAATTTATCAATGTAATAAAATGTTACGAAATAAATTGAAAAATATATCAATCATAATTATTAACAAGCATATTTATAAATATATAAAAAAAATAACTAATATAATTAAAACTTGAATATTACAAAAAAAGTAAAACTGATTAAATTATTTTTTAAATAAACTTAAATGACGACTAAATCATAAATCAATAATAATAATGCAATATATAAAAGAAATATTTAAATTGGTAATATTTTTTTAAAAAAAATTGATATTAAATTACTTACAGAATAAAAAATATTAAATTCATTTTCTTGTTTTAATTAATGTCTTATGTTAGTAAACTAACAGATGATATTAAAAATAAATTAAGTGGAAATATTCATAATTGTATTAAAAAAACGTAACTAAAAAAATGGCATAAAATTTTATCACATTAGCAATAAGAGTATATTCAAAATAAAACAGAAAATTTCAAAGAACGTTTGCAAAATTCAAACGTACTTCAATAATGAACTCAAATAAATAAAAAATAAACGTGATTACTCGAACTACCATTCAAGCGTATCATTGTACCACGTAGGAATAGTAATAGCGAAATATCGCACTAGGATATTACCGTTATAATTTGAAGCACACTTGAAAATTTCTCCGTACGTTGAACGTGTATGAGACGAAGAACAAAAGTTATATCATACAGCACAAACTCAAATTATATACATATACACACGCATATATATATATATATATATATATATATATATATATACGTGTGTTTGTATACATCCTAAGATCTCTCACATACAGTACTCAATTTCCATAATTACAACACCTTGGAGCCAGATAAGAAAACGCACATAACACACGTGCTTTCAAAGAGATAGCTAGTAAAAGGTGCATGTGAGAGTAGATTAGGATTAAACTGTATGTGTGTGAGAATTTAGTTACACACCAATATTTCGTTTGTGTGTTTTGACTATGAAGACATGAGCTTTTTTCTTTAAAAAAAATATTGACTATCATCATTATATATATTTATATACATAAAGTTTAGTATAATTATATACAGTCCTCATACTTGTTGGAAATTTAAAGTTTAAAATGTATGCCAGTAATTTACAGAAATTTCAAAAAATAATTTTCAAAGATTATTTTGGTATTTTTCTATATGTTATAATTAACCATATGTATAAATGCAATTTTTAAGTAATGATAATTTTACTTATTATCATTATTTATAAATTGTCTAGATACAAAATATTAATTAAAATTTATTAAACTAAAGTTTTTTTTATCTTTTCTTAAAAACAAATAATCACATTTATCAATTATCATACAAGAATCAGACAAATATAAACCGAACTTTTTCTCCATTTTTATTAAAATAATATTTTTAAAACATACACACAAATAATTTGTATTCAGAATTTTGGCTGCACTTTTAAATATTTCTATTACCCAGTTGACATTTTTTTTATTTCTGTACCATAGAGCGTATCTGAAAATAATTATGCCACCTCTTTACCATTCTTTAACTCTGGAATATAATGATGCACCCATGTTTCATCACAAGTGATTTTTTAAAAGAATTAGTTTCAATAGAAAACCGTTCAGTTTTTTTAGAAATTTTTTTTAGGCTATATTAAGTAAATTATTTGATCCTTAATAAAATGTTTACTTGATCTGACATACTGCTGTACTAAATTAATGATTTGCACAAAAAATAGTTTAATATTTTCAGATTTTTTTTCAATTTTCTATCTTAAAAAACCAACGACTTATAGTATGCAAAATATAACAAAAAAACAATTATTTTTTTGTGTTCGTTATTAATAAATATTTCGTTATTAATGACGAAAAAAATTACATATTATAATAAATAAAAATATTTCTAACAGAAAAATTAAAATATCTCAAATTATTACCAATACACATTCTTTTTCATTTTTATTCTAAGAAAATAACTGATTGAATGCATATATATAAACAAATAAATTTCATCAAATTTATAAAGTAAAAAAGCATAAGTGATCATATGACTAACCCGAGATTAAAATTAAAAAATAAATGTTAGGTTAATGATCTAAAATAAATCGTCATAAAATCTTGAGCAAAAACGAAATTAACGTTAATGATACGCAAGCCATACTGTATATATTTCATTAAAATTTAATCCTGCATAGCCATACATCAAACATGAACAAGCTGTAATCAAACACACGTCAAAACCATCCAGGAAATGTAAACACAAAATACAAATAACGCATAAATCAACTTCTGAATTCGTTTCCAAATTGAACATACAAACTTCATAACAATATAATAATATTAGTATTATAATTTTTAATTTTGTATTAGTACGATTTTAAATAAAGTAAATAATAGATTTGAAAATTTTGAAACGATTTGTTTATTGATTATAATTTATATATTTTTTATCAGAATTTTAAATTTTTTAAAAAATAATAAAAGTTACTTATCTATAAAATGAACAAAAAGTAGAATTAGTATAATACAATATTATATTTTAAAATTAATTATTGTAATTATAAAAAAAATAACGAAATGTTATATCATTTTCTACCATTTTTAGCTAAACGAATTTATATTTCGAGACAAAAAAATTAGGAAATATTAAAATAATAATTTCAAATAATAACTGAATTGTAAAAAAATCGAATCTAAAAATATTCTTAATATTTTTTAAAATCTTGTTAATTTGATAATTTTTTAATAGAGAATCATATAGAAAAATATACAAGTCATTTAAATTAACTCAAATTCATAAAGTGTTAAATATATATATATTTTTTTAAAAAAAAGTTCAAATTTACTGACCTTATTCGAAATTTTCAACGGCGAATGTATCACATCATATATACCACACAGCACGAGCACAGATATACCAGTCTCTTTACTTAAAACAGCAGCTGTTGCGAGCACAAGACATGACACGAGAGCCAACCACTGTTTAAAGACGCGTGTCCAGCACGCGATGTTTGAACTCACGATACCAGAGGATGTGTTCGATATCGTTGCACAGGAGCACGCAATAACTCTTGAAGACATATCAACACTACCACAAATACCACGTACACGATTCGAAGCAGTCACCGGTGTCGACGCTGACCCATTTGTATCACCGACCACACTTAACGCCGATAATATCATATTATGTTTCATACAACAGAAGTCGTTCTGCGTTATATAACAGTTCTTTCTTAAATTAGCAAAAAAGTTACGACATCTAGAACTCATCTTATCACTACATTCCGTGCTTGACGCTATAGTGGAAGTCTTCTGCGTTTTCTTATCGACATATCTGGCATTCTTCGTGTCACAACAAACACAATAATAATTCGCTTTCGGACACACCGTGTCTCTATATTTAACATGAACTACGTAGACTAAAAAAGCGAGTAAATATAAATTACACGCTGCTAGATCAGCTCTTCCGACGATACCAGCAACAGCCTCTGTATGAATTGGATGCGATGCGAAAAGTAATCCTGCCACTGCTGGTCCGAAATGACCACAGCCTGAGGGAAGGATCGTTCTTGCAACTCTTACTACGAGTCCTGTAGCGAGTACGTGTAAAAGTACGTTGACAAGATGGTAGCCCCATGGTTGAAATCCGCCGAGGATATAATTGATTCGAAACGTGAACACGCACAAAGGTCGATACGATCCGTGCGACCCACTGTCTGTTAAAGGTGTCCCCCAAAAGTCGTTCTTTAAAAGATTCGACCACGAACTTGTAGGAAGTATGTCTGGATTTGTTAAGATGGCTCGTCTGAAAAGAAAAACTAATGTTAGAAATAAATATATAAACTTTAAATAATTTTCAAATCATATCACAAAAAATTAACTAAAAAATTATCATTAATCAAATAATGAACATACAACAAATATTTAAAAATTCAATCAATAAAATATTTATTATGACTGCTTTTTGATTTTACATAAAAATTATATTATTTGATATACATTTTGAGATAAAAAAATATTGAAAAAATAATTTACTTTTTTATATACATTTAAAAAAAATCATACCAAAAAAATATTTTTCTTGAAAAATGTAAAATTTTCAAATAAATTCTTTTATTTCATTCATCTTTATTTAATGTATGCAATATTTTTTAAAAATAATTTATAAACGAAATACTTTTTGTAAACACATACTTTCATAAGTTATTTTTTATATTCATAACAAAAAAATAATATATAAAAAAATATTTAAATTAATATATATTATATAGGGTTATCCAAAAAACGCGCCTACATGTTTCATAGGCCTACATCTAGACGTCACATTTGGATAATCCTATAGATAGAAATTTAATTTTTTATATTTTATTTTTAAAATATTCCGAAAAATGGCATGAAAATAATTATTATTTTCCAAAAATCGATAAATAATATAGTTTTGATTTTTTAAAAGTTGTTATATATATATATATATATATATATATAAATATTTGTGGGTTTGTGTGTGACAACTATTAAAGTTTATTAAATAAAAATATATTAAACACTAACAAATTAATCATTTCCTCAAAAAACACAAGTTTTAATAAAAAAAATTCAATAATATAATTTGGAACTTTAATTTGATTAAAAAATTTTAATGGAAAATTTAAGATTTTTGAAATATAGACATACAATTAACCACACTAACATTGTTTGTTAATAATTAATATTATTTTTTCATTCTACAACAAAAAAATGTCGTCCGGAACAATTAATTTTATTGATATAAATTATAAAAAAGATTAATAAAGATGTACAATTTCAAAAACAATACCCACAATACTATTTTTTAAAGAAAATATTTTTTCCCGAATAATTATTTTAACTTCTTATAAATATTTTCATTATATAAAAATGTCTTCAATATCTTCTAAATTCTTACTGTAAACCAAATCGCAGAAAAATACAAAACCTAACACTAAGCAATATAAACAATAAAAGAAAACGTTTATTGAATACTTAATTTTTTTTGCTTATATTAATAGAAAATTAAAATCAATTTGAAAACTGAACTTAAAAGAGTTTTATAAAAATTTAAATATTCTCTATTCTTAATATTTCTTTTAAATTATAAAAATAGACCACCGAATATCTTATACTATAATAAAAGATGCAACAGTCTTAAAAATAAATATTTTTTTACATAAGTAGATACAGTAATTAATTTACTAATAATATATTCCAACAACAAGTTACCTTCTTCAAAATAAGTAACTACTTACTCACTTAATATTAATGATGGTTTCAAGAGTAGAGTTGCCTTCTTCAAAGTTTCTAACTAACTACAGAGTTAGTTTTCAAGTCTAAAGAAGACATTAACTCTGTTGAAATGTACATTAGCAGAGTACAAGTATAATTGTATTTATTTGCACTTTAGATTGCTGTTTTGTTGTGAATACATTCTATTGGTTAAAAATCTTATTTTTGAACAAATTTCATAAGACAATTATTAAGAAGTTTATAACGCTTATGAGTAAAATTTTAAATAAATTTTAATAAAAAAAATGTGCAAATATTCGTTAACGAATTAATTTTACTCGAATTAAATTCTATTTCATGATGAATTTTTAACAAAGTCAACAAATAAAGTTAATAAATTAAAATATTATCTTTAATTTTTTTAAAAAATAATTGATTTTCATTATATATATATATATATATATATATATATATATATATGAAATGAAAATATACCAAGCATTTCAAATCGATATCACGAATTTCAAGTTAAAGAACAAATAACAAGTCATCCGAATACAAAATATAAAAGTATCAAAAAAAACAAAAAGAAATAAAACGAAAATTAGAGTCGAAAGCTTAGCGACTTTTTATATTTTTCGAAGTAACGTGGGTTTTAGTTTGACTTTCTGTTCGTGTCGTTCTATAGTAAGTAAAAGCTCGAGAGCTGTGCAGAGTACGGCCGCTGCCGCCGCAGTCTTCTGAACAAATTTACATTAGACGTATTTCATATTACTACTGTATGTTTGAGTTTCAGTTAAAACTTCAAGATATAACGAAGAAAGTCAGATCATTTGCGAGAGCTTAGTAATGTCAAACTGTGATGGGTCGAATTCGTTATATTTACACAGTGTTCTTGAATCTCTTTTAATGAGTGTATTATTTGTTGATGAATTCTTAACGGACTTGTTAATATCGTGTAGTCTATCTTGATACAAAAATATTTTTTTTATATTCGGAAACATTTTTTTCCATTCGGATATATTTTAATTGGATATTTGTTCAAGGAAAATATTAATATTTTATAAATACGGATTTCCTTCCAACAACTTCTAATAATACAAATATATAATTTAAAAATGTAAAACGAAAAATATAATTAAATATGTATTTCAAATAAAAAAAATAATAATCCTAAATCCTTGTGTTCAATGTTTTTAGCATTTTTAACAAAACAGACATCAGATAATTTTTATATTTTTAAAAAAATAAATTCCATATTATTCCAATTACATTTTTTGATATTCAAAATAATTAATCTTTTTTAATCCAAAATATTTTTTTAAATTAACTCTGTAGAAAGACAAACAATATTCTCTCTCGATATTTATTACAAATACAAATTACACATTTCAAACAGAAATAGAATATTTTTATATTTTTTATTGATAAATAATAATGATTGATTTAATAAAGGAAATTAAATTAATTTTATAAAAAAAATAATTATTATTGTAAATTTAAAAAAATGTGATAGTATTTAATCCTGATATTAAATATTATATATATATATATATATATATATATATATATATATATATATATTATGTGTGTGTGTGTAAAGAATATTTTGATAAAAGCTTTGAAATAGTTTTGTTACATTTTTCAAATATTTGAATTCCAAAAGTACATCCATAAAACAAAAACATTTCCCTCTGTCGAAAATTGCCTGTATGAACATTACAAGACTTCAAAAATGATACACACTTACCCGTTGTATATATTTGCATTTGTATCATTTTGCGTTATCTTGAACATATACGTATTCGACAAAAACAAACAGATTGTGGGATAAATAAGAGATAGAAGATAATAGTATGTATATAAAAGTAAATGTGTATGTGTGTGTATTCACCATCGACTTCTCGTTTTATTTCCTTTTGTTCTCAGTAAGTTGTCTGTTTATATAGAGTCGGATGGTTACTACTGTAGGTGGGTAGGTATATAACTCGCGCGCCCATCTATGTAAGTAAACAGCCGTATAAATCCGCGTCAAACGCAGAAACACTTCCTGGTACTCACACCTGCATCTAATGGGCGACGGTTAGTCAGGGTAATGACGGTGAACGTCTCGTTGAAACGCGTAATATGGAAGAGGGTAGAGCTGTGTCAGTGGAGTAGCAACGTGTGGATCGTCAATTCGTAAAATGTTACTGACGTTGTCTATACCACGTGCTGATTATTGTTTTCATGTAGGATGAGTTGCAACATACTTCTCCGTAGTTTAATTTAGCCGTTTCTACTTTAACACAGAATGTTATATAGAGCCATTTTATGTTCTTTGTCTTTTGATTAAATATATCAAATATTACAAACCGTTTTCAAATAAAACATATATACGACATACATATATATATATATATAAATTATAAAAACCTATATCATCCCACTGCTGAGCAAAATCTTTATCGAATTTATTGTTTATATAAATGTTTTCACAAAATTCTTCCATTGTTTCCTGCCCGCAGTTAATCTCATCCACCCCTCATCTCTGCAATACTTTATAATATCATCCCTTCATCTTTGATTAGGGTTTCTTCCTGAGTTTCTTTTTATCTCTTTATTACCACTCCATAATACTTTCTGTCCATCTATTATCTTCTCTTCTTGCTATATATCCTGTCCATACCCATTTTATCAATTTTATTTATTCTGTTGTATCAATCACTAACACCTTTCTATTCTTGTACCCATTTACAAATTTTTCAATTACGTTTAGATATTTATAATATCATCTTTCTGTATTTTTGTCTGTATTGTAATCGATTTTCAAGTTGTTTTTTTTATTTTTGTATTCAGTATCCAAGTTTCTGACCCCTAAATAAAAACAGGTAGTATACTTTCTATTTCAAGCTCAATAGTGTTTTTCTTTTCATTTTTACAAATGCTGCCCATGTTACCTAATTTTCATTCTAAACTCTGATCATAGATCAGAATTATATCATATAATTTTTCCTAGATATTTTATTTCATCCACTTGTTTCACATATTGGCTATCTAACTATATTTCCTTTCTCTACAAATTTATTGCACATGATTTGAATTTTTTCATATTTATTTTTAATTAACCTGTACTACATTTTTCCCCAAGCGTTATATAAATATATATATATATATATAAATATATATATATATATATATACATACGAGGTTCATTTGATAAGTATGGTATAAAAGTAAGAAAAACTAAATTGAAAAATTTAATTGATTAATTAAATTAAACAATAAATAAATTTACCATATTTAACAAACGACCCTCGTATATATTTAATATACTCTAGAAATTAAAAATAATCATGAATATTTTCGGAAATACAATTAAAAAACAATCAACTTATCAACTTCATAAAATCATTGATGACTACGTATAATTTTCAATTATCTGACAACTAAATATAATATTAAATGTAATTTATTTAAAAGAAAATAATTAATCATTAGTAATCATTAGATATATTTTCTTAATTTGTTAAAAAAATATTACACAATAAAAAAGCATGAATTTACAAAAATAACAATTAAGGAAAATTTTAATTAAACTATATCCAAAGATAAAACAGGATTTAATTATTCAATTGAATACTGTAAATATTTCAAACATAAATGTAAAGTGAAGACAATGAAAAAATTCATGATTTTTACATTAAACTGATTCAAAAAACACATCTACAGCAAAAAACTTATTACACATTTTTAATGTAACATAACAGTACATAAATAAATTGTTTATAATTATTATAACACTCAATTACTATCTACATATTAAAAATTATAGCAGACATTTATATTGAGTAAAAAATTATAAAAATGAAAAATCACAAAAAATTAATTCCAATGTCTGTTTAAACGTTTTACTATTCTAATATTTTTTTTTGCTTATCCAAAACATATGGATTTGATATTGTAAAATGTAATTATTAGTAAATTTAAAAAATCCGTCAATATTAATTAACATATTTTCAATATTTAATGCAATTATTCATAATTTCTGATCAGTGATTAAAAATTAAAAATGATATTTGTTTCAAAAAAAATATTTTCTGTAATAAAAATAGAAAATTGTTTAATATCAAAAACGAGAATATTTTTTATATAAAAAAAGTCTAATAACTTAGATAAAGACTATATATATTGCACGAAAATTTACTACTTTTATATTAAAAATAATAATGTTCAATTCTGATAAATTGATATCTCACTATTATTATTTATACAAATTTTCTTCTACCTCTAAAATCTTATTTGATTATTTCAAATCCCAAAACTACATGTAAACAAATAAAAATAAATAGCACTATCTAAAATTTACAATATCATCAGACTTCTAAAAGCACAGAACCTTAAAATCCAGAATTACAATCTGTGAACTCATCTCAAGAAAATGACTTGTACGAGAAGATGGGTAAGTATTGGCTCATTTTAGTATTCTTTTAAGAAGCTGCTCACGTGAAACACGGTTTAAATATTCTTCTAGAAAAAATAGTCAAAGTTTATACTTAAAAATAAAAAGGCCTTGCATATTTTTGAAAATGATGCAACGATTTTATCCGAAAAAGGTTTAATTTAAAAAGATTCGAATAAAATTTTAATGAATTGGAAAAACGGTTTCGATGGAATTCATTTTATCAACAGGTACAATTACAAAACGTATTCTACAAAGTTATAAAGCCTACATGCATCACAGCAACTTTATTAACACTAACAGGCAGTCTAATACCATAATGTTGTAAAAATTATAGTTGCTCGTACACCTTTATTAGTATCATCTAACGTTATTGTTCCCATAGCAACACCTTCATGGATATATAAGAAGCAATCTTAAAAGCTCGAACTAGCGACCATAACGTGTAAACGGACGAACGAACGACCTAGTTCTTTACACAATATAGTATGCTACAGAACACCACTAACACTAACCATAAATATAATAAAAACACAATGAGATGTATCCGTTGTACAGCTAAGGTTAGTTTTAGATACGACTCTGCTACATTGCTTTATAACGGGAATTTTTTTATAATACTTTTTTATAACCTCTGCTTTACTCTTGAAATAGTAATAAATGTAGCGTATCCATTATGGGTATAACCTTTTTATCCAATGCAGTCTTGTTTCATTGTACAGAGTTCTTTGAAAACGGAATTCTAGTTTTTATTAGGTCTTCTATCAGAAAGAGAAAAAAAACTTCCAAATAAAGCTTTAAATTACTGTTTATGAAACGCAAGCTGCTGCAAGTCCGTTTTTAAGGATATGTTTTTCATAAAGAATTTAATCAATTTTTCGAACAATCCTTCATGTACGTAAAAAGAGAAAAAACCTTATCTATAAAATACATTCCATACGTGAATTTATGTCTAGACTACGATTGACTTTTTAAAAAAGCCATTTAAAGTGAAATAATACAAAAAACAGTATTTTATATATGTAAATAAAAATAAATAAAAATAATATTAAATATATATATATATATATATATATATATATATATATATATATATATAAAGAAAAATAACAAATATTTAATTCACACAAACATTTCTTTTTCTAAATACAAAAATTAGAAAATTATTTTTATCTTTCAATTTTCTTTCTATAGTCAAAAAAATATTTTTTTTTATTTTAAAACACTACAAATTTAATATAAAGTAGTTTCCTTGAAAATTCATACATTACTTATTTAAATAAAAAATATTTGTTAAATAAAAAATATCTTGTAATGAAAATACCTATTTAAGTAATTTTTTTTCAAAATTATTTTAATAATTTACACTACTGCTTGGAAATCATTTCAATGTTTTTTTTTTCGAAAAAAAAACACAGTTTGTAGAATAACCAAATTTAAAAAAATAACATTTTCATACGATCTAAAATATATATTAAATATAACAAGATATACAAAATAACAAATATATAACACAACAATTTTCATTGCTCAAGTTTTCAAGGCACTTTAACACGTTTCGTAAAGAAAATTATTACAAGAAATATCTTCAATAAAAAGATTTGTTATAGTTTAGAATAGAAGTTATAAATATTTTTCTTTGTTTGTAAGTTTTATATATTTTCCGATAAAAGTTGCAACATCATTGATACGAAAAATAAAACATATATATATATATTTATATATATATATATATATATATTTATATATATATATATATATATATATATATATATATATATATATATATATATATATATATATATATATATATATATATATATATATATATATATATATATATATATATATGTTAGTGTGTGTGTGTGCAATAGGAAAAGAAAAGGAAGTGTAAAAAAATATTTTTTTTAAATCCCACACTAAAATTTTCAACAAAAACTCAATTGTGAATATATTAAAAAAAATTACAATAAACATCAATCTTTTGGTTAAATTAATTTCAGTTATTTAATTTTAAGTAATGTTATTATGATCATTATAAAAATAAATCATATAATAATGTCTCAATTGAAAAAATAATTGAGTTCTTCAAATTACTTGTAATCTATTATATTTCCTATCCTCTAATTTAAAAATTTCAAAAATTTTTAATGATAAATTCATAAACATATGTCTAAACCCTCTTATTAATATTTCTGATCATAGATTTTGTAATTACATACTCTGATAATGATGATATGGCTGTGGAAATGTGTATTAGTGAATGAAATGAAAATGTGTATCAAATTAATATATTTTATAGTATTATTTCTTAACACTCAACTGTGTATATATATATAAATATTTTTTATACATTTAAAATTAAAAAAAGAAATAAGTTCTAGAGACATTTTCTATTTGATAACATAAGTAAAGTGTAACCGCACTTAAAAGCATACAACCAGACGAAAATGTTTAAAATGTGCAAATCACTATATACAGTAAGATTTACAAACATTCTGATTTGATAAAGAGGATTTTACAGCAATATATCCACTTTAAATCAGCTTTAATTATATTACAAACTATGCCAGCTTTACATTATAAACGAAAATAACTCTTCTACACAATTTATTTTTGATCTATTCTCATTTCATAGTTATTACAAATACCATAACAATAGAGAACTTCAAATGATGAAAACTTTGTTGGTTTTATAGTAATTATACGAATCTCTGGCTGCATTCACTATGTCCAGTACAAAGATACAAGCAGATACACATGTATGTATATATATATATATATATATATATATATATATATATATATATAACATCATACTAAACCAACGACCAGACTACCGTTTGCGAATAAGGTGTCTACTGGGACGAAGGCTTGGTTTGTTGCGGCTGACCAATACACCACTGCCTTGACGTTATTATATTCTGTTATGAAGGTTTTATGACCGTAATACGGATTCGTGGGAGTTAATTAAATATTATATATATAACTAGATGTAGCCCGTGATAAATAAGTTATGTACAAAAGAATATATATATATATATATATATATATATATATATATATAAATACATAATAGATAGAATATTAGTTCAATAATAGAATTTAGAACTTTACTAAAACAAATCTAAAATTATAATCTGTGACTGAAGAAAAAAGTTTGTATACTAACTCATACTAAAATAACTTTATTTTGTTTATTATTATATAATTATAAAAATTTATACTCTAAATATTACCCTTTAAAAGATGTTTATTAGTTAGAAAGTTTTGATTATGAATAAAATTTATGAATGAATAAATTTATGAATTTATCAATTTTTTGAATAAAATTTTGATTTTGATTACAAAAAATACTAAATATTTTTTTTAGTAATTAAAAAAAAATAATTATAATAAATTTTAAATAATGTATTGCAGTAGTCATATATACAATATAAATAATAAGATTACTAAATAAACTTTAATTCGTGATGAAAGAAAAATTTTATATATACATATATATATATATATATATATATATATATATATATATATATATATATATATATATATATATATAAGACGGAACAAATGACTGACGATATAATATAATACGCTAAATGAGGATCAAGTTAACAGGATAGTCAACGTCCGCAACCCCACTTTATGAGTAGTAGTTATGACTCCATCTTAGCAACCACACCAAGAGAGAGTTCTACGTTGTTATATGACAAAAACCATAAATGGGGCCATACGAGAACGCGCTGGATGATAAAAACTGCAAAACTTTCTAAATGGAAAAAAGCTTACTGCTTTATGTCACCAGGTAGGTGGGCATCCCCGTACTAGGAAGTGGAAAACATGAAGGCACCATTCGTAGCCCGGTTAACATAAATTCGCACTCAGTGGCGGTTCATCATAAAACTTACTATACGAAGTAAACTAAATAAACTTCTGTTTATGTACTATGTATACATTTCAACTGTACAAACATTAAATATATATATATATATATATAATATAATACGTATGTCGTAAATTATTTTAATTTTTTGTAAAATATTTTTCATATTTTTTTCATTTAAAAATCACTGAGCTTTTTTATCAAAAATGCAAGGTAGTTTAAATAATACTAAAGATTTAGATACACATACACATATAATATCCTTTAGTCTCATTTTGTCCACCTTATATGTACACACACACACACACACACACACACACATATATAACACATATATATATATATATATATATATATATGTAAATGTATATGCATGCGTATATACATAAATATTATTGTATTTTTATTTTTTTATTTTTTAAAAAAATATTTTTAATCTTTGAATTATGAAAAAAAATTCTTTATATTATAAATGTCAACAAATATTATTTATTTGTTAAATAAAAATAATCTGAAAATTATTGAAGGTTTTATTTAAATAATATATATATATATATATATATATATATATATATTTTATTAAATTTTTCTTCCATCACGAATTAAAGTTTATTTAGTAATCTTATTATTTCGATTATATATATGACTACTGCAATACATTATTTGAAATTTATTATAATTATTTTTTTTTAAATTACTATTAAATATATTTTGTATCTTTTTGTTAAATAAAAATAATCTGAAAATTATTGAAGGTTTTATTTAAATAATATATATATATATATATAGATAGAGAGAGAGAGAGAGATTAAACTTAACTGTAAACTAACTCTACTAACTAAAAAGTAAACCAAATCAAACCATATGATAAACATAAGAGACGAAAATTATTTACAAGAGAATATTATTATATACATAGAACGTATTAGTTTATTTTCTTGAAAAAAAACATTATTTCATCTAATTTTTAGTATTTTTATTACATATTAGTATTTTAAATAAAGTAAAAAATGGTTAAAACAAACTTTTTAGGAAAATAATCAATGATTAAATCTGAATAATTTATTGACATGATTTAAATAAATTTTAACATAAAAGCCAAAACTTATTACAAAGTTTTTCACAAATAATGAAAAAAGCTCTTTTTCCTCTTCATAATAATTTAGTTACTTAAAAATTAATATTTAATTATATAGAGTCATCCAAATGCGACATCCAAATCCTAAATTTATGTTTTATTAAAAAGAAACAAAAAAAAATATACAAATGTTTCCTTATACAACACCCATGTTACTTTTTAATAAAACACAAATCTAGGCGTCACATTTGGATAACCCTATATCAATGTCCAATCATATAACACAATTTTATTTAATAATTATGATAGAGGTTATAATAGATTACAAACAATCATCGATATAAATTATTATTTTTAATAGTTTTCTCATTAGAAAAAGTTCAAATAACATTTGTCATATTTATGCAAAGTGATAAAATGAGACTAAAGAGTTTAGATATATATTTACTTGCTTATTATCATTTACTATTCTTTACTATCCTTCAATCTCATTTGAGTTATGCTATATATATATATATATATATATATATATATATATATATATATATATTTATATATTTAAATTATTAATTTGATAAAAATTATGCCAGAATTGAATTTCGATATTACATAAATAAAATAATTATCAGTAATTATAGATTCTCTACATATCAATTTGAAAACATGTCTTTTTAACAACATGTTACATCAACTCTACCATAAAAAAATGTTTGTACGACTTCGAGTTCACACAAAAGGAACATCATCATTATAACAGCTAATGTCGTTATAATTTCCATTTCGAGAAGAATCAAACGTCGTAGTCGAATCGAAATTAGGGCGCGTATTCTTTGTACATATATCAGCCGCCACTGTTCATATTACCACAGCAAGTCATTTGACATATACAATTTTAGATAATCGAAAACATATCTTAAGTCGCAACATCGATATCAACAAGTTGCCAAGTAAGCACATAAGTGCATCTCTGTTCGATACGGATCGATTTTACGTCTATGTGTTGCAAAAATATCGCGAATAATGGTCCGAAACATTCAACATGTTTAAAGTCACACGAAAGTGAGATGACCGCACGCGTTTTCATGTCAATCGTACGAGATTTGTCTCTGTTTAAACGGCGGAATCGGAACGAGCGCCGGATCGTATACACAATTTTGTGACAAAATCCTTTTACCACGTTATATGTGGTGGAAAAAATCGTGCAGTTTACGTTCGACTACGAATATTATTTTTATAGGGTTGAATGTTGCCGCCACTCCGATGGTTATACCGAACATGACATAGGTGTGGTGATAAACTCGATCTGTGTATGTGTTTTGATGCGTATTTATATGTTTATTCGGGAAAATACAACAAGATATACATCGAATTGAAATAAAACCGTTTTAAGCCCACATTAACCAAAATAAACGCAATAATTTCTCCCTAAACCGAATCATAGATATTTTTATATATTTTTTTATTTTATAAATACATTAGAACTATCCAAATATAAAATAAACACATAAACAAATTATATTTATTTATAAATATTATATATATACACATGAATAAAAACAACAAAAATGTTTTTAAATGAAATATATATCTGACAAAAAATTCTCTTCGGTCTCAATAAAAAAAATAAGCAACCTTTCCGTGTAATAAACTTTCATTTCTCTTGTAAATTAAAAACTACAAAAACTGTTATAAAAATCTCAATAAAACAGTAATTATACCCTACAGGTATATTCTGTTTGTTTATACATTTTACCACTTTTTCTTTTTTATTTTTAATCTACATTCATATAAAAATATATACAAATACACACCCACACACACACACACACACATATATATATATATATATATATATATATATATATATATATATATTGTTAATAACTTAAAAAACATTAAACACAGATGTAAATAAATAATAAGCTTAGAGAGCATTTTTATGCATTTATCTTCAGTATAATCTATGCAAAAAAAAATGCAACGCTGCATCTGGTCGTTTCACAAATAATTAATTCACTTGAATAGGAATAACGCAGTCGTGAAATCGCAAATTCAAACCAACTGCAGTATTATTTCGCAAGTTTCCCTAATACATATACATGGATTATACACTTACAAGTAAACTTCCGAGGGTTCGAATCCTCTACGGAGTTTATTACACAACATTAAGAAAAATAATTCACCGTTCAAATACAATGCAACTATGGAAACAATGACCATGATATATTTCTTAAGGGTGGTTTTATTTCCTAACTTTATATAGTATTATTTATTATAATAATAAATTAGAATTTAATTGAAACACAAATATATATATATATATATATATTGAAGTTGAATGTCTGTTTTAATAATAAACAAATAAATAAATATTTCATGACCAGAATAATACATTTTTCATTTCTAAAAAAAATTGTTTACATATAAAATCATTGTTATACGAAACCATATCGAATATTTTACATTCAACAACTGCACCATCAACTATCCGAACGCAGAACAAAAAGAACACACTCATAAGCAATATAAAATATAGACACATATTACTTCCATGTATATAAATATTTATTTATTTATTTATATGCCGTACATTTCAACAATAATTCACATTTAGCTATATTTAATCAGGAAACATTGTACACATTCCCACCATGCGTAATTTACGCCATTTGCAAGATCAGTTAACTAAGATTTACATTGCAGGCTTCTAATAATGCTTCAAGCGATTTTCTTGCTTATTCCGGAGGCCATTCGTTTATATTATACGAAAATGTAATGCGTACCGGAACTTATAAAACATGTAATTTGTTAAAATACGGACGGATGGTATAGACATATATATACTCACATGCAGTTAAACGCACACATTCATATATACATATACATATATATATATATATATATATATATATATATATATAAAATCATACACGCATACTTATTTACGTAGAGAGGCACAAAACTCTCGGATACATATGCATACGCATGCAAGGGTTGTTTCAAAAATAAGATAAGGGTTGTTCACATAATTTAAATTAACTTTTAAGCTGCATTAACAAAAGGTTCACTAAATATTATTTACATTTTTTTTATTTAGTAGATGTTGATTATAGTAGTTATGCTAGTAAATAATCATAAACATTGCATGGAAGTGAATAATAAATACATCACGTTAAATATAATTACGAAACAAAAAATATTTTTTTTACTGTGACATGTTACAGTTCCCGTTTTAGATTAAGATTTTGATATTATATATTAGTTTATAAAAAAAATCTTTACACGTTTATTCTCTCGTCGTATCGTTTTTCAATAAAATGTACAAAAACTACATAAACGATTTTTTTTAAAAAAAACAATAAATATTATTTGATTATATTTGATTTGAAAAAAGAAATTATTTTATAAATTCATTAAAAAAATCATTCTCGCAAAAGTAATTTCGTATTGTAAATGAAATCATCTATATAGATAAATTTATTAAGAAATAAACTATTTATATTTCACCAACAACACAAAATGTCAAATTCAAGATGAAATTACAAACCTGGTTAAAGAATTAATTAAATTCGATTTGACAGTAGTAACCTGAATTCAAATTCTCGACTACAGATTTCCAATTTTAATATACTCTCACTGAGAGTCTTGAAATTGTGTCCTTGAATTACAGGTCGTGTCCTTGAAATTTCAAAACTTTACTGAATTTAAACGAGAGAATTCTGTATAAGATTTCACACGCAAATGCAGCAATTTCCAAGCAATGATATTACAAAATCATTTCTGAGAAATTGTCAACTAGTCGATTTTGTTGACTTTTACAATACATGTGTATGAATATGAAAAATGAAAATTTTAAGTAAATTTTATTGGTATAAAAAATTTAGTTGTAAATATTTTCAGCACGTAATTATAATCACATATACAAAACCGACATTCGATATGTAAATTTTTTTAAACATAATTACATTCGTGTGTATAAAAAGAATTGAAAAAAATGTACGAGACCCATACCAAGGAAATCAATTTAAATCGTAAGGAAATGCGGTCTAGGCGGTATATTTTCATTACAAATGAGCAAGTGACGAATAAGTAGGGAATTGAAGACAACGGCGGGCGATGGCGCGTGTGTCAGTGTGGGAGACGATGTCGGGATTGAAGGGTGTTCAGAACTAGATTCGTCGACGGGATTGTCAAGGTGTAGGGGGTGGTCTAAGAAGGCTCGAGAAACTGAGAATGCGATTAATTGTAAGCGGTTTACTGTTCCACGCAGCGTTTGCCACTGTCGTATCTCAAATACAATCTCTTGCAAGGCTTCACACAATGCAACCAGAAAGTGTATATAATTTTCATACAAGTATTTGATGGAATGTGATTTATATTTAGAAAACTATTGTATGGTTAAACCGAGAATTTATCATAGATCAGAAAGTTATTATCGTGAAAACATTTAAATTTCAAAATAAATTTTAATATTTTATTTAAATTAAATATATATATAGATAACTGTAACATTACAGAAATTAATTTAATACCGAGTGGATTAATTCTTATAAAATATTTTTTTAAAAAAAAATAAGTTAACAATATCCGAGAAAAAAAAATAAATTTATATCTATTAAAAATATAAATTGAATCAAATGTTCAAGATAGTATTGAAGAAATTTTTTCATCAAATATTACACGAACGCCACTGTATTATTCGAAATGATCGCAAAATCTTATCTTCAAACTCGATATCATACTGTTTTCCTAATTAGTTTATGTTTGTTTCACCCCACGCGTTTCGCTTATGAATCTGGATGCAAAATCTTCAACAGAGGTACGTCTTATAAATAATATTCATGATTAAATCTCAGTAAGAATTTGTAAAGAAAGAATTAAACTTGCTCGCTAAATGAAATTTTCATTTCTTGCATAGAACGTTACAATGAAATGAATGTTAAAAACGATCTTTGCATTTTGTCCATTTTATTAAAACATTTTATTTACTTTTTCTCATTAATATTTCAATAAAATTATAAATTTATACATATATATATATATATATATATATATATATATATGCGTGTGTGTGTGTGTGTGTAAATATATAAACACAGTTGAGTGTTAAAAAAATAATACTGTAAAATAAATTAAATTGATACATATTTTCATTTCATTCACTGATACACATTTCGATAGCCATATTATCATCATCAGAGCATCATTACAAAATCTATAATCAAAAATATTAATAATAGTCATTAAATATATGTAATTATATATATATATATATATATATATATATATATATATATATATATATATATATAAGACCGATCCGGTGCTTTTTTCTTCCAGTTCATTCTGATAATTTTTTTATGCCTCTACCTCATCTATTTATGAATTTTTTTTTGAGTCTTTTTATATATCTAGGTTCTCAATCAATAATTTCTCTTCTACATATATATATATATATATATATATATATATATATATATATATATATATATATGGGGAAGGGGAGGAAGAACATTGTGTCATTCATAAACTATTTAAAAAAATATATAAACGACATTATTTAAATAACAGACCAACCTGACATCGTCCAAGAACTTCAGAAACAATAAATCTATTTATACGGAAACATATCACGTTTAAATATTCAATATGGAAAAAATACATACATATATATAGATAATTATATTTTAATTATTCAATATTTCACAGAACACATAAAATCTATTTTTAATACCCGCTGAATAACGAAATCCATATATTGTTGTGCATTTACGCGTGCCCACTCTTTTACAATACCAACACAGTGATGCTGTCTACAGAATTAAATTCCTAACAATTTAGATAATTGCGATAAGAAGCACGAAATATTGCACAGTGGCGTTGTTGTGACCAGTAATGACGTATACCGAAATATACTAGCAAAAATTATATGACAGCCGGTGATATAGTGTTTCTGACCGGCCTTCCACCACAGAACCATATACAATTTATAACGATATATATATATATATATATATATATATATATATATATATATATATATATATATATAATACCCTCGCACGAATACAGACCACCCCCCATAATAGTACTTGAGTCGACGTTGTAATGACATTAATGTGTCACGGTAACGTTAATGGTGAAAATAGTGCTGTCAAAATATCAACACGTACATGTTTACATTTTTAAATGAAATTTTCATTTTAAATCAATAACTACAAATCTAACAATAAATAAACGTATATTATATAACCAATAAATAAACAATTTATTTTTAATATATTGAAAAAATGTGAATTAAATTTCATTTTTTTAATTTTCAAAAATTAATTTTACCAAAAATAAATCACCCTTATCAACACAGTAATATTCCATAATATTAAACATAATAACTTATTATTTACTGTATTCATTAATGTCCATTTTAACAGCCAGAGCTTTTTACTAGAAATAAATTTTATATAACACTACTCTATCGTTTACAGCATAACCAACGAAATGTACATCAATAAATACAGTAATCAATAAATGATTAATAAAAATTTAAAAATGTCTAGTTGTGTAAAGTGAGTATTTTATTTCTCTCTCTCTCTTTCTCTCTTTCTCTCTCTATATATATATATATATATATATATATATATATATATATATATATATATATATGTTATTCCTTCATGAGCGCACTACTTTGCAATAAAATAAAAATATCATTCCTCATTCAAAAAACAATACATTTTATTAAAAAAATAAATTGTGCCCTCCTAATAATGCATTCTTTATAAATATTGTATATAATCATAAAAACTTATATCATCTGAGTAAAAATCTGAACAATTTTGATTAGATTTTTTTAAATGTTTTTTTTTCAAAAATTCTTCTATTATTTCCTGTTTAATTAATTTCATCCACCCCTCACCACCACAATACTTTACAATATCATCCTTTGATCTGTGATGAAGTCTCTTTCTTCGTTTCCTTTTGTCTCTTAGTCTCCATTTCATAACGATTTTTGTCCATATATTGTCTTCTCTTCTTGTTATATGTCCTTCTCATGCCCATTTTATCGATTTTATTTATTCTGTTATATCAGTTACCCTTGTCTGTTCTCATATCCATATAAAGGTTTTCCGATCACGTTTAGAAATTGCTAACATTATCCTTTCCATGCTTCGCTGGGTTGTCAAAAGTTTTTGCTTCATTTTTACTTTGAGTGCATATATATATATATATATATATATATATATATATATATATAGATATATACGTATGTGTGTGTGTGTATGTATGAATTATCTATAAAAATCTCCTTTAATAATTTCAAAAAACATTACCACTTGAAAAAGTATAATTTGATAAAAATAAGAAAAAATCGACGAAGTTTCATAAAGAAGATATTTAAACACAAACTAGATATTATTATTATACTGATTCAATAAAAATTTTAGTCCCAACTTTTGAAACAATGATTCAAATCTTTATATATAATTATTGATAATTAATAAATGACAAATAAAATAATTATAAATATTTAAGGATATGTAATATACTTCTAGTATTCCTTTCTCTCATATCTAAAATTTGTTTGCGACTTACAACTTTAATGAATTTTAAAAAATATATTAAAGTTTTTTATTACTCATACCACAAATTATTCTATTTTAAATAGATTTATTCAAACAAAATTCATTTTAAAAACTCTTACTGAAATTTATTCAAGCATACAACATAATTTTTGTTTTGTTAAATATAATCTAAGTTACAAATATTGAATATTATGAATAATGAATTATTTCAAATTTCATATTATACATTATTTCAAACCTTATAATATATATATATATATATATATATATATATATATATATATATATATATATATATATATATATATATATATCATTGTATATTATAAATAATTAAAATATTTAATTACTTATATATTCATTCTAATTTATAAAACGTATTTTTATACCTTAATTAAACAGCTGTTTCATATAGGAGAATAGAAATTAAGAATTTTATTTTAAGTTGTGAAAAGAAGAAATATATTTTTCTTACTAGAAAAATAATATATTTTTCTTTTTTTTTAAAAAAATTAATAATAAACTAGCAAAAACAATATATAAATAATTTGATTATCAACTATTTTCTACCCACTGCTAGATAAAATCCTCTCCACCACTGGACTTATAACCTCTAGGAATCCATTACCTTTTTCTTCTAATCCATACAAACGATATACATATTTGTATTTTTAATAAATATTTATACCTTATATTCCATACGAATTTTCTCATGTCTCTATTAAATAAATATAATATATATATATATATATATATATATATATATATATACATATTTTAATTTTTGCATACAAAAAAAAACTTATAAGACAGTTTTAGTTGAAATTTTTATTTCATACTTCATAACTCTTTATATATAAATGCATACTTTTATTAAATTTATGCTCGTTTTTATGCGAATCCGATTATTCATTAAATAATATATCGATATCTAAAGATTTTATTTGCATTATTAATAAAATCTTTAATGTAAATGCAATTGCTTTATGCATACATTTACATTTTTGAAATGTTCAAACGATGAATGCAAAATATGTCGTATTGTATTTATGTTGGAAAAAAACCGAATCCTATTTAAATTTTAATGCATATTTGATAAGGTGAATATTTACGTTTTACAAATTTACATTATCGAGTTATTGATGGTAATTATTATGCTTTCGTTCCAAACGTTTGATTTGAAATGAACAAAAAGAATAGATTTATCTGCATAAAACTCGTCACATAAAAACATTGTATATCAGGATGTATTAATTAGTGTCATTTTAACATAAGTATAAATAATTTTAATTATTTGTTTAATGAAAACTTTTCTTATATGAATTTAAACTCCTTCGGGAATATTTCCTTTGAAAAATTATGAATATATCTGTATCTTGTAAACAAACGTCTTAACATCAAGAAATTTAATAAGCAGCTTCTCTAATTGGATATTGGATGTATAAACATTTGCGTAAAATAACCACATCGTTAAAAGGACAATCTAAATACAGGTACACGTTCGTAAATCGCATTTCGAATTTCGTGAATTGAGTGACACCGTTGCTATTGCAAACATCGTCGACCACAAATACATTCTGAATTTCATTGGAGTGTGTAAAGCTCGTGCAATGACCTGTCCGCTAGCTGACTGTTTCTCTAAACGATAGAGCAAATACACGAATGAACGAGGTGGTTTTCTATCCCTTGGTCCGGTGTTCGAATCCATTTCACGCTTAGCGCCCATATCCGACGCTACGCTCCAGTGATCAACAGCCATTCCATATTACTAATACATATATATATATATATATATATATTTCAGTACGTGTATACGTTTGTATGAACAGTTTATACCGATCGTATATGGTGCGGTCGTTTCGCTTCTTTGCTCGAATCGTACGTGCGAAAATGATTTTTATCCTGAAATGAATTTGATTTTTTCCTTGTCTTGGTTTCAGTTGAATTGATTTCACTTCGAATCAAAAATAAATATTAACATTTTTTACGGCATATGAATTTTCTTTATTTCAAAGAAATTCGTGTTTCAAGGAAAAAATGAAACAAATTCTTCGTGAAATATTTTTAAAAAAATATATTCTATTTACGAAATGTAAATAATTTTTTTCCTTGAAATTGATTTAACTTTATTTAAATTAAAAACAAGCGTAATAAGGTATCCAGATGAGGATAAAAATCATTTTACGTACGAAATTGTTTTAAAAGAAATATGAAATATTTATAGAATATACGTATATTTTTTTAATATTACATAATGCAATTTAAACATTTATAAGGTTTATTTTCATAACATGCAAAATTCACGTCTTTATGTTTTATTTTACAGATTAAAAACGGTTGTCTATATAAAAAATATAATAAGAATTGTTTTACAGTGCATATTTTATTAAAAAAAATTTTTTTTTAAATCTTTTTTACTTTAAAAAATTATATTATGTATTTAAAAATAAATGTCAAGTATACAATTTACACCATTTCATGAAAAAGATTTTTAATCATTTTTTACATTTTTCATATTTTTTAATTTTATTCATCCAGTAAAAGCTCTATAATCCTAATATCAATAATTCGGACACATCAGTAATTAGGTATAGAATTTTTCCATAATAAATACTGTGTAATCTGGGCATTTAAAAAATGATATAATCAATATTTCATACGAATGACATTTATTTTTTAAACAAAAAAGAAAAAAACATTTTTCATAATTTTTATCTGTCGACAGTTTTTCAACTTTAATTATTTAAATATAAAATATTCATGAATAAACTTACAAAGTATATTTATGTTAATAACATTTATAACATTGTTAAAAAATATGAGAAACATTCCAGTTTAAATTTTCTCTCAACAAAATTTTAGCAAAAATATTAATATTCTCATATATAAATATATGTGTGTGTGTGTAAACATACTCATTAAATAATGTATTATAAATAACTTTTTTATCAATTTAGAACAATTAGTAAGCTAAATAAAAAATCAGATGCTTTTCCGCATATTAAGATGACTGTATCAACATCAAGAGGAATAACAACGAAAATAAAAATCCGTTTCACAAAAACAAACAAAATAAAAAATCATTATAAAAAATACAAACATAGAGAACATGTTTATAAATATCTACACCCTTATATATATATATATATATATATATATATATATATATATATATATATATATAAATGCTAGTAGAAATAATCGTCTGTCATCCGGTGAGAAGACGAAAAAGCAGAAGAAAGCTACGACAGCTTCATGGGCGACACAGTCGGTTGCTGTATTATACCAGTAACGTACATTTCGAAGATGTGATGAGTTTAGTCTGTAGGTCGCTGGGTTCAACATCAACCAGTGATGAGAAACGTAAACAAAACTCTGAGACGCTTCAACGTCATTATCGAGGGAGGCATACTCCAAAGGAGACCAAGGATACTGCGGGCAGGATTCACTCTCTTGTCTTAACACAAAATTTATTGTTACGTTGCTTGTATTGTCCTTTCACGTCATGAAAAACGTTAACTTACGTATATAAAAAAGAGAACATATTAAAAAGACAGCTTCTCGACACAAAACATTGAAAATATTTAATATAAATAAATACGTTTTCATATTATTTTTTTCGGTATTTATTATATGTATAATGTCTAGAAAATATGTACTGGATATATATTAGATGGTAAATTTTACGAAAATAAAATTTGTGAACCACGCAATAATAATAAATATAAAAATAAGACACCCTTTTTGTTTTTAATCAACTTTAATCAGTAATATACAATGAGTAAAAATATATACATTGCTAAAATTTTGTAACGTAGTCGACTTGTTGCGATACATCGAATCGATAAGCATTTAACCTTGCATACCTTCCAGAATTATCGTTTAGCAAACTTGACCTCTGTATTTGCACATATATATATATATATATATATATATATATATATATATATATGTGTGTGTGTGTGTGTATGTATATACAAATAAAAATCTTATTAAAAACAAATCTTCGTACCAAAAAATATAATATTATTATTCATATTAATGTTCATATATTCTTATTTCACCATCAACTTAATGAACTTTTAATTTATTAATAAAAATAAATATTTCGTTATTAAATTCAAATAATTTACAATAAATAAATATTAGTTAATATCACTAAAAACCACAAAAAAATTGAATACGTTATAATAATTTGGAAAAAAAGAATAATATCTTAGAATATCCATGTACTAAAATATAACTACAAAGACAATTAATGTCAAAGAAAAATCAAATTAATAATCCAACGACTAACAGTAATAAAAAAACACAAATAAGTATAATTATAAAAAATGTTGGTACATTTTTTTTGAAACTATAGAAAATTTATTTTCATACAAATTAATTACCACCCTTAATGTCACAAGATATTAAAAATTGTTTAATAATTATTTATTGTTTAATTTATATATTTATATCTAGATTTTATAACACAGTTCTCTGATGATGACGACTTCGCCTTTGAAATGTACATTGAATTACAAACAATCAAAATTATCAATAAATTATTATTAAACACTTTATAATATCTTATGATGTTGAGAAAATAATTCATTTGTGTGATATTGTTAATACATGTCTCATACTAAGTAAATTATTATTAATTTTGAAACTAAAAAGAATTCATTTTCACAAAAATAAATTGTCTCCTTAATACCACAAGATATTGGGGAGTAATCAATAATCACTTATTGTTAACTTTGTTTATAACAACAATAAGTTGATGTGCATTTCGATAGCAATGCCATTATCATCAGAGTGCTGTGTTATAAAATTTAGACTAATTTTGTTTAAAAAATGTCCAAAATAACTATATTCCTCATAAATCAAACGAAGATAAGTCGCAACAAGTTCTAAATAGAACCTAAAAACTTACATATATAAATGTAGAAAAAAAATGTAGAAAACACAAAATTAAAATAACATTACTTAGTCATTGTCTTCGTTAGCAATTCGAGGAAACGAAAATGAAAACCAATACGAACAAGCGATATTAAATATATAGAGATACAATTTTCAGTTGGCCTTTTCATATTTCAGTAACGACGAACTAATTACAATAATTGCTGGGTAATAAAACACAATCAGTGGAAAAAAACTGTTAAAAAGTTTTCGGTTCTTTCATTTTCCGTTTCCAAGTCAGACTCGGTCGATGGATGCTCGCGGGGCGTACGGAGAGCCGAAACGGAGGGTCGCGACAAAATTACTAACTGGATTTTATTACCTTCTGACATTCATTCTGTTTTTGTCGTTAACTGGATAGGGCAGCAAGTCGCTTTTTCGCTGTACATTTTATATATATATATATATATATATATATATATATATACGTATTTGTATACACTTGTATAAAGAAACCATTATTTTACTTTTTGTGTAATATAGCATTGTTTCAGTTCATTCAAATAAATCGTAAATGGTATAAAAATATATAAAATATGTTGTACTTTCTTATAACATGTATTTGTGTCTGTATAACATTTCAAATACACACACATATACACATACACACACACATATATATATATATATATATATATACATAAAAATATATAGGGTCATTTAAATGTAACGCCTGGATTTGTGTTTTATTAAAAAGAAACAGAAGAAACTATACACATGTTTCCCTATACACCACTCTATACACATGTTTCTTTTCAATAAAATACAAATCTAGGCGTCACATTTGCATGACCTTATACACAATATATATATATATATATATATATATATATATATATATATATATATATATATATATATATATATATATGTATGTATGTATATATGTGTGTACATATAATGTAATCTATAATTTGTGTCAATACATTTGGTGTTACCTTCATAAATGTCAATTACCTTATGATGACTCAATTTACGTTATTTGAACGTTGATAACGACAAAACGACGTAAAATTGAGAATCAAATGTATTGTAGTTAAAAAAATATTCATAGTAATTTTAATTCATTATCAAACAATACCCTTATTTTTTAAAATATACCTATAGTCTGCTTAATCGTATATTGTATTTTTTTCATTTGTAAATAAACATTCGTTACTCTTTTATCAAATCGAAAACGAAATTTTACATGCCAATTTTTTCAAATTAGGGAATGTTTAGAAAATAAATTATTTTTTTATATTAATGCAGTCACACATTTTTATATCAATTAATTTAGAAAAATCTTTTCAATTATCAAATTTCTCTTATATGATTTTTCTTTTAGAGACACCTACGTAAATCGAAAACAGAAATAATTTTTGTAAGAGCAAAAATATTTTTATTACAACAAAAATAACTAATTCATTTCGTCACAATATTTTATTAGTGTTCAATAATCACTTATTCAATTTATTCACAATATTTGCTAAAGCTCATTTTTCAGTGTTGCACTACAAAATCTACTAAATAAAATAACCAAAATTTTAAATATATATAGGGGTGACCTAAATAATATTGAAAGATTTAAACATATATTTATTTTCTTACTACCTTTTACTATCCTTTAGTCTCATTTGGACCACCCTATATATTGAAAGTCAATTTATAAAACTCATTAATATTCAATTTACAATAGTATATGCATTGGTATTAAAAATTTGAATTATTTGTTTATTTGATGTGATAGATTTTTTATTACAATGCTCTGATTTTCATGACATGGCCATTGAAATATATATTATCCAATAAAGTAAACAACAAGTGATTATTGTACATTTTTCATAAAATCTTACAGATTTTGTGATGAGTGGTTAATTTATATTAAATAGAATTTGCCATAGTACAAAATTGAATATTAAAACGATACCAGAGGACTCATTTATAATTACATACACAAGTTTAAATCGTCTTTGATCATATATTTAAAATGTGTAATCATTTCTGCAAATTTTTGTAAAACAACATACTCGTACATCATTACTGTGAAATAATAAATTAAAAAATATTTTTTTCCACATTTTTCACTATAGAATACATTTTAAAAATTAATCATATGCATATATAGACACAAATTTATTGCATTTGTATGTACCTATGTAGGTTTTAATTTTTTTATTATGAAAAGCTAGACATAAATAAATGAAAGGATGTATTTATTATACACTTTGTGAAGATATTATTACTTGCGTGTTTGATAATATAACTAATTCTGTTGCTTTTCTCTGAAACATAGTATTGATTGAACTTTTAAAAGCTTTTGGATTATTTATTGCGACACTTGTTAAGCTTGTTCTTACATTTTTCTTGTATTTTCATTTATCATTATTGTTCAATTCAGTGTTGGTTTTACTTGAAAATTCCATCAGTTTAACAAATAATGTAAAAAAATGTATTTAAACTTGTTTGTTCAAGTGAAATAAAAATATATCAAAATGTACACACTATAAGCTACACAAATATTGAATTATATAAAATCTATAAAAAGATATAAAAAAAGTACTATTGAATCTCTCGTATAATATTTATAATCTACATTTATACGTGAATTGAATGTAAAACAGACAGAAATAGAATTTTTCTGTCTGATTCATTTTACCAATTACTATTCGCCGAATCGACAGTTTTTTCGTACTCACGCCGGTGCACACTTAATAAATGTCTTTCATACAGTCCATAAAACATTTTTGCCAAAAGAGTAAAGTCCGC
The DNA here is from genome assembly GCA_029203775.1 of Neoneuromus ignobilis. Taxonomy (NCBI): domain Eukaryota; kingdom Metazoa; phylum Arthropoda; class Insecta; order Megaloptera; family Corydalidae; genus Neoneuromus; species Neoneuromus ignobilis. Next base: position 8,787,775 of record CP092090.1, on the reverse strand, counting down.
TGTCATTATATCTCCGTGCATTTACTGTGAAAACTCGAAAGCCAACATTTACGTAACGATCGACGTACTGGACGAAGAAGTTATAAAAGACTATTACTGACAACGTTAAACAGGAAATAAAATAAACAAAATATATTATTCGAGCCAGCCGGTTTCAGAAGGTACTGTTTTTATTAACCCGAAAGGATGCGAAGCGTACGATGTAGCCTGAAGGATCGTGTTAAGTACATTTTACCCAAAGTGTATATAGTTTCGGAGTTTGTGCCAAATCAAGTTGAACTAAATATAATATATTAAATGTTTTAGAATATTCCGTGAACTTTTTTATTTTTGTTTTATGAGGTTTGGAAGTTTATTGAGATAGAATTCATTAACATGATTTTTTATTTCAAAAAAATTTAATTATTCACAAAATTCATTAATTTTTTTTGCTTATATGGAATTGACTAATGGATTAAAAAAATATTTAATAAATTTTCATATTCGCTAATAGGTAAAAAATATAAATCAAAAATTACTATTCACTAATCTCATTACTTAAATAATTTCTACCTTCGATCAATTTCATTTTATTCAATATTGTACATTATTTTGACACACAAATCAATTATCATTACAGCATTACAAGATATTGAGAAAATGTTCAATAATTACTTATTGTCCAATTTATTTATTTATAAACTAATGCACATTTCAAAGGAAATGCCTGTATTATAAGAGCACTAAGTTATAAAAGAGATTTAGATTCCGATTTTGCAATACAGTGTTTTAATGATGATGGCATTGCCATTGAAATGCATTTTAGTTTATAAATAAAGTAAACACCTTTTTAGGTTAAAATTAATTTGTGTGAAAATGAATTCGTCACAGTGTTAAACAAATAAAAAGTACATTGAATTTTTTTATAAAAAATATTAAAATTTATTTCCATGCAACTAGTTTTTATATATCTTTTACATTATTAGTTTTCCACAATAAAACAACATAATTGCAATTATATAAAAAGATGAATTAATAATATTCTAAATTTTATGAATATAATTTTAATAAAAAAAATTGTTGATTATTAATTTATTATTCAAAAAATCAGTTTAAACACAAATTTAAATTTTTAAATATGAGATAAAATGTATAGGAAATAAAAATTAAGCTGAATTAATTAATTTGAAAAAAACATTATACATAGAAAAATAAATAATATAAAATTAAAAAAAAGGAAAATATTTATATTATTTTTTATGATATTAAAATACTCCAGACGATATTTCCATTTATCTAAGAATAATGTTCCTTAATAAAAAGATTTATGACTATTGGATTATCACTGTTTAATCCACTTTTATACAAATAAATCATTTGTCTCAACACCAAAAAATTTTACATTCGAGAATAATAACTGACTATTGGAACATTTATAAAATAATATCATACTGGAGTAAAAGATTTATTTGTATAGAAAATGTCATTAATTTATAAATAATGATTATAAAATATGAAAAAAGAATTTTATTTCAAAATTAATTACGAAAATATAAACAAATTAAGCATTAAAAGATCGTATTCTAATTTTTGAACTATTAAGTGGATATTTTATCATAAAAAATACTTTGAAACAATATCAAAGCTTTTTTGAAAAACGATTTCACTTCGAGATGCAATGTTGCAACACAATAGTGCGCTTCGTTGAACTGATTAAATAAAAGAATTCGGCGTAGAACTTATTTCGATACACAAGTACAGGAAAAGCTCTTTTATTTTCAATTTAACCTACATACCACGAAATCATTGAAGTAAAAGAATAGATGCGCATGTTCTTTTTTTATAACTTATTGACAATATCCTCAACATGTTTATAAAATTCGTAGAAATATCACATATTGAAAGCAAAAGTTTTTTTTAAATTATAATTGAATTTGTATAATTTTAATCATGTTACCTGATATATTGAAAGATATAAAAGACTGGCACGTTTATTATGTTAACTAATAATATTTGTACTTGGTGAAAACATAACTATTCCATTTAATTTTTTAAACAAGTTTATTAAATTATCTCGTGAAAATACATTTTCAATTTATATATAAATCTAATCAGTTTCAACATAATATTGTAAATACATTAGATAGATGATATGAATATAATGTTAAAATATCGAAATATTATATTAAAAGTCAATCAATAATTAGATTTATCTAAAAATATACCAAATAACGAAATTATCTCCGTATTTTTTATTTTAAATATATATTCATAAATCAATTAATTTATAATTGTTATCGACAACTGTTTTATATATATATATATATATATATATATATATATATATATATATATATATATTTACATTTATTATGAATATCAATCAATCACTTATTCCCTATAATCATGTTAGATAGTTTATGACACTTTTCAATAACTGAATTTAAACGAAGGACTCAATAAATATTATATATATATATATATATATATATATATATATATATATATATATATATATACCGACTGGGTATACAGTGGTTAGCATCACCGCGTGTCATGCGGGAGATTGCGTTCGATTCCCAGTCGGAGAGTCCCTCGTTTTCAAGTCAGGGTTGAGCATGAAGGCCGACAACCTCATCTTGTAAAAAATAATCGAGAAGGGAGTAAACCCCCAATAAAAAAATCTTCACCTATGCGCCGTGTCAGAGTGGTGAATTTGACCAAATACCAATGTTAGCATTCATTGTGGCTTTCGTCCAGTAGTGGACTGATGTGGGCGTTATGATGATGATGATATATATATATATATATATATATATATATATATAATATACATTGACAAAAATGTTATATCATCTGTTCGTAGAAATAATGACATTTATTAGAAGAAATTAATATTTTTTCGATTTTTCAAATGTTAGCTTACGAAAAATATCATTTTTTTATAATTTCATCCCTAATAAAAGAAAAATTCATATAACATGTAAAAATATTTTTTCTATATGAATTAATGTTTTTTAATATTAAAATACTCATACATAATAATTTAAATGAATTTTTAAAATAAAATACATCAGTTTTTACAATTGATTAAAAATCAATTTTTCTAAAATACTGTTTATTGTTTATAAAATGATATAGAATAGATAATAGTAATAATTTTTACTAGAAATGTATTATTTTTATCACAAATAATCTCTGTATAAACAAAAAATTGAATTATTTCTAATTTCAAAAAATTTGATATTTTTGGTGAAAAAAACCACGACCTATAGTATGGAAATTTTGTCAAAAATTCAAAACTCTTAAAAATGAATTATTTTGCACGAAAATCATAAATAAAGACGTATCATTCACTAAAACATCATTTGTTCATAGAAATAACAACATTTAATAGAAAAAAATTTTTTTTAGATTTTTTTATTTTCAGCCTACGAAAAATTCCATTTTTGAAGTGAAAATTCTTTAGCGGCGTTGGGGTAAAATTTTTACTTGACGCGGAAACTACGTATATCTTATATTACGGAACTTGCTCACATTTTTTAGCGCTTCATTTGAATTTGCGTAAATGCTTAGACGATAGAGTGAGAAAAAGTAGTAGATAGAGAGAGAAAAAGCCCATCACGCATGCGCACTCTTTTGACATTTGATTAGATAGGAACAGCTATTCTAATGCAGGTAGCACGTCTTTTTACTATTTGAATGATTTCATTATTCTGTTCAGTAATTTTTATATACAATTAGTTGTTGTTAATTGTGCTTAAATAAGAGTGTTATTCAGTACGATAAAATTGATATTTTTAGTAAGTATATTAATTCGAATGAAACACAGATTCAATTAAATCACTTAAAACGGTAACTCAGGCATATTTTATAATAACCCCGAGAGTCCTAATAATAAAAATAGACACCAAAAATGTTTTTAACAAAAAGGCCACATATTCTAGCTACTTCATTTTTCCAGTCACAGGAATTTCCTCGATTAGAATCTATAAGAATTTGTCTTTTACCACTACTGCCTAAAACACTTAATAAATTGAATAGAATAGCAAAAAATCTATAAAATACCGTCTGATATTCGTCAAAAATTGATTTATATAGAGCAACTAATATAATTAATATAGTGTTTAATATATTCATATATGAGGATCGTTTGATAAGTATGGTAAACAAGAAAAACTAAATTGAAAAATTTAATTAAATTAATTAATTAAATTGAACAATAAATAAATTTACCATACTTATCAAACAACCCTCATATATACATTAAAAAAATTTGAACTTCTCTTTGATAATGCAAATTATGTGTTTGTAAATCCTCTACTTTTTTAATCATTTAATTTTTGATAATCACCTATATGTAAACTCCTAACTCTATATTGGATAATCTCAAATAGCTTTCCTATTAAAATGAGAATATGAAATTTTTTCTCAGTTTATAACATTTATGATCTTAAATATAAGATTACGATAGAATTAAACAAATTAATATTAATTATTGAAAAAATCGTATTTAAATACAAAAATGTAAATTTCATTTCTATATTAAAAAGAAACTATACACATATTTCTTTCTACGCGACACTATACACATATTTCTTTTTAATAAAATTCAAATTTTTGCATGACATTTGGATGACTATATATTTCAAATGCAGTGTTATAAGATTTAAAATATCTACAGATATTTGTTACTCTAATAGTATATACATTCGAATTTAATCGTGAAAGCATCATACAAACATATTTACTGCACATACAAATAAAATATTATGTAAGTTAGTTACGTTAACAATTTATCATTTCTTAAAATGTATCAACATAAAGGTCATCATTTTATGTAGTGATTTCAAAGCAAGTGCACAATAAATGTGAATATTTTTCGTGCTGTTTTCTTTTATTTATTTATTTCATATATGCATATATATATATATATATATATATATATATATATATATATATATATATGTATTTTTATTCTATGTTTATGTGTGTGTATGTATTCATGTGAACATATATAGATGTATATTAAATGTGTTTGTATATGAAATAAAACACTTTTAAAATATTAGTATATTAAAATATATTTATATATGTAATTTTACAATTAAAGTTTTTAATTCGTATTAATTGTAAATTAAATTTAAAATTATATGGTTATTGCACTATTTTTAAACATCTTAAAAATTCGTCGGTGTTCACAATATGTTTCATTAATGTTCGTGTTTTATTGTTTTAGTAATCCAGAGATTTAATAATATCTTTATTTAAAATATGATTTCAAAAAAACATTTCTATAAATTGATTGAAATTCGTTTATTGTAAACTGTAAAGTGTTGGAAATAATATATATATGACAATATTAATAATTTGATGTCTTAATTCAAATAGAACTATTGTACTCTAGATTAAAATGTTTTTTTTTATAAAAGATTTTATTTATAACAAACTGATCGATGTTAATAGGTTATATCTAAGGATTTTTCTCTACACGCTCATACAACAAACATACATACGTAACATATGAATACAAATTATATGCATATGTATGTGTGTGCACGCACACGTATACTCTAATTATTAATATCAATTTCATATAATAACATTTAAATTAATTCGAAGACAAAAACAAGTACACTAACTTTAGCTTGAATTCAAATAATTCATAACCAAAAATTGTCTTTTATAAATAGTAAACTGAATGTAGAAATGAATTATGATTGCTCATAGACACATACAATTAGTTGAAAATATAATTACGTATTTTTTTTAATACATAAGGATTTATCACGAAAACACCTATAATTTGAACTGATAATTATTTTCAATTGTGCATATTATCTACTTGTTTTACTTAAATATGTTACAATGAAATAAAAAATCGAAAACATATTTGAAATTATTGAATATACAGATGAAAACTTCCTGTCTTTTGCAAGTTAAAATATGGATTTTGTAAATTAATTTTATATTATATAAAAGAAGCAATAAAATAAATTCGAACATACATTTTTAATAACAAGTTTTTTCATTTTACTACCAGTTTTCGAAAATGAAATGTAAGGTTATACTAATTGTCAATTTTAAGAACCCCACTAAGTATTTTTGTCACTTAAATATGAAAGTTTTCTTTTATGTTTAGAAATAAATACGTAATATATAACAACAAAACTATCAAAAAAATGTACAAATTAAAAAAAACCCTACCGAAGCTGCAATCCTTCCTGTTATCCCACCTTCAGTTGAAATCACAAACACAGTTACATTGCACTACACTACACTCTAAGACTGACGAACACAAACTGAATTCAAATTTGAAACCAATCAACGATTTTGGGTCAAATTCACTTCATCAAAAATCAAGTCAATAAATACCCACAATATTTAATAAAAATGTTTGATAATTGCTGATTATTTACTTTATTTGCGAATATGCATTTCGTCAGCCAGTCGTTATTGTTAGAAAACTGCGTTATAAAATCTAGATTTTATAATAAATCTATGTCGATGACGGTATATCCATTAAAAGAGAAACATAAATGATTATTGAACAATTTTATGAAAAATTGTGATGTTGAGATGAGTGATTTATTTATGCCAATTTGTTTCTTCTAAAAATTTTAAATATGAAATAAATTTACGATGAATTTAATTTACGATGAATTTAAGTTCATATATAACTACAAAAAAATATTTTCTTCATAAATATATGTTTTCCTAGATTAATATACTCGTACAAAATTAATTAAAAGAAGTTTTAAAATTATATAGGCCAGTTTTTACAATCGATTAAAAAAACGATTTCTCTAAAATATAGTTATTGTCTATAAAATGATATGAAATTGATAATAGCAATAATTTTTACTACAGATGTATTATTTCTATCATAAATAATCACCATATAAACAAAAAATGATATTATTATTAGTTTTAAAAATTTCCATATTTTTGATCTAAAAAAACCATGACCTATAAGTATGGAAAATTTGTCAAAAAATCAAAACTTTTAAAAATGAATTATTTTGCACTAAAATCATAAATCATCACATATTATTGACGAAAATATCAGTTGTTCATAGAAATAATGACAATAATTAGAAAAAATCATTTTTTCCAATTTTTCGATTTTCAACCTAAGAAAATTGTCATTTATTATAATTTCATCGTTATTAAAAGAAAAGTTTATAAAACAAGTACAAACATTTTCTTTGCATAAATATAGGTTTTCTAAAGTTAGTATACAAATATACAATTAATTAAAATAATTTTAAAAATGAAAATACTCAATCTATACAATAGATTAAAAAACTAATTTTTCTAAAATATAGTTTATCGTCCATAAAATTAGCAATAACAAATAATAACAACAATTTTCACAAGAAACGCAATATTTCTATCATAAATAATCACCAAATAAACAAAAAATGATATTATTTTCAGTTTTAAAAATGTCCATATTTTTGACCTAAAAAAACCACGACCTATAGTATGGAAATTTTATCAAAAAGTCAAAAATTTTAAAAACGAATTATTTTGCACTAAAATCATAAATAATAACGTATTAATGACAAAAACATAAGTTGTTTATAGAAATAATAACATTTAATACAAAAAAATTTTTTTTTCTATTTTTCGATTTCCAATCTTCGAAAAATACTATTCTTTATAAATTCATCGTTATTAAAAAAATCATATAAGTGTAAAATTTTTTTTAGCATGAATAGTTTTTCAAAATGAATATTCTTATACATAATTAAAAAATAAAAAAAAATAAAAATCATTTTTCTCGTAGAATAAAAGAAAAGTTAAAATCTGATTAAAAATCCTCTTAGGCTGAATATTCTAGAAAGGTTTTAAATACATATGTATATGTATATGTATATATATATATATATATATATATATAGAGAGAGAGAGAGAGAGAGAGAGACTGGTTGAACTTTAAATATAAAATAAAAGTTAACGTGAAAAAAAATAATCGTGTTAAAATTATACACGTTCGCAGAAAAAACATCTATTAAGCTACACAATGCTGTTCCAAGTAAATTAAAAAAAAGTGTATAAATGCGTCAAAATCGATTTAATCCGAACAAATTTTATGCCTGATTTTTTTTTAGAACTCGCATCATCAATAACCTATTCATGGACAATAATAATACAAATTACCATTACGTTCGTTTTTTTTCCAAACAGATGACAACCGTTGACATATATTTTCGGAACAGCGGATTAACTATCCACATCGAACTACCCCACGCACGTTCATATACACATCCACTACATTCGATTTAACCTCTGAGCAACCGATTCCCCTAACCATGAATAAATAGTTATGTTAATACGACTGTCAGATGTTCGATAATGTCCGCAGGCAGTCGTCATTTTCAACGCCTTAAATCTCCACACGGCCTCACACTCTCATAGAAAACAACCTCCCCCCCATGTATACCTAACGTAAAACACCCCCTCTTGATATCCAAGAGTTCGCATTTTCGAAAATATTGTATATGTGTGTGGTCTTTCGAGGTCCCTTTGCCATTCTTCCCAATACCTCTCTCTTTCTATACCCACACAAAAACATTATATATATATATATATATATATTATCGCTTCGCATGGCCTGATGAATAATGGAATATTTTCGTTGAGCTTCACTTTGTACTTACTTGATTATGTAGCAATGTCAGTGGGGATTGTTGGCTACCCTTGATGTGTCTGTTACGATGCTATCTATCTTTACAGAATATCAACGTGTCTAATTTATTATTGATCCGCATTTTATTTAGGGTGATTTTTCATAACACATAAATATATACTTATTACGATTGTTCAACCTTTTGTGTGATTTGCTTTAATACGGAAATGTTGGTTTGTCACGAATGCAAGATTATTTTTTTAAAATTCAATATATATCTACACATATATGAATAATGATGAAATAATTTCAGACGGTCGCCTGAAAGTATAGATCAAATAACAAAGCATTGTGACGCGTAATAAACCTATCATTTTTCTTAAAAATTAGATTCGATCGCAAGTCTACTTTCGAACATAAATCATTTCGATAATATAAATTAAAAACGGTGTAAGTTTTGTGGAAACTATATAAATTTCGTTAAAGATAACGAATTGACAGCAGTCGATGTTTAAATTTTTATTTATGAAATTTTCATTCGAAATTAAACTTGAAATAAAAATGAATTTCAATTTATAATTAACACCAATAAAAGATTCATTAGGAAAAATAAAATATTTTAATATTACTAAACTATATTTTTTTTAAAAAAAAAGTATTGTAAGAACAAAAATATTTTCCAAAATTCTTTATTAAATTTTTCAATTGCAGAAATATAAATTAAACTTTTTTTTACATTCAATAATTAGAAAAAATTTTTGTATTAGTAAATAAAAAATTGAATTTTTGCACAAAAAAAAAAACACCAATTCAAAAACATGAAAATGGATTTATGATGGGTTGTTATTAGTGTATCATGATATTTTGGTAATGAGGGTTGAGAAAATTTATTTCATTGAAGATAAAATCAGTTTATTTACAACTGTATGTGAAAATTAATTTAAAAAACAATATAAAACGTTAGAAATAAAAAATAAATTTGTACTTAAAGACAATGATACCAAACAATAATAAAAACTAATAAATGGGTTTATATAAAAGATCAAATTAATTAGAAACATCTCAATTTCAGGACATAAATCCATTAAAATTAAAAAAAAAAATTAAGAAATATTTGAATAGTTATAAAATATTTAACACATCTCATAATGAAAATGAAATAAAATCAAACGAAATTTTATTTAAAAAATTAAAATTCATATCTAATAAAATTAAAAAGCTATTACAATAAATACTTTTTCACAATTTTAATTAATTTTTTAGTCACATTATTAGAAGCCAAAATTCTTGTATAAATAAATATAGCAACAATTCTAAATATGCTGAATTAAAATTCTTTCCACAATTAATTATTCACCCTAATTTAAAAATACAAAATTTTTAAATACAATAATAAACGATACAAATTTATAAATAACTTCTTATAAATTTTTTTGTAGATCAAAATTTAAGGTATATGACATATCGCCAAAAATATAATAAAACGTAACGAAAAAAGATTGAAAAACACAGCGTAGAGCAACAACGCACCAATAAAATTAAATAAAAAATTATGTATTTATATATATATAAATTTAATGCAACAAATAATTATTTAATTCAATTCTAGTAGAACTGAATATTTAATTTTTATTATTTATTTCAATTTATATAATTTATAACATTTTTTAAAAAAAATATTCAGATAAATTCCATTCTACGAAAAAAAAATATAATAGAAAATAAAAGAATTTATATGAAAAAACAATAGTTCAAATAACAATACAACCGATTCAAATATAAAAGTATACATTTCGAACGAAAAAATAATAATAAATAAAAAAAATCTAAAAATAATAACTTCATTATTTGTTCGTTTCCTTTAACATACAAATCGTCTATTCATATTTCAGTTATGCACAGAATAAAATGCTATTTTAAAAGATAAAAGAAAATATTCCTTTCTTTACAAAACACAACTTTTAAAAGAGTTTCCCAAACAGCTTACGTAGAACTTATGAAATGAATAAAGTGAAAAAAGAGGAATCTCGAAAAGTAAAGGAATAAAAGCTGGAACTTTCAAAAGACGCATAGTATCTCCTTTTTTGTTCAAAATACAAATAAATTATTTATATCGAGATAATTTTCCGTGTTTTTTCAATATTCATATATACGAATTATGAAAATACATACATGCAAATATATATATATATATATATATAATTATTCAATTAAAATTGTAAAATTTAATATTACCAAAAAAACTAATAAAATGCCAACACTATTGTTGATATTTTTCCTTCGATATTCCAATAAAAATTGTACATTTCCACTTTTTGTTAAAAAGAAGCAGTGTCAATTGAAAATAAATAAAATAGCAGATATTTTTGTAATGAAATTAATGTGAAAACTAGCAACAAAAATACATAAAGTTCGTATTTAACAGCCCGTCTCGTTCAGCGTTCACTTCGACAACGGCGTCCATTTATTTATAGCCATGATGGACATCAGACCTTAATGTAATGTTTATGTTTTGTATTTGAAAGGATATACGGCGTAGTTGGTAGCCGATGGTTTCTGTCATTGGCGTAGCTGGCAGGGAGCTTTATATCGAAAATGCCAATTACGTATCCATTAAGTAGAGAAGCACGGTTACTGTTTTACGTGCGCATTCATTTATTTTCGCACGCGTAATTTAAAAAGTTTCTTTCGGTTCAATATAGAAATAGATTTATTTTTACACACACACACACACACATATATATATATATATATATATATATATATATATATATAATACACAAAGGAAAATAGAAAACACGGTAGTAAAATTGATTTTTCAAATATAAAACATTTATAAATTGTTCAATAATCACTTATTGTTCATTTTATTGTTTATAACAACAGGTTAATGCACATTTTGATTGTAATACCATCATCGTACTAATTATTAAGCTTCTACTAAAAAAGCTTCTTCATCCATTTTAAACTTTTTGAGCGTCTATAATAAAAAAAGTTAGTATAAGTGTTGCTTTAAAATGAAATAAAAATACAAATATAATAAAATATTTAAACTTTACAGATATCTTTTTAATAAATCAAAAATATTGGATTAAATAAAAATTCAAAAAAATATACTCATTTATCATTTAGTAAGTGAATTTGTTCTCATTATAAATATACAAATTTAAATCAAAAGTAGAATCAGAAAAATTTAATATTTTGAATACTTATTATTATATCAATTTATTTTTAAATATAGTAATTCTAAAGATTAAGACATTTGTAATGTATATATGTTATTTTTTATTTCGAATTTTTGAAAAAATCCATCAAAAAAATTATGACTTTCTCCTGTAGTAATATCTTTGTCTTATTATTACAAAATATTGTTTTTAAAAACCTTTAAAAATAAGTAAAAGTCTGTAGTTGTAAGATAAGAGATATATAAGATAACATTTTTTTTATTAAGGAAAAAATTAAAATATTTAAGATTAGGATTAAATGCCTATTGTTCAAAAAGATCTTATTAAAATTAAAATCAGTTAATAATTAAAATCATAAAATATTTATTTAATAAATATTAATTAATGTAATATTGTTGAGTTCAAATATAAGAATATAATATAATTGAAATAAATATATACTTTTAATTTTCAATCATTTGAAATAGCTTTAAAATATGTAAAAAAATATTTCACTGCAAAAATATACTATCTGTAACTGAAAAGTAATATTTGTTATTTTTTTCTGGATGTTAATTCAATCAATCAATCTTTACACCAGCATTTTTTTTCTCTGTGTTTTATCTTCAACAAAATATTTACAATAAAATAAATAGAAAATGTAATTTTATTCAAAATATAATCCATATCACTGTATTATTTCCTATTGTATAATAATTATTACTTATTTACTTAAAAAATGTAAAATATCTAGAAATAATAATTCCCAGGGATATAATATAATCCTTTTTCAATATTTAAACTAAAGTTCGGTGAACACAAAGAGGTTTTCCTTAATGAAAATATGTTTTCGTATGGATAGTATATATTTCAGTTAGTTGGATGAAAAAAAATGTGTTTTGCTTGACTAAAAATATATGTGATCTAGACTTGAATGAAAACAACGTCTTAAATCTGTAACTATTTACGAATCTAATAAGAGTTAAGGACACATGTCGTTGCGCCACTGGTGTTTCGACAGTACTGAGAGCCAACTTCAGAGTATTAGGGCGTTGTTATGTCGGGATGGATTGTCGTCGTTGCAAAAAAAATCGTGCATGTCCAGGGATCACGAAAAGCTGTGCTAGCAACAGCGGACACCAGCTACGGTCAGCGTGAGAGCTACGCCAGATGGCGTACACATAACAACAGAGCAAGTAGAGAGATGCTGCGAACGCAACAGAACACCACCCGCTCTGGTAACCGTCTGCACAATTTTATTTCATACACTCGAGTATAAAATTTGTGTGTATACGATACACACGCATACATGTACGAACAAAGATAAAGGTACCATACGTGCTTCTTCAGACTACTAGCAGAATAAAAATTATATGAAGAGTATACAAAAAATGCATTTAAATAAAGCATTCGTTCTGCAGTCTAAAAATCCAACATGCAATTTACAACAAACCTTTTTTTTAACATGTAAACGAGAGATTTATTTCATTTCATAACATTTATAAACTTTTATATATATATATATATGAATGTGTGTGTGTGTGTTAATTAATAAATATTAATACAGTAAGAAGTAGCAGATGTACATATAAAATAAAAATATTGGATGTTTTATTAAAAAATCATAAAAGGAAGACAACAGATTATTTAAAGTAAAAGAATTAAATTGCTGAACAAAAAAGTCTTTTAATCCGAAAAAACTGATAAAATACTAAAATTATCTATAGGGTTTTCCAGTAAGCGAGTTCAGAATTTTAAATGAAAATAAAACAAAATGTATTCAATTAATTAGTTATTTTTTTATTTTTAATCATATTCTATGGCATTAATGATGAAACACAATTTCACTCATATAACCACAACAATTTTGCTTGTTTAGTCCAATTTCTAATCACTCTTTTACATAATTATGGTCCAATTTAATGAATTCACGTTCAATAATTATTTTTAATGATTCTGTTGTTTGTGAATTATCAACATTAACCAATGATTTTACATAACCTTACAGAAAAAATTCTAATAGAGTTAGATCACATGATCTTGATGGCCAATTGATGGGTCAATTTCGTAAAATAATGGACTCATTTAACTTTTGTTTCAATAAATCTATTGAAGTTTTTACAATTTTAAACATTATTGAGGTGTTAAACGTTCGATGATAATTTGCCAAATTATACTGAGTTGAATGTCAAAATGAGTTTAAAAAAATTTAAACATAGCTTTCACCAGCTGACAAAGTTCTGAGATTCTTATTGAAAAATTCTATATATAACTGTATGATCAAATTGATTATAAGAAAAAAAATTGTTGATATTTATAAAACTTATTTTAAAGTAATTTATTCTCTATTGGAATATTATTTGTCAAGAAATAAGCTTAAAACCAAACACTCATTTAATAAAAATCCTATTTTAAATTTTAAACTTTTATTAAAAATGTAATATTTAATTTATATGAGAAAGCTTACAAAAAAAAACAATTTTCAATATTACAATCTACAAATATGACTTGAAAAAAATTTTACTCAAATAAAATGACATTTAATAATTTACAAGCACTTTTTTAAAAAAAATAACAATATATACTCATAAAGAAAACACAATATTATTGAAATAAAAATATTAACAATAAGATTTTAATAAAAAAAAGTTAAGAGTTAAATACATAATTTAAAAAATTTGTAATTATTTATTGAGACTAATAACATTTTTTTAAAGTTATTCTCTTGTGTTAAATAATGAACATCAGTTAAGAATAATTTTTAAATTTCAGATAAAAATAAATTATTTGTTTTTACTTAATCTTGATTACCAATAAAGATTTTCTATTCTCTCTCTCTCTCTCTCTCTCTCTCTCTATATATATATATATATATATATATATATATATATATATATATATATATATATTACAAGATCCAATAAGAACAATGACCCAATTTTATAAAATATTTTAAAGACAAATTATACAATAAAAATAAATTTTAAAGCAAAGATAATAAAAAAAATGATAAATCTATTACATCTTATTTTTTAAAAAAATGATTCCATGAAATAATTATTAAATAGATCATTTTTTTTCAATTCTTGCCTTATACATCATGCATTCAATTTTGATAATGACAAAAAATGAATAATAGATTTCAATAACTACCTTTTTTTAATAATTTATTTAAAATTAAAAATAATTTTGTAAATAAAAACGAACAGTAATTGAAACTTTTCTTATGTAAACAAGTAGTAATAACTAGACATAAATGTTTTGAAAAATTTAAGAAATTTAATCCAAGCATTTAGGTTAAAAGTTTATTTGTCAACAATAATTTTATATATATTAAATAAAAAATAAATTAAAAAAGTATATATATTAAAATTTTAATATATTTTTTTCATTTATAGCGTATTTGACAAATATATTTTTTGTTATTTCAATAGATTTTTTAAATACGTGTATGTATGTGTATATATATATATATATATATATATATAAATTTATACGAATATCAAATTCGTCGTATCAATTTCACATTTATTATTTTAGGAAGTTCAGCCAATAAAAATCGAAACGTGTTTATCTGAAGTGCTGTACAAAATACATAATATAATTTCAGACGAAAAAAACAATATCCGCTATAAAATTTGCTTGAGAAAATAATTTATCGGATAAATTAAATCTTGATTTTATATATTAAACGTTCTTCGTATCGCACAAAAAAATATAAGCTTTAACATGTTTCTTATAAACAGACAACACTCTAATTTTTGTGCTTTTATTTAGTTGATTAAATTTGAACGAAACAATTTTTATTTGTAAATAATATTCAGCAAAACATATTTTTATGAGTGAAAGTATAATCAAATATTTAATAATCAGTTTTGATTTTTAATTTTGTCAAAAATTAAAAAATATTTTAAGTGACAATTTCACCTTTTAAAATTTTAAATATTATAAACTTTTCTTTTTACTCTATTAGGAAAAAATCTCATTTTGTTTTTTTAGTAAAATAAACTTATAATAAAAAATATGAAAAATAGGGATTACTCTACCCATACAACAGATCCCTAAAAATTTCATATAATGTAAAAAAGCGTCCCGAAAAAACCTTGTAACTAAAAAGCAACTAATTCCACACAACTTGTAACATACATAACGCTGAAAAAATATCTATGAAATTTAATCCTATCTCAAGCTGGTGAAGTCTGCAACGCAGTTAAAACGTAGCAAGAAATATAATATACGACGCGAACGTTTAGTAAAATCTCGCAGAATATAGTGGCTGTCAAAAGCGTCACAAGTTATATAGCGTTTCGCTGAAAGAACGCAGACGCCTAATTCTAATTCATTTCATGAAAGTTCCGTTTGCAAGTTAATTTCAAGTTTATGATGTCGAAAGCGGGTGATAGGAACGGCGGGAAGCGTTTATTATTTAACGTGAACTGTACGGAATATTTTCTCAAGTCATATTTATCAATATTAAAATAGTTCTATGTGAAATTGTATGAATTCAATAACGACAGAAATCGAACTCTGATATTAAAATTATATACATACATAAACAATTACACGTGTATATATATATATATACAACTTTAGTGTCACACAAAAAACTTAGAAACGTTGTAAGTTAATTTCAAACAACATTTACAGCCAGGATAATTTATTTCCTTAATACTGAAACTGTGTAAAACTTAAGAGAAAAAGAAGAGAAAATAAAACTTTTTGTAAATAAAATAGATCTATTTTACGTGTCAAATTATTTTCTTTAAATTATATTTATGTATAACCTTAATAAAAAAATAAATAATTATGAAAAACTATTTTTTATTATTTAATACTTTCCTATAAAATAATTAAATTAATTTAAATTAAAAAAGAAAAAAAGCAATTCTTAGATATTTTGTAATAATATCTTAATTTTTATGTTTTTTAATTTCTGATTATAAAATTTAAATATATTTTAAGTAAATATATATATATATATGTGTGTGTGTGTGTGTGTATGTATGTGTGAGTATTAAATCGATTAAAAACTTTAAAATTTCTTTTGATACTTCAAACCAAATTAGATTCAACATTTTTCTTGAATAAAAAAACTGCATACATTACGAGATAAAAACCACTCTCATATTTATTATTCATGATTCGGAATATGTAATTAAGAAATTAAACTGTTCATAGATTTAAAGAGCAATTAAGAAATAGCTTATTTAATTTCCAAGAAATTTAGTTTCTTGCAAAAGATTTCATGGCCTTGTTAAACAACATTTTTTGTAATCAGCTCACGTTTATAAATACACAAACAGAAATATATATATATATATATATATATATATATATATATATATATATATATACACGTCAATAAATATACAATATGTAAATGTATACAATAAAATTTCATGAAATTTAAAAAAAATATAACCTACAATGTATTTAAAGTCTAAAATATATAAATTTAAATATTGTTTTCATTTATATATATATATATATATATATATATATATATATATACACTCATACAGACAGAAAATGAGATCTGATAGACAAAGAAAATTACTAATTGAGAATCTAGATGTAAAAAAGTCCAGGAATAAATCCAAAAATAAATATTATAGACATAACAAATTTCGTCGAAATGGACTAAAAAAGGAATTGGATCAATCAGAGTGGAGTTTTGGAAAAGACCTTTATCCAAAAATGGATAAAAATAGATTATTGATTATAATAACATACATATATATATAGAGTCATTCAAGTGTAACACTAAGATTTATGTTTGTTTAAAAAGAAACATGTGTATATGATTTTGTATAGGGAAAGATTTGTATAGTTTTCTTTTATTTCTGTTTAATAAAACACAAATCTAGGCGTCACACTTAGAAGACTCTAAACGATAAATAGTGTTATTTTAATGTCCCATATTATAAACAGTGTAATTAAAATTAGGTGCAGAAGTATATAATTGATCTATTTTAATGTACTCGTATACTAATATATAAATAAGACTAAAAAGTAATCAAACTTAAAAACAATTTTGTTAAAAAAATCTTACTTGTATCAACTAAGAAATGTTAAATGATGTTTGAAACAAAATCAATCAACAATGACCTAAAAGTAATCATTACCAAACTACTAGCATAATTGATGATCGGTGTATTATTAATTCAAATCAAACTTAATGATGCATATCTTTTTCACTTAAGAAGGAATTGTCTTGAATGTTTTAAGTAAAAGAGAAAATGTTTGCTTCTTTCAGTAAAATGGAATTTCTATCTCATTACCTAATTTATTATCGAGAAAAATAATTATTATTTGATTCTATAATACAAAATATACTGAAAGTATTTGATAATTATTGAATAAAAAAACAATTATAAATAATTTAAATTTCAATATTTTTTTTAAACTATTATTATTTTATTAGAAATAATGACAAGTTTTATATAAAATAAATTGGAGGAAATGTTAATTAATTCAAAAAGGTATATAAATATTAATATAAAGCTAATTAAAAAATTTAAAATTAATCGTATGTATTATACATTTTAAATAATAATTCGTTGAAAACTCCAAATCGCTTCTTCCCTTTACAAATCTCTAAAACAAAATTCACATTACGAGTATTAGCGCACGTTTTCAAGAGAATCATCCGAACATATTAATATATACAGACGTTAATAATGCAAACGAGTCATTATTGAAATTAATTGTTATTCGCGAGACAAATATTTCAAAATAATGTACGCAGCGAGTTTCGCTCGATCCAAAGATTTAAATCAAACTTGCGTCGTAACAGATTAGAGCATGGTAACGTCTTGCATACGACGACGACGACAAACATGGATACACACGTTCGGAAGCATTAAAAGCTCTTGATAGTTTATTTAGGGATGTAAGTATCGTTGATAATGACTGAAGTTTTAATATGTAACGTTAATAAATTTCATAGAATACGATACTGTACGATATTAGTCGACCGTGTTTCGTACAGATTATTATTTATGTTATAAATAATGTCATCGAAATCGTAGTACGTTTTACGAGTAATACCTTTAATGCTAAAATGTACGAACACTTATGATCGATAAACGCATTAAAAAGATAAAACTAACGACATCGTCTGCACGTTTATTGCGAACTGTGTTGTACGTTTAACATTATTTCTTATTGCGTCGTTTTTATCTCAAGTTTTTAATTAAAATATTTACTCGATTCTTTTATTACTTAGAATCATTTTTTCTGATTTTCTATATAAAATAACAGACAATTAGTTTTTATTTCGACTTAACATAGATTCCAATTGAATTTTTTTTACAAGAAAATTAAAGAAATAAAAATCCTAATCAATTAACACAACTAAATCACTTATTCTAATATCATAAAATTTTACAAGTTTTCAATATTCATTTATTGTTCAGTTTGTTCACTGATATCCATTTTGATTGTCATGCCATCATCGTCAGAGTATTTTGTTATAAAATCTTTAAAAAATAAAAAAATTCTTATAAAATCTTTTAAAAATATTTGTTAATATATTATTTTATAATTTTTTTAAAAAAAATCATAATGCAGAACTTTGACAAAGATTACATAGCAATCGAAATCTAAGTTAAGTTCCTGAAACCATCAATTAATTCCTCCAGTATTTATTTAATAACTGATGAATCTCATTATTTATGATTAATTATTATATTCATCATCCTCATCGGCTCCACAGACTTTTTCAGTCCCAAGCCTCTCTGACAATACCAGCTCAATAGAACCTTTTTCTTATTAGAACTTTTAGATAGTTGTATTTTTCATAAGATGAAGTTGTCAATCTCATGCTCAATTATTATATTACTTATCATATTTATTTTATCTTATAACTTACATTTATCATTATATTTCACTCTACTAAATTTGTATAAATACTGATACATCGAATAAAAAATCAAAATTATGATATCTGATTCAAATATTCTTTAAAATATTATATTTAGAAGCTAAATTTATAAAAAAAAATATATCAATTTAATAAATTCCAATCTCAATACAAGATATTATGTATCAGCAAATAAAGTGAACAATAAATGATTACTGAATATTTTTATAAAATCTTGTAATATTGAAATAATTAATTATTTTGTGATAAAATAAATTTGGTGCAACTAAAACAAATATTAATCTTGATAATAATTGATTTTTGTAATAAAATTTATTTGTAAAATAAATATTTATTCTTTCAAAAAATATCGATATGAAATTAATTTTCTTTTAAATAAAGATTTTTTTAAAAAATAATACAATTTATAATTTATTTAGCTCATTTTTATTTAAGTCCTTAAGTTAATCATTTTATTTGAAAATAATAACTGAGTTAGTAAGTACGGAAAAAATATTAAGAATATCTTTATTATTAAGTAGAATTTTAGTATTTAATACATATTTCGGTAATCTTTCCAAGATTTATTAAAATAATAAGATATAATATTTGATGAAGTCGTCCGAAATGAAATACAGATTTAATATATATATATATATATATATATATATATATATATATATATATATATATATGATATTACTGCAGTAACTTACGTAAAAGACCACGCCCCGACATGAAAATATCCATTTGATCCCTTATCCATATTCTTATACGCGTCAAAAGACATACCCGACATACATACACCCATACAAAAAGTCACAAAGTAAAAAAAGCAGGTTCGATATAGCGAAATACGCTGAAATATGACGCTGTACTATAACATGTCACATGGTTTTGTTACATCAGCCAGTATAGTGGCATATATGCCATCGCTCGTGAGATTGCTTCATCAATCTTTGCACGCGTATGCTGGGCTCTACTAGCCAGCTCTAGCTCGCCATGTCTGCTTCGGATGAAGAGCTACCTCCGAAACAAAGCCAAACGCCGCCGATGCCATGACACGCTGTATGTCATACAAGCGACGCACTTAATACCGAAGCTATGGTGCGTTCGTTCAGCTTTCTCATGCACCAGAGACGGTCTCGACTAGTTTTTATGTTCTTGAAATATATTATTCGGTATTCATGGAATTATCTCACAAAACGTACTGATCTTCAATGAAAATTGTTAATAGAGTACTATCTTCTTCTATTATCCACTTTTGAATAACTAATTTCGTATCTCGTTAAGCTTGGTTTCAACTCTAAAGCCAACATCAGTTAGATGGATAATCCTGAACTCTAGTCTTATCTAACAATGGTCTTAAATTCAATATCAAAACTGATTTTACAATGAAAAATCAACGAATATAATACAACAAATTCACATACAGAAAAAAGAACAATTTTAATTTTAATCGAAAAACATTCCAATAAAATACCTATATTTTATTTTTTAAAGTACCTCATACATCAAAAACAAACTTTAAATTAATACTAGAATAATACACTAAGAGTAAATTCAGTTATTTATATACATACTACATCTGTAGAATATTTTCACTTTGATAAAATACTTCAATAAAAAAATAATTTGAAAAAATATAAAACTTGCAATTATCAACGGTTTTTTTTAATGTGAAATTCAAACCGTTTTCCAGTCCGTCTGATTGAAACATAAACGTCGATATAATAACCGCCGGTACTGTGTAATGAGAATGAATAAAAATGTTATCTGTATCATTTGCAACGAAAAGCGACGCGTAAGCTAAAATGCAAGTTCATTTGTGTGATTGATATATCTATCCGACATTATCGATGTTTCTAGAACTTTTATATATCGTACTGACCGTTCAAATAGGAAATGACTAGCTCTGAAATATGATTTAGAATCGAAAACGATTTGTAACATTTTGTATTTCCTGAATTTTACTTATGATTCAGAACTAAATCGTTTATTTCTACACACACACACACATTCATATATATATATATATATATATACCTGTGTGTGTGTGAATGCAAGAAAGAAAAAAATAAAATTTTAATATTTTTAATACAATTATGTTCATAAAATTTACTGAATAAATATTTAAAAAATAATAAACTACACAACGATTACTTTTTTATTTTATCTAATACAGAATTATTCATTTTTATATTGTGCTACCTTAACTCACATATTCGTCTATTGATTTATTTCCTAGTAAAATAATTTTCCGTCGTAGTAGTAAACCGTTGAACTTGTCTATGTACTGACCTTTCTAATGAAATGATTCATGGAAAAATTATTCCACCTTGAAATTATATTAAGTTGAGTATTTATTAACCGTAAATATAGAAATATTTTTTTAGCAACTTCTAAGAATTTTTACAATTATTTGATATTTAAAATGAATAATAATATTTAAAATTTCAAATGAAACTGTAAATAATTGTGAATTATTTAATCATATAGAAAAAAATTAAAAGAATTTAATTTCACTTACGGTTATGATCAAATTATTACGAACACATACCTGAAACAAACAAAAAAAAATTAAAATCGATTAAAAATTAATATTAGTTCATTAATTAATTTAATTATAGTTATTATAAATAATATAACTTAATTAGAGGAAATTATAATTGATGCTTAATTTATACTAATATTGTTATTACCGGAATAGTTTTATTTCAGTACAAAATATTTAATTAACTAATTGCAAATTTAATTGCAAACATTTCAGTTAATAGTTTTTACAAATACTTTATTTATATTCCATTTAAATTTTATTTTATTGAGATAAAAATATTTCAGATCAATGATAAAAACAATATGTGTATGTGTGTGTGTATATATATATATATATATATATATATATATATATATATATATATATATATATATATATAACTTTCGATAAGAATTAAATTTAAAGTTCTATCACGCTTAAAAAAAAATTATATTTATATAAATTTATTTATTTATTTTTTTATTCAACTAAATCAAAATATAAATCTCTAAATATGATAATTTTTAAGACATTCGAACAATTTAATATTTGAAAACATCAATTATTTCTATTTCTATAATTATTTTTTTGTATTTGGTGTATATTTTTAAATTTATAAATTTCAAATTTAGTCAAATAACTCTCTATTTATTTTTAATTTTGAATTAGTGTTCAGATCTCATTTACTTTTTCTTTAATAAAAAATGACTTATTTTTTAAAATTATTAACTTTAATTAAAATGAATATTTTAATAAATATCATACATAATATAAGATAAAAATTATCAAAATTCTATACTCAAGATAAATATAAAAACAAAATTATTTTTATAGAAATAAAAATAATATATGTAATTAATAATAAATTGAAATTTAATTAATTTATTCTCGTATAAAAATGTTATCCGAAATATTTTATATTTTTAAAGATAATTTCATTTAATTCTATTTTTATTTTCGTACACAAAAACCTAATTATACAATCTCTTTATTTACTTCTTCTACTTGATAGCCAAAAGCTTATGAATTGCATAATTAGGAATAATGAAATAATTTTATGTTAAATGTACATTTTTCAAAACCTATTAATATCTTTTTATATTGTTTACACTAAATGAAATTTTTTTCTCTATATAAACTAATAAGATGTGCAAAGAAAAATCTCTTAAATATACAAATAAAGTTTTTTTTTTAAAAAAAGATCGTTTTTTTAATTTATCTGCATTCCAATAACAATTCACTAGATAATAGATAAAACAAATTATATTGGGTCATCCAAATGTGACGCCTAGATTTGAATTTTATTAAAAAGAAACGTGTGTATAGTTTATTTTGTTCCTTCTTAATAAAACACAAATCAAGGCGTCACATTTAGATGACCCTATGTATATATATATATATATATATATATATATATATATATATATATATATATATATATGTCTTTTTCCATCTATTGCTGAATGAAAACCTCTTTCAGAATTGTTCACTTTGAGAGATTCAATACGTTTGTCTTTCATTCCATACCAACGATTTTCCTATCTCTATTCTATCTATCTATATCTTTTTCTGGCCTTTTTATATCTCAGATTTCCAAATCCATAGTTTTTCTTCTCTGTCAATGTTTTTTCTTTTTTCTACCAATTATTTTTTATTAGCTATAGCGTATTTCTCCCTCTCTCTCTCTCTTTCTATATATATATATATATATAGTCTAAACTTTTAAATTAAAATATTTTTAAGTTTGAAATACAAAATACTTGCTGATTTTCAATAATATTTATAGTCTAACATATTTTTCTCTTTGCTCATATAAGTAGAATGTTTTAGTTGAAACAGTTACAAGCTCGATGTTGTTAGTATAATTTTAAGTATTCAATAACTGTAATCGAAGAATAAAGTAACACGTGATCGTTAGTTTTTAACAGGACAAAAGAAAAATATTTCCAGTAGTTCACGTGCTCGAACAGGATCAAAGCTCTAACGATACATCTTACATATTTGATTTCAGTTGTGTTGTTCGTCTACCATACCTCCTGTTTTTGTCCCGTTGCCTACCGTAGAAACACTCCACAGTCACACAAAACACACACAAACACACAATCGCCTAGTAGTAGCTAGCAACGTCGACATAAATAATTCAGTCGGCCAAGTTAAACAAAACTCATTTCAGTATTAATCGTACGGCAAAGTTTCGAGTTTAATTTCATGTCCCAGCCACGTCGTCTATAATGTTTGGCCGTGCTTCGTCACTTTACTCCATCGTCGTGCCTTTGCCGCTTTTGTGTGCCTATGTGCATGTGCCTTCAGCATCACCACACCGTCTCATATTGCCCGTTCGTCCCGTAGTCGTTCTTCTACTTATAAAGTTTCCATTTTATTATGAAAGAACTCGCAAAGTATCATAATTATTCACTGGAACGTCAAACTCTCTAAACGAGTTTGATATTTTAATCCTTCGGCATGTTGTATTGGACTAGTGACATTGTATGTGTGTATTAGTGTAAGAGTGCATGTAAACGTACCTCTCTCTATAGGTATGTTGTCGATAGAACAACGCCAAACAAAACATTTAAGGCGCATTCTCTCGAAGAAATTTAATCACTTCGACTTCGTTTTCCGGTCTTACACTCGTTTTCCAGTTTTACTGATATTTGCGTCCGAATAATGCATTTACTACTTTCACTTTGAATATTATTTCTACAAATTTCCATATTTACAATATCGTTATTTTTATTCGATACTTCATATTCAAAATTTAAAAATAATTTATTTCTTATAATTGACTAATGTTTTTTCTAAACAAAAAAAATCATTCACATATCCTCCAATATGATTTTTATAAAAAAAAATTATAATAATTATTCAAATTAGAATTTTAGAAATTTTATTAAAGAATTTTTCAAAGATTAAAAATCAAGTAAATAAATATGTTTTACAAAATTCTGTACACATTTTTAATAATATAAATTTTTTTTTTGTTTGGTGATGTAACTAATTCACTCATGCACATGAATCACTTATCACAATACTATGAGATTTATTAAAAATTCCATTTTATCTTACTGTTCACTTTAATTACTGACGTACATTTTAACGGCCATGTTATTATAGTCAGGATGCTGTAAAATCTACTACATCAAACAAATCAAAATTTAATTATATGAATATATATATATATATATATATATATATATATATTTGGATCATATTATTTATTTAGTATGACTGTTTCTATATTATAATCTTATATTTTTCAGTGAAGTACTTTAACAATATTAGAAAAGCTATTAAAATATGCTTCAACAAATAAAGTGAATAAGTAATTTTAAATTCCTTATAAATCTTGTGATGTTAAAGTGAGTAATTAATTCAAATAAAAATTTAAAATTATTTATACAAAAAAATAGATTTAACACATTTTATATAAATAATTTATTTTGAAAAATATTAAAAATATGTCATATTATCTCTATTTTCTTACAAAAATTAATTACGACTCAAAATCATAGCATTTCAATTCTCGAATTCTAATTTTAATGCCTATGGACTGAATGATCATAAATAATGAGTTAACTAAATTCAAACGAAAAAATATCAAAAAAATGCTGTTATATCAATAGACGTATAAAATAAATGTTTATTTCATTTTTATTACATCAATATTATATTAAATATATCGTCAAATAGATACAAATAATTTTTATAATTTAGAATCTAGATTTTAAATTGCATTACTCTGACGACAATATAAAATCCATCGAAATGTACATGAGCGAATAAGTTGAAAAATAAATGCTTATGGAACACAAAAATCGTTAGTGCTTCAAGAACTATTTATTTACTTTGAAATGAATTTGACATAATATCAATATGAATAATCAGATTAGAAAAAAATTCTAATTATAAATTAAATAGGAAATTATATTTAGAACCAATACGATAATTATTTTAAAAAATACTACACAAACAATATTTATTTTAATTAAACTCTGTAATTAAAAAAAAATGTTCATTTTCTAATTTATTTCTTTTTAAAAAAGTAAAAAATATAAAAACTGAATATTTTTTATAAATAATATTTCTAAATGTTTAGTTAAAAAAATATTTAGGTAGAAGCATAAATACTTATAATTTTCTTTTCATAAACAAATTAAGGAAAAGATAGTAAGGAAATTTGCCGAGAACGAGACATTTATATGACATTAAGCAAACAATATACGAGTGCGCCGTCAGTGCTAGCCTCAAGATATTTATTTGTAAACTTTTTGATCCGCCATAACCGAAAACAAGTGAATAGCATCGTCGTCCTCACCACTACTACCCCATTATTGGAATAAGTAATCGCTACAAAAGTGCTGATGACTAATCCACGCCATAAACTTTCACAAAACTCTTCATAATTGCCGCGCATAGAATTAAAGTTTAAGCTAATGTTATAAAATCGCCACGCATACAGTTTTGAGACACAAAACGCTTTCAGTTCAGCTTTCTGTGGAGTTTCTGTACCGTGACGCCATTCCGCACAAAGATTTTATTCTCAACGCGCGATGCTTTTATTCTCGCTAAGTTTTCAGATCTCTCTTCACCGTTACAGCTCTAGTGTAGCGATTAAATCGTTCGCTCTGATCTTTTTACTGATATTTGTGGTTGCGGATAATGAGACAGGCATTCTGCTTACTGATATTACGATATTTTATATTCTGACTGGATTATGCTCATTCGTATTAGATTAACGAACATCGCGATCGCCGCGCTTGAAATCATCTTCAATGTACTTTTCTTAAATAGTTAATTTAACTTTTCGAAGATAATTAAAACTGAGATGTACATAATTTCAAGAACTTTCATTTGCATCGCACATAAATCCTTTAAGATACAGCGTGTCCTACAAAGCTGTGCCATGAATTTGTATACGGATTCACGGATGCAAAATAAACATTACTTGAGAGTGTTAATCAATCTTTGCAACGTCAAGTTAAAGCTTATATTTTAAAAAGAGAAGAGAGCTTTTAGCAATTACTATAAATGAATTTAAATATTTATTTTATTATTTACTATTTTCATACAAGTTAGAAACAA
Organism: Neoneuromus ignobilis; assembly: GCA_029203775.1. Classification (NCBI taxonomy): domain Eukaryota; kingdom Metazoa; phylum Arthropoda; class Insecta; order Megaloptera; family Corydalidae; genus Neoneuromus; species Neoneuromus ignobilis. The sequence goes on along the minus strand of CP092090.1, from coordinate 8,760,515 downwards.
GTATATTTAATTTATTTTTTTCCCCTTTTTACATCAAAAAAGCTTATATCTCTTTAATGTAATATTGATTTAGAATAACCACACAAAACAAGAGCTATGAAAAAAGAATGAAACTAAAAACATTCTTAAAAATTACTTAAGGAATTAATTTGTCACCTATACTAAAATATTCCTAAATTTTTTTCACATGTCAAAAAATTATTTTTTAAAAAATGATAGAGAAATAGGATTATTTTGAAATTTAGTTTAATCTGTAGTATAAAATTATACAAAAAAGTATATTTGTTTTTTTCTACTCTATTACTTTTTATTTATTATTTTTTAATTCAAATATATGATGTTTAAAATGTTTGATTTACAGACATACTCTTTAATAAATTAATCAGCAAGCAAGCATACATAACAACTCACTTAACAATAATAATTAATTTTAATTAAATCTGCTTGTTTTCTTACCTCTGTACTTACTATTGTACTGTTCTCGTTCGTATTTACCAATTTTACTACCTGAGAATGATTTAAATGCCAAAACTGGTTAAATACAACAATATCTCATCAGTAAATACAAGTAGAAAACAATGTAATTAATTATATCAAAACTCATGTACTTGGTCAATATACATTTTGATACTAAAGCACATACACTTCAATACAAATGAATCATTCGTTTCAAGATCAAATCATTTTATAAAAGGATTAAATAATTATTAAATAACTCATACAAAATTTAATATCAATGCCATCATAGTCTACAAATCTAGTTATTAAAAACGTTTTAAGCTATTAGAAAATTAATAAGATATTTCTAAAATAAATACAAATTATACATAACAATATTTTTAAATATAGAATGTTTTTAAAGCATGATAGAACTTTAAATTGAATTTCTATCAAAAAATCTATCTCACCTAACACCTTCAGTGTTTTTTTAAGTTAGATAGAACTTTCAATAGAAATTCAATTTAAAGTTCTATCACGCTTAAAAACGCCTATATATTACTCTGTTATTTATAACTTATTAAAATGAAATATTTTCTGAAGAAGAAAACAATTTTAAAATTTTTCATTGTATATAAAAACAAGTTTTAAATATTATTTTTTCAATGATTCAATCTTTTAAAATTTATATATACTTTCTGACTGACCTGTTAATGTATATCGATCAAATAACTAATTTTTTATGTGAAATGTAATCGATAACAGAGTTGAATCGACTTCTTTAAGTATGTTTGAACAAAACGTGTGAACTATAAACTCCACTGACCTGGATCTCTATTCTGTTTATGAATTATTTAAAGATACCAAATTTACAATTCATTGTATCTATACAGAGTTTGATCTTTATGGTAAGTTCAAAATATTGTCTATTTATAATAAATTGTAATATTGTTTTCTATTTTCAGAATCGGTCATAATTCAAGAAAATAAGAAAATATTGTTTGATATGAAAAACATTAATTGAAAATATTAGAACCTGTTATTTTTTAATGTAATATTTTTTATTTTTCAATTATCAAATAAATTTAACAATATTTATTATAAAATTTAAGAAATATATACGAAAAATAAACCTAAGTAAAAACTTCAAATTTCTATATCTAAAATTAATTCGTATTCAGATTTTAACCAATATAAGACTGTGATTGAATTTTACAAATATGTAAATAAAAGAAAACTAATTTAAAAAATAGATTACTGAAATATTTACCTTAGAAATACAAATAATCTAGAACTAAAACAGATTTGTTTGAAAAATCCAACCTTAAATAAATGTGGATTTATTTGATTGCTAAAATTAGTTTTATAACTTTAACAAAAATAAAACACTCATGCTAAAACATAAGATTTTATATGTTCAATAGTCATTTATAATTCACTTTATTCACTGATTCATAATCAGAGAACTGTATTTGAAAATATAATTAATGATATTGAATAGTTTTATACAATCATATGGTAGTGAAGTGAATAGATATTTTGTATTATTTTCTAGAAATTCTAAAATAATATAATCAACGTAGAAATATATATAAATAAAAATTGAACAACAAATAATTATCAATTAAGTTAATAAAGAAAAACTTTCAGTGTTTATATATATATATATATATATATATATATATATATATTGAAAAAAAAATAAAACTTCAGTAAATGTTACATTTCATTTACGTCCCAATATATAAAATAAATATAAACTTAATGAGTTATTTTTTAGGAAAAATTCTAATAAAAATAACTAAGTGTTTATAATAAATTATAGTACTAATTTCTCCTTATAAAATGTTAATATATTCAAATATTTTAACACAAATAATTCTTACCCCCAACACCACAATAGGTTATAAGTGTTCCATATTGAATATTTATAACCTATTGTAGTGTTGAGGGTAAAAATTCATTTGTGTTAAAGTATTATAAATTCGCCATAGTTCAAAAACAAACAATAACAGTATACAAATATTTTAAACATAGAAATTTTAGAATATTTTAAACATAATTATTTTGTAAATATATATTTATTTTTAATACTAACTATGATAACTCTGAAAAGCAATTTTTTTAATAGAGAGTTTTAAAAATTAGATTAAAATTTTAAATTATTTTGATTCTAAAAATAACATTGGAAACTTCATGATTTAAAATTACTTACTATAATACTGATATTTATTTAAATACATGCATATATATGTATACATACACATACACACACACACACACATATATATATATATATATATATATATATATATATATATATATATGTTTATATATAAAATTTAATCATGCGTTTATATGAAATATAACTTTTTACATTCACGTATACTGAAAATAGTAATAAAGCAGATACAAAATAATATAAAACGTAACCTCGTTCTACGTTCAACATCAATCATCTTCAATTCTATAATTAGATCATATTATATCTTCCGCTTGCAGGATACAGGACATCTTCGCATCCTGTTTTTAGATTTCATCATTGTACACAAAGCAATGTCCGTTATATACACGTATAAATACATACGAGTATCTCATACATACACATGTGTTGACATATAAATATATATATATATATATATATATATATATATATATATATATATATATATATATATATATTTGAAAATCAACACGTCTTTCAACATTACGAGCAGACTGCAATCCGCTGCATTCGCTTTATGTCAATAAAGATAATCTTTCTACTATGATATATTTCAGATCTGTGTTTGTATCTCTCAGTGTTCAAATATTTATTGAGAATTTTATTCCTATTTACATGTTATTAGATTACCTTTCTTTATTGAATTGAATTTAATATGAGTTGAATATCAATGAAATACATTTATTACTGTAAATACATTACAAAACACTCACACACAAAGATATATATACAAAATATATATATATATATATATATATTTGTATATATATATATATATATATTTGTATATATATATATATATATATTATATAGGGTCATCTAAATGTGACGGCTAAATTTGTTTTATTTATAAAAAAAACTATACACATGTTTCCTTATACACAATCTATACACATGTTTCCTTATACATAATCCTATAATACAAATGTTTCTTTTTAATAAAACACAAATCCAAACGTCACATTTGGATGACCATAAGGTAATCCAATCATCATATAGATAAAACCATATTAAAAAAATATATAAAAATTACTACATGAAACACTGAAATGAATGAGAAAAACATTTTTGTACAGAAAATTATTAAAATAAACATTAAATATTAATCAGCTCTAAATATAATCAAAATTTAAATATTAATCAACGTACAAATTTCTTTTAAATATTTAATAAATATAATGTAAAGAAAATTTATAAATAATTTTATATATTCTGTGAAATAAGAAAAATATGAATACGTTTATAGTAATCTGTACATAAAGAAAAAAAGACAACATTAATAATAAAAGAAATTATTATTAATTTTAATTAGTTATTTTTTATTTTTATACTCCGAGGGTCGTTTGATATGTATGGTAAATTTATTTATTGTTTAATTTAATTAATTAATTAGTTTAATTACATTTTTTAATTTAGTTTTTCTTACTTTTTTACCATACTTATCAAACGCCCCTCGTATTATAGAAAACACTTCATTTTTATTTTTTATAATATTTTATTTATCTAAAATAAAAATGAAATAATTTAATAAGTAGCTTGATTTTGTGTTTTATATATATATATATATATATATATATATATATATATATACATATAAACTGTTCATTTATCGCACAATCGTGTGTCGTATATGTACAATAAAAACATGTATAAAAATGTTGAAAACTGTGTCGATTTTAGTATCGATAAAAGAAATAATTCATATATGCATAGAAAAACAGGCAATTAAAACTAATAACGATTATATTATTCAAGACCGAATAGACGAGAGAAAAAAAACTATAACGAAAATAGTAAATGCATGAAAAGCGAACAGAGTCTACGACAATAAACAACAATGTCGGCAGTAAAACGTAGGCCGGCGTGCACGAGCCGAATCGAATCGAGGCCCGAGAGTGAATAATTTTCTCAGTTAATAAAGGCCCACATATTGCGACATATCACGACTCGTTCGATTGTATGAATCATTTGTGACGTGTGTGCAATTGCGCATGCGTTATTATTAAGACGTCATGGCGTGCAAATTAATGTCTATTCGGAAGGCGGGCCCCGACAATGATACAATATATCCCGGAGTGCGAATACGTTATGAATAATGCAGTCCTAATGATAGTTTTAGTCATTTCCCTTCCATTGTGACGAAAAGGAAACCAAACATGGATAGGAAATGTTATTTGACTATTCGATTTTTACCCTCGCTTCGTTTTTATTGCGATTATAATCTTAACATAAATTTCGTTGTGCCTATTAATGTTTTCTTTTCGAGACAGGACTTTTTTCCATTACTATTATGTCGGCGGTTGTCGTTATATAAATTTCTATTATATCATTTTTTTTATTTCTTTCCACAGACCGTAATGTTTCGGACGATATTCTTGTGCATTTAGCTATTTTAAAACAATTACATACACACACACTCATATATATATGTGAGTGTGTGTATGTCGTTTATTTTTCAGTGTTGCAATTATAAATGACTCACCCTTATTTTTTTAACATTCATACTACATTTAAAAAAGTCAATTTATATACAAAAAACATACATTTATAATCTGTTGTTTATAAGGGCTTGAATGAAAAATATATATTTTTTTTACATTTTCGATACTTAGAATTCCGCTATTAAATAACAATTTAAATTCTGATATAGTAAATTATTGTACAATGATATTAATTTAAAATACATTATTTTTATTTATTTACGTTCAGCAAATAAAACCTAACTATACGAATAAATAAGACTCGAATATTCTAAATAAATAATCATAGAATGAGTTTTTCGACGAAATTCAAGAGTTAATTGTTTTTGTAGAATCTTGACAGCTCAACGGCGCACAGCTTGTGGCATATTAAATTTTCACGCAACGGGTTAAAAAGCATAAATAGGTTTTTAAGTTTTACTAGTTTATTTTATAAAAAGTTGAGATACAAAAAATATTTCCTTTTTAATGACATATACACTTTATATTAAAATTTATAAAAAAAAATATTTTAATAAATATAAATCATGTACTAAATCCACAAAATACTATATTGAATTTCTTTACTATTTAATCCATTTATATAATGAACAAAATTTTAATTGTACTAATATTGTGGTTATAAATATTTTTTTTTGTAAACAAGATAATTAAATTAAATAGAATAACATTGTATTTATGAAAAAAATAACTGAAACGGACAAGTATTTCTTTAATTTATATATATATAGAAAAAGAGGAAGAGAAAAGAGAGAGAGTAAGAGAAAATAATATAAAAATATTTATGTGACAAATTGTATATTAAGTAAATAAACTAAACACAATGCAAATATTTCAAAACGTAGCGAAAGATTGTAAAAAAAATGTATATAAATAGAAACCAGTATGAAACGTTCACTGACAGATATTTAAAATTAAAATGACTGGATATAAAATAAAATAGGATGTTAAATTTTCTGTAAAAAAAATATTCGAGAATCGAAAGCAAAACTCGAGCGTAAAGAAAAAAAATCGTACGAGATAAAGATAGACGGAAAGATCGTGATGAGAAGATAGTTAATACGGGCAAGGATTTCGTATGTATGGAAAGATCAAAGCTCAAGAATTGACCTGATTTTCAGTTTCTATTACGCGGCTCCGTCGAAACGACATAGCACAATTCTATTGTTAGTGACGATTTCCTTCGACCATAAAAACTTTTCAAACGCTCGACTCTCCTGTGTTCCCGTTCCCAATGCATACATATACATACATATTCCTTACAGCCGTCACGCCATCTCACTCCATCACACTGATCTACATGACGTTTTTGTACACGCCGTACCCCCTTCACTGTCGTATTCAAATTTTTGCGGTCAGGATTAGACAGGATCAAGTCGGAGCTTCAACTGTGATGGGTATGTATGTCGTCTCTCCGTCCTCAATTTCGCGTTACTCTCTTCCTCGACTTCTTGTTCTTAAGCTTCGAGCGATATAAACTAGTAAATTGTTCGCAGACTTATAAGTGTGACTCTAGTCAAATTATTTTCTAGATGAGAGATACGGGTTTTCGTTTCTTTTATTGCTAATATACGGCGGAAAAGTTTCTCAAATAAAATTTCAGAATGGTAATAAAGTTTATAACTGCGTTTTTTTCGACGAATTATTCGTTGGATATGTTATATGAAAAGTGGTTTCCGTTTTAACTGAATCGACGGTGAATTATGACCTAGGGAATAAAATACTGATTGGGAACGTTTTATATTCACGATTGCTTTTTGATTCGATTATGTGATGGAAAGATTTGTTATTTTCACTCTTTCTAAATATCATCTGTATTTCACATATACATACAAATATATATATATATATATATATATATATATATATATATATATATTTACATACATCTCTCACCTTTAAAACTTTTAAGAACAGAAATAAAATATTGCCAATAAAACAATAATAAACTAAATTATTCCACAAGGTACGGAAAGTAATAAATAAAAGTATAATATATAACAGATATTTTATGATTACAAATAAGTCCGAACGATTGAAATGCCAAATGAATAAATGATAAAAAAATAGAAAACCAGTTTTAGAGTATAAAATTTATCCTTTAAAAATGATATTTTGACAAACGAGATTTATTTGTATTTTCTTATCAAGTTTTTTTTAAATAATATTTTGTTACAATTATATACAAATTAGTTAATTATTTTTGTTCCTTAGCAACATGACTTTTATTTCTCTTTATATCAATTTGGATTTTAAAACTATCGTCAAGAATATTTATTTTGTTAATTTTTGTTAGATGTTTGATTAACTAAATACTGAAATTTCAACTGATATCCTTAGGTTGTTTGTCCAGTACTAACCCTTCTCATTCTATCTTATTTTAATAGGCAATAAAAACGCCAAATTCAACAACGCCAAATTAAAAATCTTATTTATCCATGATTATATAAAAATATTGAGAATATTAAATATAATTAACCTTATTAAAAACTGATTTACATAAATAAATGGATGAGTTCACTGTATATATTTCAAATATACAATATAGAATTGTTAGTCAAACAATTATTATTACTAATATAAATATTGACATAACAGTGAAGTTCGCTTTTATATGTTTAAAGATAATAGAGTTGTAATATATTTATCAGTTATTCATTTAGAGCAATCAGTAGAAGATAAAAAATTAATATTTATTTTTGGATCAGAAAATAAGGTATCAAACATAATTTATATATATTTAATTTCAAATATCATTCTAAAATTCTCTAATATTGATAAAATAGTTATTATAAAACACATTAAGAAAAAAGTTTTTATGAACACTTTCTTAAAATACCTTATTGAAGAAATTAATGAGTCATTTGTATAAAAGTAAATTTATATAAGAAAATGAATTAGAATAAAAGTGAAATTAACTGAAGATTATTGCAGAGTAACAGACTAATGTTCTAGAAATGAATTTTCTTCAATTTTACAATATCATTTATTTTTATAATATTTTTTTAAAAACATTTACATTCTACATATTTCTTTTTTATAAATATTTTTTTATTTTCAAATTATTAGATAACTGAATTTACTTTCCTCTCTACTGTAACAAATTTATTATTTTTAAAGAATAATAATTAACCTTCAAAAATCCTCGTAAATATAAAATATTTAAATATTAATAAATTATATAATAAATCAAATTAATACTTAATTTATAAAAATGAATATTTTAACGATAACTTAAATCAGAAATCGTTAATAAATATTAAGTACTAAATTATCTATACCATTTTTCCAATTAAAAAAAAATAAATTATAATCTTATTACAATAAAATAAATTAAATTCGTATACTATCAGAATAAACAAGTTCTAAAAATAAAGTTTTTTTCCTAACTAATAGTTTTATTTTTTTTACTTGACATTTAATCTTCTGAATTGTAATAAATCAAAACCATATATCAGACCAAACTTATAAATGTGTATAAATTCTACAAAACAATACAAAAAGATTAATTTCATATATCATTTCACTACAGAATATATATATTTCACTATGCAGCTAACAAATTTAAGATCTGCAAACGAAATGCCTTGTGGTCATGCAGAACTAACGTCGGTGCTGTAGTCATAAATATATCTGTGATTGTATCATTCCCTCGATATTATAAAATCAGCTGGTACTTTATAACACAATTTTATATATATGTATATATATATATATACAGTTGTTCATGTATATGTATAACAGTATATAAATACAGGATTAAATATGCAATGTTCGCAAAAAGACATATATGTATATATAGCTCTTTGTAAAACTTATTCAAAATGGCAAAAACTTCTTCCACCGTTTTGATACCATTATAAGAAAAGATAAATGTAATATTGTCTGTCAAAGATAGTTACTCGACTATTATATTTCTCCATAAAAACGAACTGCATAAAAATAGAAACATATCCAGTAACAATACCGAAAAAAAATTCACGAGTGCAAAAGTTCACAGTGAATCGTTTACTAGCGATAATGGAGCGTAACGAAAAGTATGAAACGGTGTGAGAACCGGTCTGTACGGAACGGACAATATAAACTGTAGTCATATTCGAGCGTATTGCTGTTATATAAACTAGTGGAATGGAATGATGCACTAGCGAAATTTCTAGCGAACAATGCTTTTGTGCATTTAGAGATAGCAACGTCGCACACTTTTTTTGTTTCGCAGAGAACACTGTTAGACGTATATTGTATCAAATCCACGTACTATGTGGATGTAGGAGTGCTGTTACATAAAGATTCATCCTGAAAACTTTGTAATAGTTTAACAGTCAATTGGTCTTTCATGAACTTTACATAAAGTTCTATGAATACCTTGCATTATTTTCTTTCACTTCATTATATATATATATATATACAGTCATCCAAATGGTATACCTAGATTAATGTTTTATTAAAAAAAACATGTGTATAGGATGGTATATAGAGAAACATGTGTATAGTTTCTTTTGTATATTTTTAATAAAACACAAATGAAACATAATAGTCAATTTTTCCTTTCACTTTATCATTTATATTTTCTATATATTATTTTATTTAGTTCCAGTTTATATTTGTACTATAACTGAAATATGAAAAAGAAGTACAAAATAATACAAATTAACCACAAAACACGAGGGTGTAGTCAAACGTCTAAAAACAATACCGAGTTGCTGAACCTCTCCCAGAAGACCTTTCCAAGAATTTTCAACAATCCCCTGAGCTCTACCAAAAAAACTATCAGATGAGTCTCTGGAAACTGTTTCAATTGAACTAGATCCAATGTTACTATCTCAATAGTAGATATTTTTATTTAAGTTTTCGTGGACTTCTGACTACCATCTCGTATTAATTAATTTAATGATTGTAAAAATTATAAAAATTTCCAAAAAATATTAAAAATTTTAACGATGATAGTCAGTCATCAAAATAAATGAACAGTAAGTATGACTAAAGATTTTTTTATAAAATCTTGTAATGTTAAGATGAGTGATTCTTTTAGATTAAAATAATATTAAAAAAATTTTTTCTTAAATGTAACGTGAAATTTAAATAAAACAATTTTCATTAATTTTATAAAATATGAAAAATCACCTTACAATATGCATGTAAAATTCATACAAGTTTCATTATTAAAATGGCTAGTAATAAAGATCTCATACGATTTTTAATTCAAATAAATTATTAGTAATTTGAACCTCTTAAACATACTACTTTTAACATAAAAAACATTTCCTCATCTAATATTTTAAATGGCATGTTAACAGCGTTCCGTTCAATCTCGACAGAACATGTGCCTACGAGAAAAAAAAATCGAACGTGACAAATGATAATTTTTCAATCCTTAGATAAAAATGTAATATACGTAAACTGTTTATATCAGCAGCTAGTTTACAACCGTTATTCGTGTTTATAATATAGACGAGTGAGTGAGAACGAAAAAAAGGGAACACATGATAATTTATTAACACATTTTGTGATACTTCACAACACTGTATCATTATGTTAGGAAACTAAGACGAAAAACAGTTACGCTGCTACTAAAGAATCATTTTTCAAATCCTTTCAAAAACGACTGTTTAGTAAAATGTAATCTATACGACATAGTTTACGTGGTAGGAAAAACTAGACACTGTTTTCCATTACTTTAATAAGAGAGACGAAGACGTCTACTCTGTTTTACGATATTTTAATAACATTAATCTTGTCATTCTATTTAAACACACACATACAAAACATACATATATATATATATATACATATATATATATATATATATATAATTGCATTTCACTGCAATGGATGAAATTTTACACCCATACTTCGAATATTTCTTCTTCGTGTCAGTAAATCTTGAAAATAGATTGAATTTCATTCGTTACTTACAGCATTAAAAACACATTTACATCTGTTCTAGTTCTTCACTCAATCGTATTTCTAAAAATAGTTGATAAATATCTAAATACATTCTTCAAATTAAATAAACTAAAATATCTTGTACTGGAATTAAATTTTATCCAATCCTACTACATGTAAATGAAAGATAAAGGTTTGATAGTGCAATGTGATAATTTCTTTGTTCTTGTGATTTTAAATTCGAATACGTGTCAGTAGAATTTAAGAATGCATTAATGTCTCGTTCAAACAACTTAAAATTCAATACATGGGTAAAATAAGAACAGTATCTGTTTTAAATGAAGCTAAACAGTTTTAAATTTAAAAGTAATTAACCTGGTTTTATTTTAGATATATAAAAAGACTCAGAAAGAGATCCGTGAATAAATGAAATAGAGATATAAAAAAATCGTCAAAATAGACTGGAAGAAAAAAGCATTGATTCAGTCGAAATGGAAAATTTTAAGAAAGTCCTTAATTCAGCAATGAAAAGAAAAAAGTCGATTATATATAATGGATTTATTAAAATAAAACAATTTTTTTAATAAAAATTTCATAATATTTAATTTATTTTCATTTTTTTTCAACAGTTAACTTAAATTGTAATTAAATTTTCAAATATAATTCCACACTATTATATTTAAATATTTTTTTTGTTTAGTTAACTCAATGTGTCTAAAGTATCAGTAAAAGTAATTTGAGTTTATCATTTTATCTAAAAGAAAAACACTAAAATCAAAATTAAATAATTATAATGACTAAATTTCAGTTTCAAAAAATATACTACAAAACTGAAAAACTTTTTTCCTACTGAAATATTTGTTTTAAAAAATTATTCACATATATTTTTTAAAAAAAGAGCTTATATTTGATATATATTTTTAATATATTTTTTTTAATACAGCTAAATAAATTTCATGCCTCTCATTATATATAAATAAAAATGTTCTGGATAAAATATTATAATTTTTTATATAGGAAAGTAATGAATAATTATTTAAATAAATTTATATATAGCAGTTATTACCAACTTACAATTTATAACCTATGAAACTATAAAAGGTTCTACAATATGATTGTTATTTGATAAAGTAATAAATAATGAAAGTGTAGAACTAGCAAAAAACTTTACTGAAAAACATTAAACTTTCAACAGATACCACAGAAAATATAAAGATGCAATATTTAAGATAAAGTTCGTAAATTCTTTCTGAAGTGAACTGAAAGGGAAAAATGATACATCAAATATAAAAAGAGTAGAAGTGAAAAAAGATAAATTATTATACAGTCATTTTTAACCCAGAAATACCTTTTTTGTTATATAAGACATTATAATAATAAGTAACAATAAATAAATTGATTTAAAAATATATTACTTACTTGAATTGAATAAAATTTCATTTACAACGTTTAAAGTTATTTTTCTGTACTAGAGACATTTTTTTACATTGTAAGTTATCAATCGATCTGAAATAAAAAATAAACATGTATCAACCCTTATATTTTAAAGTTTATTTGTTAAACTGTCATATTTTCCCATATCTCTATTATATTTTGTGCCACGCGTAGAGGTTGTAAATAAAAACTAAATGGTGTTTATTACACAGTATTTTCTCTTTGTTTTCCTTTTTTACTTCTTCCTATTGTTATAATTCAACGACATAAATATATAATGAGATCGTAGATATTACATATGCAAAACAATTAACAAAGAAAATAATCTGATTTTATCACAAATTCTCATCGTGTAGTTGAGCAAGTATATATCTCTAAATATAAATATTTAACATTTCTCGTCGGTCTTACATATATTTGGCGAAACACAACAGTACGAACCGAACGCAAAATATATAAATCTCGACATTATTCAATTGAATTTCTATCTCGGCTCACAAAACGATCCATTTACGTCGTTAATGCTGTTTTTTGTTGCACCGTTTAAATCGAATCAATGCAAATATATACTTGATTAGTTTTTATTCTGCTCCCGGCAAGTTAAGTTCCGCGATGATGTTTTGTTGTGAGACGTCGTCGACGAGCGCCGCGGCGTCATGTTGCCTCAGCCGAACCCCCGCGTTCACCGTTCTAGATACCTCGTCAAAAACCACCCTCACTGACCCCACTACTTGTGGCGACGCGCCGCCCGTGACGTCATCAATCAATCCCACTCACTATGTTACACCGTTCTCTTCTTCGGCTTAACTTCACGAATTGGTCCGTGAAGTTGATATCGTCAGTAAAATCAATAATAAGTAAAGAGTACATGCAAAATACCTTTAGCTGTATTACCGTCGAGATCGTTTGTTTGGTAGAAAGTTCGCGGGTTTAAATAATCCGCTCGATTGGTTACCGTTTGAGAATATTCGTTGTATCAACAAATTTTCCGATAGCAGTGATTGTATGCTTTTCATTAAACTTATTGATGGATTATGACAGTGTTTAAACTCGAAATTCAATCGTACATGTAATATTCTAGAAAGATTGACACTTTATTGAAAATTCTAATTACAACTATTAGAAAGTACTTTTAATAAATAAAAGAAATATATTTTTTAAATTTTAAAAAATGTCGATTTTCATCAAAATTAATCATCACAAAACTTCCTTGTATCAAAATCAAAAATATAAAAAAAGTTTTTAATGTTACTAAAATACAATCACACTTTTAGGTTTAAAAAATGTACTAATTTACATTAAAATAAACTTTTTAAAAAACTAAATTTTAAATCAACGAGTCGGTAAATAAATTTAAATAATTACATTTTTCTATTTGAAAAATAAAATTATTTATTTCAGTTTTGAAAAAAATATTAAATTAAAAATAATATTTTTAAAGCATTATTAATTAATTATATGATAATTTATTAATACAAATTCATATAATAAAATTAACTTTTTCTTATTTATAAAAATTTAAATAAACGAATAACTAAAATCATAAATCATCAACAAATATCAAAATACATATAAATATTTTTCAAATAGAAAATGATTAAATCAAACAAAGTATAATATTATAAAATATTGATATTATTTTATAAAGAAACTAAAACAAGATTTGAGGCTATCTTCATGTATTGAATAAACTTAACGATATTTGATCTTTGACTCGAAACGACACATTATATATTCAAGTTTCACTAAGTTCAGATTTTTCCTTTACTCTTACAATTTCATTCAATCGATTTGTTTCGGTAATGTTTACTTTTTCCTCGCCTAATATTTTTTTATTGTTTTATTAATGAACAAGAATACAGACAAATGGAAGTTTCCTCTGTTTGTAAAATGATTTACATTTTTTAACTATTCGAAAGTTGACATATATATATATATATAAAGAGTGACCCATCAAGACCGCACACTCATTTTTTTAAAAAAAGATGTTTTATTAAAAAATTAAGTTACGTACCCCTGAAGAGACACTCTATATATACATAAATAAAGAGAGTGAGGGCAAGAAGAAAAATATTTAACAAATTTTTAAAATTATTAATTGATACCACATTTTCAACTGTACTTACTTGATAACTAAAAATATGATAACAATTTAGTAGTTTTCCAATTAATGTGTTTTTTTAAAAGAAATATGTTAAAAATTAACAATTTTTAAAATGTTTGTTTCATATCAACAATTAAAGTAGATAATAAATAGTTATGAATAAACAAACAATGTAATCATTGAGCATTTCAACATCTTGTGATATTAGGGGTGATAATTTATTTGTGTGAAAAAGATATAATATACTTTAAGTGTTAAAAATTAAATTAATTACAAGAGTCATTTAAGAAATTGAAATCAATAAATATTAATTAGAAATAATTCGTCATAATTGTACAATAATTTAATAAATTTTGTATTACTGAAATATATTCATCATAGTCACATTCTTGTTATTCTTCATCATTGGTACCCACGAAAAGTAATTACACTCCTATATAATAATACATCCATACCTTTATATTTCCTAACTAATTTCCAGCATTTTTTTACAAGTTTAAAACAATATTAAAATATTATAGTATTTTATTAACAATAATAAATATCAGTTAGTAAAAGATTTCAAAGACAGTAGTTTCAATCTACAAAATTTTTAAAATAATAAAAAGTTATAACACAACTGTATTAATTTTCATCGAGATGAAATGGAGTCAAAAATGAACTGATGTTTACAAATACTATTATTTTTATTAACACAATATTTAGAAAAATGTGAACTTTTTACTTCTTTTAAATTTTAGGTTAAGATAAAATTTTAACTTTTTATTAGAATAAAACAGATGTTAAAAAAATATTAAATGAGTTATTGATACAAATAATCATCTTTTTAAAACTATTTTAAATGGTCGATGATTAATAAAAATTGAAGGCTTTTTAAAAATATATATATAAAAAAATATTCTATAGTTTTCTAAATAGTTCAAAAACTTTTTGAGTACACTTCATACATTATATATATATATATATAAATGATTCCAAATATCGAAATGTATAACGTGTATTTAATGTGATATGTGATATATCAGTGAATTTAGTTGGAATATTACATGCACATCCTATGTTTAAATGTTGTCAATTCTACTACGATATTCTCTCTCACTGTTAGAAACTGGAGCATTAGTTTTATACATCAATTGAATTCCCAGTCAGTACTTTGAAGAAGTTTGCAGCACTTGGAGCATGTAAATGATCAGTATATAACTTTATTCATGTGTACTATTTATAAACATTTATATATATATATATATATATATATATATATAAAAATATATATATATATATATATATATATATATATGATTGTATAAACGTGTATCACTTTATGTACATGTAGAGGGAACAATCGATTAAAATAATAAAATAAAAATTTTAAAAACCTTTTAACACTAATTAATTATTACCCCAATACTACACAATATTAAAATAGTGATCAATAATTATTTATTTTTCACTTTATTTGTTTATAAACTGATACACATTTCGATAGCAATGATAATATCATTAAAGTGTTGTATTATAAAATCTAGAAAAATAAAAAAAGGTTTTATAAATCAGCACTCTGATGATGACAACATTGCCAGAGAAATGCGTATCAATTTATAAACAAAGAAAATAAACAATAAATAATTATTGAACTTTTTAAACATCTTGTGGTGTTAAAAAAATAGTTCATTTGTATAAGGGTGAATTTATCACAGTTCCAAAACAAAGGCTAAAAAAATCTTATCAAAAAAATGCACTTCATACTGCAAGTATATTTTTTGTCTTTATTACTTTATTTCGTTATAAATGAGAATTAATTTATTTGAAATAAATACTCCATTTATATAATTTAACAAAAAATGTTCTTTTCGGATTTTTAGAATAATCTTACAAAGTACGATTAACAATTTATAATAAAATACGTAGATAGTTTGTTATCTACACAATTTTAATAATGAATTAAAATTGTTGAAATTAAAATAAATCTCTATTATCTGTCAAGGAGAAAATAGAAAGCATAAAAAATAATTAAAATTTATTATACAGATATATATATATATATATATATATATATATATATATGTATATATGTATATGACTTTCTTAATATTTCATTATTGTTAATGTGTTTCTTGATAAAATACGAGTTTATTAAATTATAATAAAATTTCCATTTTTCAACCATAAATATTATTTTCATTGAACTACACAATTCGATTAAATATTACATTCATTCATCAATTTTTTTCACGCGAGATATTTTCAAATATATGGAGCGTTTGTTTCATAACAGTCATAATTCAAATGGTTTAATTTTTTTACGGTTAAATTTGAACGTTAAAATACGAAACAATCTAAAAAAATATAGACTTTTTCGCTATAATTTGGAAATTTACGATAAGAAATTTCATGAAAATTTTCTATAATTATGTTATATTTACTAATGAGAAACTATAAATATTTATGTATTATAATCAAACATTTTTTCCAATAAAAAGAAACCATGCAGTGAATCGCCTCTTTTATAAATCTTTATTTTCGTAAAAATGATTCCAAGACACGGACAATATTTTTTCCTCTAATACACTTTTAATTAAACGGTACGGAATTTCGTTAAATGTCCATTATTTACTTAATTGCGACGCATTAAAAAATAAATTAAGATTTATTTCATATTATAAAAAAGACGAGTTCGTGAAACGAAACGACTTTTTAAATACGCCAGTCGTAGATATTCAAAATGCCGTATTCTGAAATAAACAGCAATAAAACCAATCGATCCGTTCGAACAAATTAAACTTCACTTTTTATTACACAAACAGAGAAGTTGTACGTTAGAAAGATATAGAAATAGCTGCGAATTCGACGAGTTTCCACATAAAATATCCAAATCACGGAACATTAGTTATTTATTATAAAAACAAATATACGAATTAAACAGGTCTCTACATGCAATCGGAACGTATATACGCAAGAATATAATATTGTAGAATTGCGATATGAATTTTCTCAGTACCCCATTACGAATAATATCAGTACACAGATTTGCATTTAAAGCAGAACACAATCTTTATACGTATCTTATGCATATTGCTCCAGTTATATTCTCAAACTTACATATATGTTTATTTATATATATATATATATATATATATATATATATATAAATAAAATTGTGTATATATGTGAGCAAGTGGTAATCATAGATTATAGTTCTCGTGAACGTTTTATGAAATGAATGCGTATTGTGCATGCACAGCTTGTTCAAATAGCGACTTGACTACAAATTGCAATTGATTGACGCCGTTATGGAAATACCTCATGGAATTGTATAAATTCCACAATTACTTGCGATCTTACTAGAATATATTATATTTAATGCATTCTAATAATCAACGTATATTTGTCGTTATTTATTAATTACTCAAATATATATTTAAGAATATTTATTTTCTCTGAATTCTATTTAATTATTTAATGTAATAATTAAGTAAACCATTTCTATTTTGATTATATTTAATTTTTATAAGATATTTAGCTAGAAAAATTATTTACCAATATCTGTTTGTCGACTGAAACTGTGGTGAGTTTATTTTCATATAAATAAATTATTATACCAACACATCAAGATATTGAAAAAATATTCTATAATTATTTATTATTCTTTCTTTGTATTTTTCCTTAAAAATTGTCAATACATAATTATTGAACACTTTTATTATCTTGTGTTATTAAAGTAATACTTAATTAGTGTGAAAAAAATGTAATTATTTTTTTACTGAAAATTAAATGATTCAATTCTAGAGTGTAACTATAGTGTAATAAGATAAAGTTAATTTTTACCATTAATGTATTTTACCACATTTTATATATAGGGCCATCCAAATGCCAATAAAATTATAATTTTTTATATAAACATATAAATTTCCTTTTAAATAAAAAAATAGATATATTATTGATTTCAAAATCTAAACTTAATTTTTTTCTAAACTAAATTGAATTTTTCAAACACTAAATATACTTGAAACATAATATATTAAAAAAATTATACGACACTTTCAGAAAAATATAATGGAAATAATAAAAAACAATGAGACATACTTTTAATGTACAATCATACAATGTGTATTCAATTTCTAGTGAAACAACGTATTTCGTTCGACTTTAAAGCACGGTAAGTAGATTTTAAAGTGTTGCTGGAAAAGATAGAACGTAAGAGACGCGAAAACATTAGAGATATAAATTTGAAACGGAACCATCGCGTTTAAACATTTTAACGTTGTAACAGTACATTGCAAGATGTGCACAAGAGACTTTTTGAAAGATTTCGTATTCGGTGTCTTTATATCTCTTTCACGTTATACTATACCCAATAACACTTCAAAATTCGTTTAAGTTGTTCAAATCTCAAACAAAGTTCCGCCATTTTAATCTATACCGACTACTACTTGAATAAAATCATTCGTGTCTCCTACAATTATCATTACAAACATTTGACAATATAACATTATCTTATTTCACATTTCGAAATATAAATTTATAAACTCGCACTAACCTCTAGTCTACATTTTTTTAATATATATAAATATATGCATTTTAAAAAAATAACTTTTTCTTTATCATTACTAAATTTCAGTATTGCAATAAATTACTTATTTACTAACCTGAATAGCTTTTTATTCTTAAAAAAAAACTTTTAAAAAATTAATTAACTTTTTTAATCTGCAATAAATTTTCGTAACAAGTCTTGATCTTTTAAATTTTTCAATATATACATAAAATACTAATAAGATTAATTACAAAAATGTAAATAAATATTAAAAAAAGAATTGGAAAAAATCATTATAAATATCTAACTAACAAAAAATTAAAATTTTATTCCATAAATCATATTCAACATTAATTATATTTTTCATCGGAACAATGATAAAAAATTAAATAAAGCATAACCACTTCTTTAATAATGGATAACTTCTTTATTTAAATAGTTTTTTTTAAAAAAAAATGATGTTTTTGAGGAAAATGAAAAATTCTTTTATTATTAATATTTTAAAATTATTGATATATATGTGTGTGTGTAAATATTCATATAATGTATAATTAAAAATGTATTGAAATTCTAGTCTAAATAATAACAGAATAATTTAAATCATTCTTTGCTTATAAAAATTCTTTTTACATAAAAAGACGATGTTTGCTTGCAACATTCTTAATACATCAAGTTAAATTCTATTTATTTTATAAATTCATCCTTATATGGTTAATAAAATACAGGATATATAAAATTACAGTCATGAATTGTGACTATACATTAAAATGTAAATTTAAGAAGAGAAGAAAAATAAATTAAACGTTGTTATACTACATATTATGTGCAATACATTTATGTTTTCATAAATTTCCTAAAGAGTTTTCTGTCTAGTTACAGTGATAAAGTGCATCAAAGCGCTTAAATGGTCAGCTTAAAAAGACATTAATTCAAAAAGGCAATAAGAAAAAGTTTATTCTTTAAATGAGCAGATGGGCTGTTTTAGAACAGACGAGACAAAGAGAGACACACCAAACATTATTTTCTTAATCTTCGTAGAATTATGTGCGGTGCTTTGTATGGCAAAACATGACGTTTCGTGTTAAATTGGCGTGAAAATAAGATGGTTAATATCTCTTTTGGTGAGCATTGTCTTGAAAAAAAATATATAGATATGTATGTATATATATATATATATATATATATATATATATATTCAGGACTATACAACTATATGCTTTTGGCTCTTGTTACATTAGAGGGTAATATATAATACTCGCCGAGCGGAATATGGAAATTGTATGCATAAATTAATATGTATATTGTGGCTGTTATATTTTTTTCAAGAATAAAAATGTTGTTTAGAGTTTTTTTTAGTATCGAAATTATTTGAACTTTTATTTACTACTTAATTAGTCTACAACTTGTTTCCGACCTTGAGAATGTAATTTTATTATGTTCACTTAACCGTCACAAAAGGTGACATTATCTTAAATTATTAAAAAAATACGATTTTATACACACCATATAACTAAAAATATACATAATCAACTGTGTAAATAATTTTTTTCAAACTGAATTATAGTAGACATTTAACGAAATCTGTTAAATGAAAAATTATATCTGACTAATAATAAATTTTAATTTTTCAAAGATTAAAAGTGTGGTTTCATTTTAAAAAATGTTTCGTTGTATTTGAACAAAAGTAAATTTATTTTTTACAATAAGTATAAAAATATCCATTCAATCGCTTAACAAATAAAAAAAGAAATTGAACGATTAATTATGGAATGATTGTCCTATTGAAAATTTTATTCGGATAAATAATAGATACGGATCAATACACAATACATTTAAAATAGAGAAACTCGAACTGCACAACTATATTTAGAACATGTCTATCATTCTGCTGCAGATATAATTGAATTCCAAAAACATCATTATTTTTGGCTCGTTCGCGTGTTCATCAAATGCAATAGCCGACAACAACAGTAGCGCCAGTGCTTCAAACCCATGTCACATGATATTGACACGTATGTTTCATGAAATGACAGGCGTGTGTGTGTGTTGGAAGGCCCGATTTTGTAGTCCCACGGTACGAAACAGTCCAGTCAGCTAAGCGTATAAACTCAGCACCAGAGAGCCAGTAGCATATATGTATACCACCAACACTATATACCAACACCAAATGGTGTAAATTTTTGCAATGCAAATTTTAACTAGATCTGGGATATATCTGATGAGACCGACATATTTTCATATTTTATAATATTTTACATTGGCACCAAATTGTTATTTCTCTTCGGTTTAGATTAATATTGAACTTTGTATGTACATAAATTAATGCATATATATATATATATATATATATATATATATATATATATAATGTACGCAAAACAATTTAAATAATTATATTCTTATCATAAAAATTACACATGTGATTTTTATTCAATTATTCAAAAATAATAAACACACTCTTCTAATCACTACTCAAATAACTGACATTTAAAATAAAGTAATTTAGAACATGAAAAATGTATTATTTTCAATAAAATGAATTAAAAAAATCTTCATAAAAATAATACAAGAAAATAAGTCTAACTTATCGAAAAAAATATTATCTGTGTATGAAATCTATAAAAGTAATAAAATGTTATAAATGCTATCCAACAATCAACTATATGTTTTTTTATTAATAATTTTAATTTTCTATTATATTTGTGACTAACTCACTTTTAAATAAACAAATCATATTTAACATTTAAGATTTTTTGAAAATCTGTACTCTTATCCAATACATATTTCAATGATTTTACAATAATTTTCACATAATTGCTTAATCAAATTAATTAAAATCAGGACAAGATAAATCAATTATTTTATAATTTTTAAAAATATTTTCTCAGATAATCACTTCTGATAACATAAACTAATCTTAACAACAAAATTATAAAACAAATCTTATATTTTCATTAATTTTAATAGACAAGATATTTTTATCCTAATATACCAATAGATAATTTTTAACAAGCCTCAAAAAATTATATTAAACATTTATGTATTGGTAGAAATTATCATTAATTATTTACAAAAAATATTATATTTATTTCAATTAATAAATTTTGTATAAAAAAGTAGTTAAAATATCAAGAAAAAGTTTTAAAAATAATATAATTTTCAGTAGTAACGTTATAAAAACTTTGTTAAAAATTTAAAAGTACTTCTCTCAAGCATAATCCTTTAATATTATTTTTTGAGGTTTACTAATTAAAATTGTGACGTTTCTTTAATGATAGTTTTTATATAGAAAATTATATACGTGTGTGTATCTGTATATGTGTGTATAAATTTTAAATCAAACTGTCAATTAAAATTGAATCCGAATGTGTGCCCCCGTGCCATTGTGTACCAGCTGCCACTGTCGCAATACAGCCGTGATGGTTGGCAGTACATGTATGAAGGATTTCTGTTCAGGGTGTTTTATAATATAATGGTGAAGAGAAAGGAGTACGTGGATGACGTCTCGTTTAATAAATCATTTTTAGTGAAAACCAGCACGCTTTTGCTTTTCAGATATTAACGAATAGCGTAAAATGTCAGATTTAATATAAACACATTACGTGTTGTGGATAATCGTTAACGCAGTTTATATCTTCGTCTGAGGTTTCACTTCTCATATGTGATTTTTTTAATAATCATTTTAATGGATCAGCTGTTTGAAACGAAACAATAAATAGAAGAAGACAAGATTGATACTTTTCAAAATTTATTTAAACAATTGAGATTGAAACGATTCACTGTATTAATGTTAGAAAACTTGTAAAAAAAAGCCACAAACTTTCACTTTCTAAATAATTGACATATAAAAAATAAAATCTATATTTTTACATGTACAAGTTTTAAAAATAATATGTTACAGCTTAAAATAGTATTCAATTATATTTGACAGTGTGAATACACAATCTATGTAATCATGTTTATACAATACTCGTATACTAAAGTATTGTAGGGTATTTTTTTCAACGTTACGTTATCTAAAAATATAATCTACGTTCGATATAACAAACATGATATTAAATGTAATTTTCATGTGCAGTATAAATAATTCCACTAATGGTACGTTGCAATTTAATGACTTTTGGACTTTAATATCATTTACATTACGTGTTCAAAAATGACTTTTACTTCCCCCTTGTCTGGAATGCAATAATGCCATATGCTGGGACAATATTCGTTCCTTGTGTGCATTTCATACGTGTGATATTATCATGGGTTATATAACAGGATCGTAATATCATAAAGGCACCATTTAATATATATATATATATATATATATATATATATATATATATATATATATATTCGTCACTACATTTGCTTTTAG
This sequence comes from Neoneuromus ignobilis, assembly GCA_029203775.1. Taxonomy (NCBI): domain Eukaryota; kingdom Metazoa; phylum Arthropoda; class Insecta; order Megaloptera; family Corydalidae; genus Neoneuromus; species Neoneuromus ignobilis. The sequence continues at coordinate 8,737,055 of CP092090.1, read as the reverse complement.
ATAGCAGACAGCTTTTAATTTTTTCAATTCATGTGATATTTTAAAATATAATATATATAACTAAATGTCAAATATATACATTTATATATATATATATATATATATATATATATATATATATATATATGTACTTATATACAGAATAATATATAAAATATAATTATACTAAATTTCAACTGTGTTATTTTAAAAATACTTTTATATTATTTTTACTCGACGACGATTCAGGAATTAATTGTAATTTTTAAATAATATTTAATTATTTCCATTTATAAAACCTGTTTTGTAACTTTATATGTGATTAAATTTTTTATTCATTTAATTATTATAATTGTTTTTACTTTATTTGAAAAAAATTAAATTTAATTATTCAAAAGTAATATGTTTTATGATTCATTAAATTGTTTAATTGCATATTTTATTTTAAATTTTATTGATTTATTCTGATATAAACCTTATATAATAAAAAAGTATAATACATATTTCTGTAAAATACTGTTAATAAAAAAATATACCGACAATTAAATGAATCATAATCATAACATTTCAGTAAACGGAGTGAAATGTTTAAATCCACGATTATTATAATAAATTACTAGTATAATTTCTAAACACGTAAACAAATATTTACATAAACATATATATATATATATATATATATATATATATATATATATATATATATATACATGTATGTATGTATGTATATTGGCTTGTGTTCAAACTTCATGTTTGTATTATAGTTTTAGAAACTTGACCTAATAAACAAAACTTGATCTTCGCGTTAACTAATTTTGAATCGGTAACTATTATGAAATTACTTCCTGCAGTGCATTTCCAAAAAGATTACTTTAATAAATGTGTTTACTGATTTATAACACCATATTTAATAACTTGGTCATTAATTTTTAAAAACAGGAAATAAAACTATAATATAATTCAAAATTTAAAATCATGTCAGATAAATATTCTAATACAATTCTATCAACAATATAAAGAGTAGTTTAATTTTTGTTAATTAATTATATTACATTTTAATTAAATAAACGAAAAAGATTTTTCTTTACTTGCTTTTATCAAAAAATGAGCATTTTAAAAAAATAACATGCTATTTTACTTTTTTGAAAAAAATTATCTCGATTTAATTTCAGAAAATTTTCAGAGTATTTATGAATTACTAATTTTCCAACAATTATTATTTTAACGACTTTGATATAAGAAAATAATTACTTATCAAAATAAATTTAAATTCAACTTTTGAAAAATTCAATTAAAAATTTCTAGATTTATAAAAAATAAAATAATTAAGATTTTCATAAATAATTTATTTACAGATATTTGATCAATTATTAATAATTATTTTTTGCTCCCTTTAAAAAAAAATTACTCATCTCAGACCACATGAATTTATAAAATATATTGATATATTTGATAATCATTCATTATTTATTTTATTTGCTAATATTCTTCTTGCTGAGTATTTTATTATTCTCAAAGAATTGCACTTTCAACTATCTGCTTTATAATTTTGGTACAATCCTAAATATACGCAATTATAAAGAAATGTTAAGTAATTATTGAACATTTTTATGAAAAACTTATATCAGGATAAATAATTTTTTTGTTAATGAAAATTTATCACATTACTAAAAACAAATAATCAATTTTATTTCACTAATATGAATTTATATAGCAATTCCGTCATATTTGTAACACACAATCATAAATAATCTATGTAAATAAATAAGCAATGAAAAGTAATAATAATTAATTAATGAACACTAATATTTTTCCAGTGAGATAATGATTTCTTTATAAAAAAAACAGATAGTTTTCTGTCCAAGAAGTATTTTTAGCGACTGAATTTTTTATATTTAATAAGCGTATTATTAAAATTATTAACATACATATTTATACATACCTATATACAGGTATTTTCTGTTATTTTATAAAAATATACATATCTATTAACTCTCGTTTATTGCTGAATAATGTAAAATTGAAAATAAAAGATTCATCATCCCGTAATGACACAATACTGACAATAAATTATTCATATATAATAAAAGAACGTTGTTTATATAATTTATTCATTTTATACTCTTCCTTTTTAAATACTCATTATAAATGCGTATTTGTACAAAATATATACATAAACATACACACACAATAAATAAATATATATATATATATATATATACACTCGTATATGTATGTATGTATATTCATATAATTTCAAATTAACAAATACATAAATTATTTCCAAATATTTGTTTTAATATAACAATACAACGTAATCATTTATATCATGAAATATTCATATTTAAAATCAACATTAATGAGTTTTTAATAATCTATTACATTAATAACGTTTAATATATACAAATATATATATATATATATATATATATATATATATATATATATATATATATATGAGAATGTATATTTTATGTATTTATATACAAGCCTATGTATACACGTGACCCTAGTACCAAATATTGTATCGACAAAATTTCACAACGCGCTGAACAAACAGACCGGGTCACGAAGTGCAAACAATTTATCGACAATCATATTACGGCTCTGTCTCCAATATGTATAGTTGGTCGCGTGCACCCTTCTACATCGGGGTGTCTCCCGAAGCAACAGCTGGGGTTGTCGTCGAAAGGGCAGTACATACAAACTATCAGACATACGAATGCACTGTTCTGCATCGCTTGCAGCACAAAACGTACACACAAACTCATATACTCATTCGCCACCTCCTTTCATCCAATAATATACAATATAACGGCACCCAATGTGAAATTTCCACAATCTCATATGACCATATCGTATTATAACGCCACACACATACTGTTATTCACCTTCTTTGATGAATGCGGATGTATGTATGTATGTACGCACGTGTGCCACGATATCACAAAATATATATAGCAAGAACTGGAGTTATTACGGTACGTCTATTGGAACATTACTCATTGTGTATTATACGTCTCTGTGGATTCCAATTCGAATGGTGCTCGTATAATAAAAGCGTTCTTTTTTTAATACTTAATACTACAGTAACTGTCATGCATTTGTATGTTGAACACGTGGATTGTCATTTTACGAGGCGAGAATGTTTCAATTACCAATTTTCAAAACAATTTAATTATACACAATTAGATTAATGAATAAAATTCCTCTAACAATTATATAGAAGCATTCAAATGTGAAGCCTAAATTTGTTTTATTAAAAAGAAATAAAGGAAACTATACTCATGTTTCCCTATACACATGTTTATTTTTAATAAAACACAAATCGAGGCGTCACATTTGGATTTGGACTATCTATCTATCTGAATATATGTGTGCGTGTGTGTGTATAAGAAAATCAATTTATTGTCTTTAAAAATACATAACAGAACCTTGTAAATAAATATTTAAACAGCTATTAAGAGAATTCATTAATTTTTAAAAATAATTCTTAAATGTTTTAATTTTATTTCGCTTTGATTTCTAAATAAATTCTAAAATTTAATCAAATCACTATTTGTTTTGGTACTATAACACTTTTGATTTTATATATTTTACACAAATAAATCACTTATTATAATATTTTAAAAGTGGACAAAAATTACGTACTAATGATTTTATTTGGTAATTTATATAAGATCATCCAAATGCAACACCTAAATTTGTGTTTTATTAAAAAGAAACAAAAACTATACAAATATTTCTTTTTAATAAAACACAAATCTAAGTGTCACATTTGGATGACCGTATATTTCAACAATGTCCACATTTCTCATTTCAACACTAGAAGATTTTCAAAACTTTCAAATTTTATCAACATTTTTTTTAAAAAAAATAACCAATTTGTAAAATAAAGAAAAAGCACTATTTCACAAAAATTAAGCAACGTTACGAACTAAAAGTTTTTATTTTATATAAAATCTTGTACTGTTGAAATGAGTGATTTATTTAAATGAAAATTAATTTGACAGTAACAGAAACTAAGAATAGTAATAAGTTTTTTTCTAGGACGTTATCTAAGACGTAACATTTTAAAATGTACTGTTAAAAATATATTGTTACAGTTGAAAAATAACTAAATAAGTATCAAAATGCTTACTAATAAAAAATACAGTCTTTTTAATCCTCTTAAAAATCTTGTGGTATAGGGAGTATTTTTTAAAGTAAACGAATTAGCTTCATTACCAAACCAAATGTATTGTGTGTAATTGATGTTTGGAATTTAAAAGATATTCATGGATTTAAGATTTAAAATAGAATTATTTTAATAAATTACATTTTAAAAAGGACTATTTAAAAATTAATCTTAAATATCTAAATAACTGAACTTTTATGAAAACCTTTTTTTAATAAATAATATTTGATCAAATAAATACTTTAGAGCCATTTACGTACGAAAGTCAATTTGATACTTTTTTATACATACGCAATTTTTTGTCATACGTTTATGTGAAATTCAATAGGACTGAGTACAATAAAATAGTATCCTTTAACAATTTAACATTTGGCATGACATAAAAGCCCCATTAAAATAACAATAGATCGCTGACACGTACAAACAGAAATTCGTCCATAATGCATTGTCTAACCATACTAAACGTGGTAATAAGTTTTAAATATACATGTACAGGCTGAATGTACATTCACGTATCACGTAAAGCAACTCAACATGACATGCCGCAACATGTCAGACACGAAATCAATTTAAACAATGTGAAATGCCGTTACACCCCGTACGGTTTTGTTGATCAAATCTGTTTGAATCCTGAACACAACAATATATATCAAATATATGAGTATCTGTACCGTACGTTCATGTTTATATATTTATATGTACACATTGTATACACCAAAAAGAGATATTAGTACATATGCAATTGCAGGAAAACTTTGAGTATTCTAATCCAGTTGACGACAATAACGAAAATCTGATTCAATCATTGTGCATGCTTTCAGGCTGTTACACAAAATTGAAGAATTTCAATTAAAATTGTTTAATTAAATTTTAATTACGGTGCAATTGAATGATCGGGAATTAAATGGATTTAATACAAGGTTCGTGTTTTACATTTATTCGCAATTTAGTAATGTCGTCTTTTTTGCGATGATTTCTTATTTACTAATATTTAATTTTGATTTTAATATTTAATAGAGAAACGTACGTTCATAAGAAATCTATTTTCACCTTATATATATATATATATATATATATATATATATATATATATATATATATAGCTGATAAACACGTAGGATAAGGATATTAAAAATTTTATTCGAAATTTATGAAAAAAGAAGCACTGGATTATATGAACTGAAAGAAGTTGAAAGAAGCTTTTATCCGTCAGTAGATTATCAAAGATTGAAAATTATTTATAAATATATATACATATATGAAACACCATTCACTAAACATTTTTTTCAATAACGTACAGATATTTTTTGAAAAAAAATTATTTCCTAATTTAAAAATAAAACAAGAATCAAAAGTTGAATCAATTTGAATCAAAGTTTAAAAATCATACGTTTTCTACAAAAATATTTTATCTTTTCAAAAATTCTCATCTACGATGTAAAATATTGTAGTTATATCTTTGTTCTTCAGTAAATGACAAATAAATTTATAACTGATAAAAAAGTCATCCTATTTCACTCATTGAAAATCTTTAAACAAAACTGTATTATTAATTATCTAGTGTAAGAAAAAATTGAACAAGAACTGAAATATGCAACTAACACTCCTAATATACTAGATAGATTTTTAAAAAATAATTTATTTAGTTTTTAGCAGTATCTGATAGAATTTTTCAAAATTTAATCCTTAAAAAAGTCTTACAAAATTTGATAAAAAAATAGAGAAATATATAAACAAAATTTTATGATAAGACACTGGACTAATTAACAAGAATGAAGACTAGAAACTAGAACGAGTATACACATAAATAATTTTAGAACAATATAATAACAGATATCATAAAAATTATCCTATCTTTTAATAATATTTGATTTTAAATAATTTAAACAATACTAATGAAATTTCATATTTTTTCTAGTTGATTTCTTGGAAATTTTGATATTTATATCATTATACTTACTTGCAAAAGAATAATTTACATCAATAATTTCACTCACCTGAAACAAAATAAAAAATAAATTAGTATACTTGAAACAAATATAATAAATGCATTTTTTTATTAAAAATTCATATATAAAATTTAGGTGTACACATACACACATACATATATATATATATATATATATATATATATATATATATATATATGTGTGTGTGTGTGTGTGTGTGTATGTGTATGTATGAAGAGGAAAAGACAACCTAAGAAAAAATAAATAGACAATGTGAGTACTGATCTGGAAATCATCGGAATAAGAGGATAGAAAACAAATCATTGGATAAAACTGATTGGAGAAATTTTATCCAAGAAATTGAAACTATGAATTGTAATCCCTATGATGATAACACAATCCTCCATTTTTCTATACCTTAAAGTTGATTTCATTCTCTGACATTTAAAATCTTTTTTTATTCATTTTCTTCTTTCTCTATTTTATGCTTACCAAAAATTTATTATAAATTTATCATATCATACTAGGTGTTCAATTAATTTTCTTTTTTCTATGTGAACTAATAGTTTTTTAATTTTTTTAAAAAAACATTTCAAATGAAAAAGTCATGTCTAACTAATTTTCATCACCATCTTGCATATCACATTTTTAATATTACGAATCTCAATCTATTTTACTTTTTCCAAGAACATCCATTTAATAGAATATTTCATATATTTCTTTATATATATATATATATATATATATATATATATATATATATACACTAAAAAAGGAACTATAATCAAAAATACACTTTACAGATTTTAATTATAAATAAAATCAATCAAATATTATAACATACATCATTCAGTCGTTCATAACGACTGAAATTCATTACTGGACGTCGAATTGTTTTAGTTTCTAACTTTTACAAAACCCATGTACTTTAAACAGATTTAGTTTCGAAAATGGCTGTATTACGAGTGTTAAACAACTGGGAATAGCATCGATGCAAATGTATACATGGGTTGTACATGTATTGCACGACACAATTCAGGACATTTCACACGTTCCATTGTGAGTTTTAATGATGCATTAATGCGGTGCGTCCTGGAGAAGATCGTTTATATGATTCATGTACACATACATAATATGTAATTTCGAATGCACATGTACGTGCTACGAACATAAAACATATAATGCGCAATCATAAATATTTTAAATATGCGATTCGCAACGTTACAAGGTGAAAATTAATACTTATGAAATTTGCGGAGTAGAAAATGAAAACGCGGAAAGTTAAATAGTTCCGTTTGAGTTTTCAATGGAATGTTATACAAATTTCATGATTACAGACTTTGTTTCAGCAATTTTTATTCGTTTTTTTATTCATATTTAATTCGTGTATATTGTAAAAACATTTTATCTCGTATTTACGACTATGCACATTGTTGGGGAAAAACAAACTGTAAAGAATTTGAAATATTTTGAGGAATTGAGAATTTGTGTTTTATTTGAACATATATATGTATACAACATTTTCATTTATTAAAATTAAAGCTTTGCATTTTCAAACGAATTTAATTTAAAAATAAAACCCGAATGTAAATTTTAAAAACGCAAATTGATTATAAATTTAAAAATGAAAAAAAACATATACAACTTTTAAATAAAATGTAATGCCTTATAATTAAATAAATAATATATTTACAATTATCTTCGTTATATAAATCATTGAAGTTAATACTTTATTTTATTTTAATTGAAAATTGTTTATTTTTTATTTGAATATTAATGATAAATACATTTATATTCATTAAAAATCTATTAGTGAAATAATTTAAATGAATACATACAATATATCTTTATATTTTAAAACGGCCTCTAATTAAATTATTGGGCGACACATTAACATTTTTTTTATTTAAGTTGTAGCAACATTTTTCAACATGTACAAATGTTGGAAAGCAGAAGATTTATTGTGCTATAAAATTTCGAAAGTATTTCCTAAACGCTTTTTAATTGTATGCTCGTAAGTAATTTTTTTACACGTATACAAGAAAATTTGCCGTATCCAATGATGAAAACTAATTTACTATTTTTACGAGCTGTTTGAATTTCACTTCTCACCACATTACGTTCCGTATACTGTAGATAAATCTACGGCTTGAGAACTTACCATAAAAAAGTTTTTTTTATTAAAACTGTTGATTAAAGAATACTTGTATAGAAGTAAATGTTCGAAAATAAATCATACGTTAAAAAAGAATTGTAATTATTTTTTATTCACTTTTTATACAAGATTAACTTTTCTTATTCCTTGATTTTTTTATACAACTATTTATCTATTTATTTTAATACATTTTTTTATCAATTTAAAATTTTAATAAAACGTTTTTGTATTTTGAACGTTAAATATACTGATTTTATCAATATTTTTTAAAATTAAATATTATTAACTGTGTTAAAAATTTATATGTTTAAAAATAGAATTTAGACATGACTATATTAGAGTTGAAATTTTTAGATAAAAGTAGAATAACATTTAAATCATTTAACAATTGTATACAGTTTAAACAAACTTAGCAAAAAAATACAAAAAACAGTTATATAACAACTTTATTACGAAAAAATTTATTTCAACTCTTTTATAAAATGTAAATTAAATTTCCTGCAAAGAATTTATTACAACAAAGATTAAAAGAGAAATAAATGTGCACAAAACTGCAAGTAGACAGAAAATTAATAAATGGGTGCATTCCTCTTATATAATACATATATATATATATATATATATGTCTATATATGTATAAAAATAAAAATCTATAAACTCAGGTCTCTGATTAACAGTTTTCTATAGCGTAACTGACACAAGACACGACAGACAACTATGCAAGGCAAAAAAATACATATTCATATTTTATAACGAGTTGCTTGTGTATAGTTAGTTCTTCGAAAATGTTTTTGATAGATAGTTTCCATAGAATATTTTAATAGAGTAAGGTTACTGAACTTTAACTGTTACATATATATATATATATATATATATATATATATATATATATATATATACATACTCATATTTATATTGATTAGCATCCTTTTATTATTTTTTATACTGAAATATTTACTATTATTATATTTTTATCCTGATTATATCAGAAAATTATCAGCTTCATTACATGGTAAATATCAAAAAACATGTACTTTATGTTTATTTTTATTTATTATTACCTTACTCAATAAATATTTCCTATATCGTTGTGCATACTACCCTTAATATTTTTTCAATAATGGCTTATTACTGTTACATCAGTTATGTTATTATATAATAAATACATTTATTATAATACCTATTAAATATAGATTATTATAACAAAAAAATTAAATTAAATACTCAAATATGTAATTGAACAATATTTCATTGTCAAAAATACTCTTGATATTATTTTAACCATTGTAGCTAAATCTCTACTTATAAACAAATAAACTACTTTGTTTAATATCATAAGATTTCTTAAAATTTCAATAATTATTTATTTATTACTTTTTTTAATAATGCAGATTTTGATGACCATATTATCTGTCATAAATTTATATTATAAAATTGATCATATTAATTCAACTAATATTGAAAAAATATACTTACTACTGTAATTTAAATATTAAATATTTTTAATAAAATAAATTGGATTTTTTTTAAAAAATACTTGTTGAATTTTCATAAAAACTGATCATTAAACATATTTTGGTTATTCTATAAGTAATACAATATTTTAGTGTTTATAAAGTATTTTAAATACACTTTTTAGTCAAATAGATTTTAATGAAAATTTTTTAATCTATATTTAGGTAAAATATACTAAATAAAAATGAAATAACTTATTTAGTTTAATATATAAATAATTTTATACAAAATTGTATTTTCTTCTATATTTATATCAATTATATTAACTAAAACAGTTAATAAAACAGTTTAATATCGACAAATATTTTTATATTCATAATTGTCATCTTGATATCAAAAACGAATTTAATAAAAGTTAAAAATAGGAAAATTTCAATATATTTTATTGAACATTTCGTCAACAGAAAAATATGTATTTCAATAAAACTTCTATAAAATACTATACTGCTTATTTATTTTCCATGTTACTTTTTTCACAAATAAACTATTTTACCATTCATAACATTTTTTTAAAAAAAATGTTTAATTATAAGTTTTAATTGAATAGCTTTACATTATATTTTTCTCAATATTTATTTCTATAATCATGTAATTATTTTCAAAACGTAGATTTATAAAACATATACAATAAAATGTTATTTATCAACTTGATTTGAATTTAAATGCAACTCGATTTTTTCATAAAACCTATATTTTTCAAATATCTTTTACAAAATCAACATATGAATAAGAAAGGAAAAAAACTTTAGCAAAACAACACGAAACAATACTTATTGATTAAGCGAATAATTCTTTTCTGCTAGAAATCATAATTTATATGTACAAAAAGATTAGACTAGTGACTAACTCTATTCGTTTATTTTTATATTAACGACGTAGTAACGTTCGTTCGTTTCAACCTTGCTTGTATTGTTAACGCGATTTGATAAGAAAAATAAAACCAAGCCAGAGCAATTTGTTATAAAATATCAAGTGTTACCTATCGACAAAGGGATACGTGCTTGAAATTTATGTTGTGCATGCAAGTTGCAAAAAAACATTGCATTTTATATATTTGCATTTTCTTTTACTTTCATATATGTGAATGTTAATTTTATAGTACAGTAAATTTAATTGAATTAAATTGAATGTAAAATAGTGGTTTATATACAATTTAGTTTCTTTTATTTTTGATCTTGAAGATAAATTTTGCCAATGTTATATATATATATATATATATATATATATATAAATAACTTTTTCTTCTAAAATTGTCAAAATTATGACAAAATTTTTCGTACACTGGAAGTCGAAAAATTGAAAAATGTTATTTTTTTCTAATGAATATCATTACTTCTATGAATAATTATTGTTTTCATCAATAATACGTTATTAATAATGATTTTAGTGCAAAATAATTAATTTTTAAAACTTTTGATTTTTTGATAAAATTTCCATACTATAGGTCGTGGTTTTTTTCCACCAAAAATATCGATTTTTTAAAAATTAGAAATAATTCAATTTTTTGTTTATACAGCAATTATGAATGATAGAAATATGGCGTTTCTAGTAAAAATTGTTGCTATTATTTGTTATTTCTGATTTTATAGACGATAAACCATATTTTAGAAAAATCGGTTTTTTAATCTATTGTAAAGTTTGAAATATTTCCATTTTTAAATTTTTTTAATTGATTTTACATGTGTATAGTAACTTCGGAATACATATAATTATGTAAAAGAAAAGTTTTGCACTTATATTATAAATTTTCTTTCAATGTTGATGAAATTATAATAAAATGGCATTTATCTTAGGTTGGAAGTCAAAAAATCGAAAAAAAATATTTTTTTTCCATTTAATGTCATTATTTCTATAAACAATTGATGTTTCCGTCAATGACACGTTAATAATTATAATTTTAGCGCAAAATAAGTCATTTTTAAAACTTTTGATTTTTTGACAAATTTTCCATACTATAGGTCGTGGTTTTTTTTGGTCAAAAATATCAAATTTTTCAAAACTAAAAATTATTCATTTTTTTTAATAACACAACGATTATTTGTGATAAAAATAATACATTTCTAATAAAAATTATTGCAATTATCTAATTTCAGTCATTTTATAGACAAAAAACCACATTTTAGAAAATGTTTTTTTTAATCTATTGCAAAAATTAGCGTAATTTATTTTTAAAATTCTTTAAAATAATTATATATGAAAATATTAACTAAGAAAATCATATATTTTTCTAGGAAAAAAAATTCATAGCTGTTCTATGAATTTTTCCTGTAACAACAATGAAAATATTAAAAATAATCTTTTCGCAAACTGAAATTCGAAAAATTGAAAAATATTGATTTTTTCTAAAAATTTTTATTATTTTAATGAACTATTGATGTTTTCGTCAATAATACGTTATTATGAATGATTTAAGTGCAAAATAATTTATTTTTAAGAATTTTGATTTTTTGACAAAATTTCCATACTATAGGTCGTGGTTTTTTTTAGGTCAAAAATATGAAAAAATTTTAAACTGAAAATAATTCAAATTTCTGGTTATATATCGAATATTTTTGATAGAAATAGTGTATTTCTGGTGAAAAATATTACTATTATCTATTTTATATTATTATATAGGCAATGAACCATATTTTAAAAAAATCGGTTTTTTAATCGATTACAAATATTGACGTATTTTTTAAAAAATAAATTAAAATGAATTACACATTTGTGTACTAGCTTAGAAAAACATATCTCCATAAAAGAAAAAAAAATATGCGTGTTCTATAATTTTTTTTAGCACAAAGTTGAAATTTAATGAAAAATATAATATATATATATATATATATATATATATATATATATATATAAACGAATGTATGTATATGTAATATTATTAGTATAAATGATAACTAATTGTTAATAATAATATTTTAAATAACAAGTTAGAATAATAAATAACTTATCGATAACATTGTTTAAATATATGTTTCATTTAAACAATTTGTTTATTATTCATTAGTAAATAAACAGAAAAACAACTTACAAGTTATCTAAATAATATAAGAAATGTAAACACGTTATTTATTTTATATTGTAAATAATTCTCTTTTGCACAAATTAATCACTAACATCTATAGCAGCAGATTTTATAAAAGTTATAGAACACTTTGATAAAATCTTGTAATGTTAGTAATTTATTTATATGAAAAAATATAAACATCATTTAACAAAAATAAATAAATATTAAAAAAATATGACTTTCCGTTTAGAATGAATTTAATTTCCTACAGAAAATAAATATTCGTTATATATCTCATTTCTGTGATAAATATTCATTCCAATTAGAAGAAATATTTCCATACAACATACAAACAAATTACATAGGATTTAACTTCACACCAAACAACAATAAAGGTAGAAAAAGCACGAAACTTAATCACGTAATACAAAAAGCGTAAATCATTTGACTACATATTTAGAACGAAACCTAAGTTAAACTGCATTATGGCACTGCAGATGGATATAAATGTATTTCAGTTCTGGTTCACTATTAAGGTACGTTTCTGTAGCGTAACACGCTTTCCTCTCGTTGAATTCCAGTTGTATGTATATATAAACTTAATAATATCATTGTGTGTATATGTAGATGTGTGTGTTCTACCACTGAAAACGAATAGCAACGCGTTTCCGGATACCACTGGTCTAAATATCCAGGTCTGAAACCGACAGAGTAATACATATCGCAACCAACTTACTGCAGTGCGACTCCAAGAGCAAGTGCATCCACCACACCATTTACAAAAGGAAGACACTCAAGCGTATATTTTAATGATGTCACAAGTACATATGTACATAGGTGAATATAAATACTAAGTGTAAATTTTAACGATTCACCGAGTACATAACAAAATTTTAGTTATAAATAACTAGGAAAGTTTAAAACAAGGAACGAGTAGTTTTAAAATAAATTATTTCAATAATATTTTTATACCATAATTATATATATATATATATATATATATATATATGTGTGTGTGTGTGTGTGTGTGTGTGTGTGTGTGTATATATACATAACTGCTCACCAATCCACCTAGTCAATATGGTATGAATAAGAGCAAATAAATAATAACATTCAATAAAGCTTTTACCCAGCATTGAACTGATATAATCTGATATGATGATGATGATAATATATATAGTACTTATATTTATATACTGTTATATATATATTTACACATTGCTTTTACAGAAATATAGAACAGTTGGATTGAAAATAAATATGTACAAAACTGAAATCATATTTAATACAATATATTTGTATAGAAATAAAATAAACAATTAAAGAGTAATCCTTAGAACAATTGGATAAAATAAAATACCTCTGAATAATTGTACTATATAATCATGACTTATAGCCAGAGATTATATTAAATTAAGACAATATGGACAGCATTTTAAAAAATGAATAATAAATACAATGAAGAGTAAAATACCATTATTGAACCCGAAATGGAAAACATATAATCAATGTGTACTTTCTATTTGTACTTATGAGTCAGAAACTTGAACACTGAATGCAAAAATGAAGCTCAAACTTTTGACAAGCATTTGAAAAATAATATTATAAATTTATAAACGTGATTGAAAAACTGTAAATGGATTGAAAATCTATAAAATGGGGATGGACAGAAAATATGGCAAGAAGAAAAGACAATAGGACAAAAATTATTAGAGAGTGATGACCAAAAAACCAGAGATTTTGAAAAAAAATTCACTAAAAATGAAAGGATGATATTTTAAAATGTTGTAGAGGTAGGGAATGAGATTAATAATGGCCCGAAATGTAGATTTTTATTAATATATATATATATATATATATATATATATATATATATATATATATATATAAAGTTTTTATATAATTTTCTTACAAAGCTATACTTAAAAATCATATACACTTTTACATAAAAAAATACTAAACATATTGTATTTTTAAAAAGGTATGATAATTCTTTTATTAATAATTTGATAAAATAATAATAGCTACTAAAATATTTCTAAGCAAATTTGTTTTCAAATAATCAATGTATAAATAATATTTTTTTAAAAAAAATAATGATTTTTAGAAATAAAAGAATTTAAACTATTCAAATGCATTAAATAACAAACTTTTTGTTTCATAATTTTTTGATATTTATTGACAATTTTTTAAATCATTTTTATAATTTAAAGAACCTATTTTTTAAAATTTATTTACATATTAATTTTTCTTCTTAATTATGTGTAGTTTATTATAAATACTATTTTAACTTCTATGAAAGAAAATATATCTAAATGTATTAATTATAATAACATTTATAATTTTTTAAATAAGGCATACTTATTATTTTTTATATGATTATTTTTCTAATAACAGAATAATATGCACTTTAAACTAATATAAAGATTAATAAACGAAACAAATATATATCCTTAAATTTAGATTTAATCCTATTGAATTTCATCAATTTACCTGTTCATTAATTTATAATCAAATATTGAACAGGATTTCACACTTTACCAATATTAATGTTAAATAATACTTATGCTATTAATTCAATAACTGCAGAGTAATAATCGTGATAATCAATAAAATGACTTAGAATTTCTTAAAAAAATATGTAAAGGAATGAAATTTCCTGACGAAAGAGACAAAAATTCAGTTCAGTTTTAAACGACCCTTATAAATTATAATATACTTTTAAAATAATATCGCCTTTTTCTATAATATAGTAAAAATTTTAATACATATGAATAAAAGATATTTTTGTCCTTTTGTGACCTTATAATATATATATAATAAAAAAATGAGTAAGTTCAGATACTCTGATATTGAAAATGTGTGAAGAAATTCACTTTCTATTTCAGCTATATTATTTACCAAAAAAAAAGAAGAAAAGGAAAAAAACGAGATTTTTTCCCCAACACAAAATGTATACGTGTACGAGATGCATACGAAAATGCCCAACAGACTCATAAAACAACGAGGTCCTGCCAGGATCACACATACAGAGAGTATAGAGTTCCGTTGGTGGTAGCGTCGTCGAGCGCAAGGCCGGGCAACGGTGGCCCGCCAAGAGAGTAATATACGCGTCAAACTATAAATTTCACATTTTGCGACTTTCTTATTTCAGACATGTCAGTTCTGCTGCCAGGTTATCTGTACAAGGAAAAATCTATAACCCGGTGTGAATCGTCACACCAGTCAACAAATAAGTAAATTTATGGCATCGACTTGGGAATAGTTTACATTTGTATTGTTTGTTTACGTAATAGATATTTTGTTTGTTGTGTAAAATTGAAACGAGAGGGTTTTTCGATGAATTCAGTACAGAATCGTTGGTATTAAGTTAACTCGTTTTTTATTGAGTACGTTATTTCATTATCTTTTAACTTTTATCATCTTTGTTTTTTATTCTCATAGAAAAATCAATATTTAGTAGCATTTTTCTTAGAAAAAATCTAGAAAATAATAAATGACGAATAAATAAACTAATATTTCACAAAAAATATACTTGTTATTATTTTCACCGATCGAATAAAAATATCTACAATTATTCACATTTGATAATAATACAAATTCGTTCTCACAAAATATGATTGCATAATTTACCAGTATGTCATAATATAATGAACATAACAAACTGATTTAGATGTTCGTTCGTGTCGACTTATTCATGTGAACTATGATGTATGCCACGTAAAAAAGGTGAAAAGATCTTACACATTCACGTGACACGGATCGGGAAAGATTTATACACGGTTTATGTTTGCTCTCTGGCAGCAAAATGCACGATAAAAACACAAAGAATGAGAGCACGTCTTGCATGCACCTTGCACCATACTGTTTGAACTGACGTTCTGTATGAAGTTTTTTTTCTCATATATATATTATATATATACAAAATTAATGGGAAATGTCGTTTCGATAAATTTTATTACATTTTACAAATTTAATTCAATTGTCAGGAACGTTTCTTATTTTAAAAGTAGTTTTATTGAGAATAAATTCAAACATATTTTCTATTTATAACAAAATAAATCGAACGTCGTTGATTTTGTAAAGTGTTCACAAATTAATTATTAAACTTTATAAAGACTAATTTATTTGTAGAAAAGTAAATTATTTTCCTCTATATTTGAAATTATTCTCAGACAAACTTTATTTAAAAAGAATCAATACTTCTGTACAATTAAATTCAAATTTCGATTTATTCATTAATTAACTTATTTTTCCTAGTATATTTTTATATAAAAATCCGAAATACTTCATATTTTTACACAAACTTCAAATTATTTATTAAAAATGTTTATACATTCTTGGACCTACAAATGTAGGAAATGTAATTTTAAAAGTTCTAAAAATGAAAATAAATTTAAAAAATCTTTTATAGCTTGTAAAATAAACTACCCAGGAATATACTTTAATTTTTTTAG
This sequence comes from Neoneuromus ignobilis, assembly GCA_029203775.1. Taxonomy (NCBI): domain Eukaryota; kingdom Metazoa; phylum Arthropoda; class Insecta; order Megaloptera; family Corydalidae; genus Neoneuromus; species Neoneuromus ignobilis. The sequence goes on along the minus strand of CP092090.1, from coordinate 8,719,822 downwards.
TAAACTATTTAAAAACTTGTACAAGAATTAATTTACTTTTCATAATTTATTCTCTATTTTACTTCCTGCGTACTTTGTAGTGGAAAATTATTTTTATTTTTAAAAACAAGCAAAATTTTAAAAACTAATAGAATTATTGTTTTTATTTATTTTTTTATAAATAAAGTTAATTATATCAAAAAGATAATTGTGTTAGAAAATATCAATAAATACAAAGAAAATATATAATTATAATACCAATTCTAAAAATTATATTTGACCAGATTTTATATTTTTGCTAATTAAAATTTTTATATTTCCGTCAAAAATATAAAACTGACTACGACTAAAAATTAAACTCACAATAAACTTATTTAACAATATTTTATTATATAAATGAATATTTTACTAAAGTTTTGCTATTTTCTTCTAACTAAACGATATAAAATACACAAAAGAAAAACTTTAAAAAGATTATATTGTTAGTATGATTTATAATACTCAAGAATCCATAATACTCTTGATCTAATACTCTTAAAAGTTCATCCTTTGAAGTATAATTTGCGTATAAAACAAGACTGGTACTCAAAAAACTGCAAGTGAAAATGATTTCATAAAACTGAAGACATTGCCATAGAAAAGCTCTTAATAAAACTCAAAGGGAAATTTTAATTCCTCACTGGTGATGAAAATAAGAGAAAATTATATCAAGAACCGAATATAATTTTTTTTCAATTAGCTGACTTCTAGTCATTTGAAAAATATAAATATTTTTATATACTGTATAAGAAAAATAGAGTATAAAATTTATAGAAAAACATTTAAATATATAGTATTTATTTAAAAAAAATGTTATTATTGGAATTTATTTTTGTTAAAAAGATATTTTTTCTTTATAATTTTTTAAATTATAGAGCTAGATTCATTTAAATTGAATTTGTTTAATTTTTCCCCTCTGAAATAAACACCTATTTATGTATATATAGAATATTGACTGAAATTAAATATTTTAATTGAAAATCACAAAGTATAAACAACATAATTTCAAATGATATTTATAATGGATCTCAAGTATCTTAAAAGGTTTTTTTACAGCTATAAAAACAATATTATAATGTACTTCCATTAAACTGTAGTAATTATTTATGTAACAACACAACTAAGTGATTCGATACCGATATATTTACGTGGAACTAAACTCGATAACAAATTAATAACATTTTTAAATGTACTGTAACCGAAAACTTCCCTTGTTTCCCAATCGTAACCCGACACTACTTTACTCGATCGACATAGGGAAGACTCGTAAGCAAATTGAGCACCAAACAACGCCCCAATTATATACATTATCGTATGTCAATAGCGACAACCTCATTTTCGTCAAAATATTCCAATAAAGTGCTGGATGACTGGCTGTAACATCATTTCATAGAAAAATTCTCAAGTTACTAATGGCGTACATAGTTTTCTTTCATATATTTCACAGAAAAATGTAACTCAATACTAAAATGTGTCTGCCTTTTAGCCGTGGCAGTAATAGGGGGGTATCAATTTCCTGCAATATCTAAAAGCAATAGATCAATTTGTCAGAGTTTCCGTTTTACTGGAAAACAGTATATGACAGTGGGGAAAATAGAATGCGAGCGAGCATTATATTACAGAAAGATGGGTCATTTGTCATAATAAGGCACGATGATGATGATATTATTGATTAAAAATGAGAAAAGGTCGTGCACATGTTGTTGCGTAACGTGTACGAGGTCGTTAGGTCGATTAGCTGTTTTACCTATGCGACCTGGAAGCACAGTTTTTTTACCACCGCGTTATATTTGTGAAAAACAGTTATGTCGATTCGTTTATTCTCGGACTCTCTCTATCTCTCTGTAACAATATTTGATATTTTCAGTCGAATGAGAAATATATGTTAATTTTATTGTATTCATTTTTATGCAAGAATTTCAAATGAATTATATAGTAGATGTAGATTTTACAAAACATTAATTGTATTATAAAATTATTCCATTTAAAGTACAAATTAAATATAATTAACAATATTTCATTGTTAGACTTTCATGCGAAATAACTAGAAACACGATAAAGAATGTAAGATTTTTTTTAAAAAAATACACACTTACACCAATTACCTTCATATACATAAATCGATTCCAGTTGAATTTATTTCTTAAATAAAATAAGAAATCTGAATAATGAGCTCTAAAAAACATATTAAAAAACTAATTTTGAACAAAAAAAGTTTTCATTCATAACTTCCACTACAATATTTATATATATATATATATATATATATATATATATATATATATATATAATTATGAAATATTTATTAATTTGACACGTTCTATAACATCGTCTTAAATGTTATAGTAAAATATTAAAATGTTTTATGTCTTTCCAAAACTGGGACACACAATTAGTTCAACAAAAGTGACAAAAAGCATCTATAGATTTCTATGATTAATTACTTGGCTGTTATTAATGAACAACGTTTTAAACTCGTACGACAAAACGAAATTCTTGATGATTTATGCTGTCAATTCAAGTAGTTTTTAGAATAGTATTTTGCAAGTTCAAATATTTGATTTTGTACAGAAAATAAACTTTATTACAAATGTGTACAAATCAAGATAAAATAATTTATTAAAATATAAATAGTTTTTTGTTAAAGATAAAAAAATAATTTGTCGAAACATGTAGATTGTTATTAACATAGCGATTTGAATTTAAAAAATATTTATACTACCCTGACATGTTTTTGTACATTTTCATTTTTTGAAAAAACATATTAACTTATATAACTAAATTTATTATTAACTCTCACTTTTTGTGACAAATTCATAAAAAAGTAAAATACTAATTTATGAAAGTAATTTTTCTTTTTTAAATCGAGCAGATAATTTATTGTATAGCTGTCATGTAATATAAATGTGTATACAAGGTTATTTTAAATATATTCACATAAAAAATATGTCAAAAACAATGTTAATTTTATAAAAACAACTTGAGTATTGATTATTCAATAATAATTATAAACACAAAATTGATTTGAATATTAAAATACGAACGCAGACGTATAATTATGTATTGAAATTATTAAATTAGCATCGTAATTACGAGACTTGGTAAATATAACCATTCGAAAATTATATATACATATTTCTAAAATAAACTATACGAGCATAAAATATTTATTCATTCAAATTTATAGTTTTGAAAAAAACTAAAAATTATCTCTGAAGTAAATCAAACATATATTTGAATTAATTCCCACTTTTTTATAAAATATACGAGAAATCGATTACGCGAAATATTTTTTATGTTCGACAGAAATTATTTATTGTAAACGTACGGTTTGTTTTTTTTTTACTCGTACGTTCGAGTTATAAAAATTTACTTTTATGTCGAAGTTAGTGTCACGTTTCCGCAAAACATTTAATTGCTGACGAAAATGTAAAGGAAAAATACACGATCACGAAAGTCGACTCAAAACAAAAGTTAATTAAATCTCAATTATTTTTCACGAGAGAACACATTTCCCGGATTACTTTGTTTTGCATTTCATTTGCATTTCTATATTCTGTGACATTATTTCGTCATTCATTTCAACTTATAATACTGTTTTATGTATTTTTATAAAGTAACACTCATCGTTTTATATATGTAAACTTACACATAAATACACCCACCTACCCATTTATATATATATGTAAGTAAATATTTTGAATAAGTACAAATAAATTTAAAAAAAATAGTTAAATTAGACGAAGTAAGTCTATAAGCAACTGTTTTTTTGTTAAACCACAGAAGAGCAAAAACAATATATAATGAGTTTCAGGTTAAAGAAAAATCCTATCGAAAGAGATACAAATAGAAAAGTTAAATACTAAATGAATTTATAACAGCTTATTAATCAAAAAATTACAAATAAAGTTAAAAAAACACTGAGATAATAGAAATTCGCAAAAAAATCTTATATCATAAAGTATTTTCTACGTTTGAAGAAAATCTTACCTTTACTAAGTTATAATAATAAAACATGGATCTTAAATTCTAGAATTTATCGACTGCAAACAATACTCAGAAACATGGAAAGATGCATGCTAAGAATAACATTTAAAAACAGGCAGAAAAACGAAAGAAAAGTTGCGGACGTTCAAGAGAAGAAAATTTGAAATAGAAATAGGCCATTTATAAATCAAGAAGAGAAAACCACCAACGGACAACAAAAATTATTATTAGAAACACAAATATAAAATGATTAAAAGAAATTCGTGAAAAATTAAACTAGAAACGAGAAAATTTGTTAATAAGGAATAGAAAAGAAAATTATTAGATCACTGAAAATAGAGTTTTGAGAAAAGTCTTCATCAAATAATAAAAATAAGGGATGGATGATTATATATACACAACTATCTATAAATATTTGACGATTTTGAAAATAAATTACTTTTATTAAAATATAGGGTCATCCAAATGTGACGCCTTGATTTGTGTTTTATTATAAAGAAATACGTGTATAGTTTCTTTTTAATAAAACAAAAAACCTAAGCGTCACATTTGGATGACCCTATACAAAAATAAAAATGAACTCCATGAAAAATCAATATATTTTTTTTAAATTATCTTATATACAAAATACATGTTAATTTAATATGTTAATATTATTGTCTATTAAATGTTTTATTTGTGTATATTAACGCCTTCTTTTAGTAATTTCTTAACAGTGTCTTATTAATCTGTTAAATAATGTTTTCAAAATGTTTAACTCAATTTTACTCAGTTTATCTTTTTTAAAAAATATATATACAGGAAAAATTAATCATTCAATAATGGTTCGAAAAAAAATAATGCACAAATAATTTGGTTTTGTAATTACAAGAGTATTGTTCGAAATTACGTTTGATAGTTGTTTTTTTTTTCAAATTTATACGTATGTATAAATCAAACAAGAGCATTTCATTGATAACATCGCTAAAACTTACACAGCTACGATCAAATCATTAAAGTCGCAAATCAAATTTGTCACGTCGAGCGTGAATATGCAAATACTTACCGACTATCTTAAATTCACTGAACATATGCAAATGAGAACAAATGTGAAATTTAACATTATAAATCGAAAAACGTGGTTGTTTTTTTCCTCTTATAACCTTGTATTCGATTGAAACATTACATGATTTTCTAAACGATTAATCGAAATCAGTAATAGTTGTTGAAAGATTTTAATTTGTGTATGTGAAATATTAAAAGAATCGAACGACTTATAAAATAATTATAAAAATTCGTACACGTCCGTTAAACGAGTTTCCGTTATATCAAATTCGAAATAAATGATTGCTTTCGAATTTTCTTTTCATAATATTACAAGATAAATGTATTCTTTAAAAACTTATTCGTAGCATATAAAAATTTTTAATGTTGTCTGCGGTATACAATTCAATGATCCAAAACATTTTAAACAAGCACATTTCTCTTGAGATACAACTTTTCTTTCGCTATAAATCCACGTCACTGCCAACGAAAATAAATAAGTATAAATTTATAGCATCTGAAAATACCCAAAACATAAACAAGGGCCACGAAAAAGTTCTTTTACGTATTGTTAAATATTTTTTTGCTTCTAATCTGATGAACATATTATATAATTTATATTAAATAAATACAACAGGTAATGATTATATTTTTAAAAATTAGATAAATAAATTATCTACATTTAATCAATTTGTACGAAAACAAAACGAAAATTATTTTCGAAATTAATTTCAAAATTTCATTAATTACTAATTCTCTTGTAAGATTATTTTTGATGCTGTTGACGTACGAAAACCTCTTAAATTAAACAATGTTTTTAACAAAATAAAACATTATTTAATTAAATCTTTTCAATTTATTCTCTGTTGTTTCGGCTCAAGGCTAAAATGAAATGGAAGAGGTTTGAGGTTGTCAATGACATTCAAAATAACGTGACAAGAAAATTAAACGAAATACTAAAAAACAACATAAAAATTCGCAATTGTTCGCAACTAAGTAGTAAGTTTTTATCTACAGAAATTTAAGTTTGATGAATCAAATACATTTTTTATACTTTAAATATATATCAAATTGCATTTGTTATTTTGAAAATTGTTTTAAATAAAATCGTCTATCTAATTTAACATTAAACTCGATTGGAGTGTGAATTGATTTTATAAATATGCACTTAAACTCAACTCTTTTATATCTATATGTCTCGTACATCAAACTGACAACAGTTCTATATTTTTTAAAAAATAATTACGATTTGGTGCTATGGATATTTTGTATTTGTATTCGTAAATAAATCAATATCATGAAAATGATATTTTTTATCTTTTTAGAATTTTTATCAATTAATTACTGAGTTTATATTTCAACATGTTGAATTAAAGAATTCGTATTTTCTTATCTAACCTAATATTTATATAAAATAATAATTCCAAAAATGATTATATAAAAACTAAATAAAAAAATAACATCATGGTAACGCAAAAGCTTTAAATATCTATTACAATATTTTTTTAAGTATACATTTTCAAAATGAAATCACAGAAAATCACTTATATTTTTTTTAATTTTAAAAATAATAATTGTCAACCAGATGCGAATAAAGAATCAAAATAACAAAAAAGTTTCATGAAGATTTTTTTATAATATTTAGAATATAATTAACAACTCATAAAAATAAATATTAAAGCAAAAGTACTCATATGATATGAAAACCTTAAATATTTAAGAGTACATCATTTTTAAAAGTGCAAGATCTTAAGAATTTCCGTAATTAATCATAATAACAAAAAATACATGCATTAAAAAAATACTTCACTTTATTTTTCTAACACTTAATTAATTGTAAAATTGCTATATTGTGTGAATGATATTGTAAAATACTGTAGTGGCGAGGGATGGAAAAAATTAGTCATGAATAGAAAATAATGGAAGAATCTTGGGAAAACATAAAAATATATATGAAAAAATAAAATTATATATGAACAATTTCTTTATAACGTGTTTAGTGCCTAAAAAATTATATGATTATAAAAATATTTTCCAGCATACTTTTCTATTTTTAATAAAAAAATCTCTACTATACACATTTCATAAATTTTTTCTATCATATTTCTAAAATTTAATTTAGCTACAATACCAAACTATAATGGTACACTTTTTTTGATAAACTTTATTTACTCACAATACCATTTTCTTGTAACTACGTGCGTAGAATACGCTAGTAACTGTACAAAAATAAATTGAGAATTTTCTATAAGGACTTCCTTTTTCAATAATATTTCTTTATTAATCGTTAGTAATAATTTCCATAATATATTCGATTTTTATATTTTGTATAAATGATACAAAAATTGATTTTGTAATTGTATTAATTTATTAATTTTGTATCCACACGAAAAGACTCATATATATATATATATATATATATATATATATATATATATATATATATATATATATATATATATGTAAATGAAAACGACAAATGAGTATTTAGCGTTTTCAGTCAGTTCATGAAACGAGAAAAACTAGAAAATTTAAATTATTCATATTGACAGTTCGTAAAAAATGCCTGTTTTAATTTAGAGCGATGTGTCATGTGTGTGTGTATTTAATGCTTAATTTGAGTGGATTAATGTAAGGTATGTGACCGTAGTTGCATTATGTCATTTGATATCATTTCAATATACACATAGTTAATATTCATACAAGTTCGTCACAATCATCCGAATCATTAATTAAAATCTACACAGTGAAGCGATGGGGAAAAAAACGCGACGGATGGTACCTTTGAATCGGTCATAAATCAAAAAACAATTTAAAAAAAATGAACGATACCGAAAGCAGATTAATATATCGACGTGTACAATCTGTGAACACAAAATGGGACACCCATGTTGTATCAGTAATCTGTAACGAATTAAAGTTTAATTGCCGTTAGGTATTAAAAATTATTGCACGTTCAAAGCAGTTATCTGCCATTAGCCCGTAATGCGCGTTCCACTAATGAAACCTTTATCTCCCACACCTTCATACAAAAGTTTTTGAATAATTCTAATGTCGTTACTCGCAATCAAGATTCAAAAGATAATCGATAATGACGTTCTTTCGTGCAACTACAAATTGTTCAACTTTTTCCAGACAGTTTTCTTTTTACATCTGATCTCTATCAAGTCGAATCTAATATCAACACAGATATTATAATACATACATACATACAGATATATATATATATGTGTGTGTGTGTGTATGTATATATATAAACATTTATATAAATTATCTAAAATAATAATTTTAAAATACTAAACAGTTCACAAAGAAACCAACTAAAGAACATTCAATTTAGAAATATTTAAAAAGTAAATAAATTAATCTTTTTATATTCTACGATATTTCAAATTTTCTATTCTTTTTTAATAGAAAATAAATAAAACATATACACAATCATTAATTCTTTATCTCAATTTAATTTCCGACAAAAATGCATGATTTTATTTTATTTTAAATTATTTTCACAAATATAAATTAAGATCACTAATACTTTTAAAATAAATATTTTTATCCAAAATTAAATGATAATTTAATTGAATAATACAAATGTCCATATTTTCATTAAAAATGATTACAAACATTAATTTTACTTATTAATTTTATCAATATATCTTTAATTTTTTAAAAAAATGATTTTATCATTGTCTGTTTAATAAAAATGATTTTTTTCAAAAAAAAAATACTGTAATATCGAAAAAATATTAACTATCGAATGTACTCTAACTGTCTATACCAAAGAAACACTTCAAACGACCAAAACACATCTCCCAATATTATACAAAACCATAAATGTAACAAACAATATAGCAATAAAATTTTATGACTATTATTACACCAAAATTAAAAGATTTACGTCGATAGCGGCAATCAAGCAATAAACTCATATGAAATTAGTTATTATTTAATTTACTGGCAAAAAAATCGAACGAAAGAAATAACGTAAATTTCCAACAATTGTTTGGATATTTATTATTGTTATGAAGAGAATAACGTACGTTGATTTATTATAAATAAAACATGAAAGTAATTTATGAATTTATTAAACGAGTCATTTCGTCTGAATTGTTTTAAATTTTATCTGGAAACGTTATCTCACGCACATACTTTATTCATAATATAAAATAATATATTTTACTTCGTAATTCTGTATGAAAATTTTTATTTCACATCCATTTTTAAATAAATATTGTGTATTTTATATAAATTTATTCCAGTTCTTTTTTATAAATCAATACACAAGTAATTATACTTTTATATAAATGTTCATAAAAATATTTACTTAATTATTATACCAAATTTATAGGTTTTATTATATTTATGGTAACATAAAAAAATTAAAAACATTTACACTATCAATATAATGATTTATTCATATAGTTTATTATATATTATACCTAAACCTGAAATAATAAATTAAATTAAAAAAAACTTAAAAATAAAAATTAACAAATAAAATTATTGATCTATCGGATTAAAAAAAAATTAATATTTTATTCAATCTTTTTAGCCTACATAAAATAATTTTTAAATTAGAATCATTTATTATTTTGTATTAAAATACCTTTTTGACATTTTTTATTTCGAAATGAAATGTTTATTTTTTTCCATTTTCCACAAATAAATGTTCAATATTTTACATAAAAGAACTAAAATAGTACTTTATATACATTTTATATACGTGCATTCTTTCATAATTCTCAAATGAAATTTTTATTCTATTAAAATGAAAATTTATCCATAATCGCAACTTTTTAATTGTATTTTTAAAAAAATATCAATGAAACTAATAATAATTGTGATTTATATAAAATAAGTTTTTTACTCCATTTCGAATAAAAAAATATATTTTCTTTTAACAAGTTTTTTATCTCATTCTTCTTGAAAATGTATTTTCAATAATAATGAAACAAATTAGTGTTTTATACCATGTAGATTAAATTGTCTTTATCTGACAAAATATTAAATTTTAATTTTAAAAAATATATTTTCATACCAGAATAAGTTAACCTATTTAAGCTCTCTCTTGTGTATAAAAATTCGATCTTTGTTTCCTTCTAAAATATTTATTTCTTTCAGTTAAAATATAATAAAATTTAAAACAAATAAATGTTTATTTAAATATATCATAATTATTTTTATTAAATCAAATTCAATAACATTTATGAATTTTTTAGATACGCTAAAAGATCCGATATATTGTGATAACTGTAAATGCTACGGAAGTTTTATTATAATCAAAGCTTTTTAATTTGAAATGAATTCAATTTAACATAATTTAATCATTAACCTCAATAACACAAGATTTTTTAAAACTATTCATTAATCATAAATTGTTCACTTTTATCACTTATGTGCATTTTGATGATCAAGCTATCATCATCAAAGTACTGCAATATAAAATTGTGGTATTATAGTAAGTGATTTATTTGTATTAAAATGAATTTTTGGCTATATAATAAGTGATTATTGAACATTTAACATCTTGTGCTGTTGGGAGTGATAAATCATTTGTATTAATTTTATTACTGATAAATTGAAAAACGAATGAGTATAACAAAATAAAACTGATTGCCTCTTCAAAATAACAATATCCATTGGTTAAAATGACTTTATTGATTTTTATCTAAAGTAGGTATTAATTAAAACTCGTTTAGATGATTAAAAAGAAGTGGATGCACTTAACGTACATACAAAAACCAATTCATATTTCTACGATATTTTTTTTGGAAAACGACTACGTCCGTAGATCTAAGTAAAACATAATCAGAATAAACCGTTTCGAATCACTATTACATTACAGTCGGATATCAAATTGGAGAGTCACTTCAAAAGGTCATGTCCGTCGTAGCGCCGTTCATTTGAGCTTAGAACATAGTTACGAAGCAGAGTCAATTTTAGCCAGTGCAATCATCCACAACTATGTCACATTTATCATCACATTTGTCCGTGTCTTTCATCTATACTTTGCTCTCGTCGACTACAGCATATCCCTGAAAAGCCGATGCTTTAACATGGTCATAATGGAATTATATCATGTAATATCACGACTCATGCCCACATATACACACGGATATATATATATAGAGAGAGAGAGAGAAGTATATTTTTGGAATTTAATATCAATTAAAATTCTTGAATTGGATTCTTTTTAATTTCTTACTAATACAATCTTAAAATAGAATAAAAAACAATATTGAGTAGAAAATGTTTGAAATTGTATTTTTGATACTACACAATAATTTAGTATGAGTGTAATAACAAAAATTACATTTTTAAAATTATTTTGAGTATAAATATCAATATAATATATTTAACTGTAGTAATAAGTAAATGTTGAAATTGAAAATTCAAATGGATAATATTTTACTAACAACAAATAATTTACTGAATAATTCTTTTACTTTATTCATATATTTTTAGTAGAATTTTTTTTCTTAAAAATTATACAGTATATTAAAAAATGCATTTTACTAAAGCAAATTTTCTTGATTCTTTTTTAATTTATTTATATATATATATATATATATATATATATATATATATATTAATAATAAAAGAGCACTAGTCAATTTTATAACAGCCAATCCGTTATCGAAATGAAAATTATCTTAAACCTACAATACAAACACATGACCTGACCCTTAATATCTTGACTTTTACGCCACTTGTATATAATCTGGTTTGTTGACGTACTAAACCCTAATTGAAGAGGCGAATGATTGGAGAAGCAAATCGCCGATTTGGGATTTATATAATGAATGAATGAATGAATGAATGTATAATAGATATTGACATTAAACATGAATAATTTGTGAATATATTGATGACGAGACGTAAATTCTGAAACATCTTTACATTTTATAATTCATGGATTATCAAATTTCGTTTCGATAATTACTTTCTAATTTTTACACACAGAATCTATTTCTCGTTTCTGTTTTATTTATAACAATCGAAAGTTACATTTCAGAATCTACAAATTTAATAAACCCATTGTCTATTTTTATTTCATCTAAATATATTATCTTTCACGAATGATACAAAGATAAAATTTCCAACAGGTAACAAATTGTATTTGAAACGAAAATGTTCGCCGAAAAAATCGTACAGGAAACAGTCGAAATATATAATTTATTTAGAGAAAGCGCAGATCATTTTAGTGATTCTGGGTTTACGTTCTCTATGTGTGTACACGAGTCCCTTAAAACATACAGCCAGCATCAGTACAATACATTCAGTTGCCAAGAGTACAATAAATAATTTATTTAATCACGTATGGGGATACCACGAAATGACGGTGTGGTTATAAAAACCAGAATCGTAAAAAATACATAAGTGTACTGTATATATACTAGTGACATTCGTATTCGGAACATCAGTGGGACTCAAAATTTTCAATGAAAAGTTTTTATGTTTATTTTATTTGGCGTACACGTACACAAAATGAACAGAAAATAACAGAAATTGACCTGTTGCCGATGACCGGAGAACATTATCACTTTTAAAGTTTTCTTTTACTATTTTTGGAAAAAGCAAGTTTTTTTAAATTGTTCATTTTCAATTTGTTAAATAAAATAAATAACATAGTTGATACATACATAATTGAAAATTTCATATTTTTAAAAAATATTAATAATTACGAATAATAATTTACACAAATAAATTACTCAAACAACACCACAAGATTTTACATAAAAAAATCTTCTAATGTGATTTATTGATGTGAAAAAAATCAAAAAACTGTTTATTTTTTAAAACATATTTCAATAACCAGTATCAACAAAAAAAGATATTATATAAAGAATTTATAGTTTTATAAATTTTATTTTAATATTTAGCATTATATTTTCTGTTAAATACAAATTTAAAATAATTAAATTTGATCAAATGCATTTACTAATACACATTTTTAATTTTATTAACTTTTTCTACCTTTTAATGTTTTTGTGTTATTTTTTTTATTTTTTAATGAAAATAATTTAACAATAGTCAATCCAAACAAAGGAGCATAAAATTTCAACTATCAAAATCAAAAAATTAACTATGTTAAAAATTGACAATCTGTATGTAAAAAATAAATAAGTTTTTTGTATATCTATTATTTTTTTAACAATGTTCGCAATCTATAAGAAGATTAAGAAATTTTTTCCAAACATTTTTCGTCTTTAATTAAAAAATGCATAAAAACCCTATCGTCGACAAAGTCATAAGTTATAGACTTAATAAAACGAATTAAACTTCTAAAATGGACTGGTTGCTAGGGTAAAAACTATATATGGATAAAAAGAGCTATTAATTATGGACCCCTACGTAAAGAACATGAAAAAGATAGACAAACCAGATGATTACTTCACCACGACACAACAGTAACTTACATAGATATGCTTAAGATAAATAAAAGTGACGTTGTGTCCCTCCAACAAAAACATCTGTATGGCAACGAACCCCTTTCGTTGCATCACTTTTCAAGCTGCAGTACAATCGTGATGTATTAGAGTATTTGATCATAAAAAATTTCAAGGATTACAGTGTAAGACCTGCTGTTGTTAACAATGAGGAGATTCATTATGCGAATTACTGCGCAATTTTTTAAACGATGAGACAAGTTTTATGTAACTTATCTATAAAAAAATGATGATGTTGAAAAATATTTTTAACGTTATACCTAATTCTATATTATTTCTATTTTAAGTGATTAAAAAAGTACTGTATTTTAATTTCTAATCCAAAAAAATAAATTAGTTATATATTTTGAATTTTTTTTTAACAATATCATTTTTTTAAAAAATTAATCTTTGTTCTAACAGCAAGGTTTTATTAAATCATTTTATAATTATTTATTATAAAATTTATTTACTGATATATGTTTTAATAGCCAGGTTATAATTTTTAAAACGCTGTATTAATGAAATCTAGATTTTATTTTTTTTAAAACAACATGGATACCGAAATGCACATCAGCGAATAAAGTAAACAATAAGTAAATATTAAATCTTATGTTATTCTTTTATAAAAATCGTTCAATGTTTATTGTGAGTAAGATATTTTGTGTTAAAATTCCAATATACTCATTCAAAATTAATAAAAACAATATTAGCATTTTACTTGTTTTATTTTTACAGATTAATTTGATATAATTTTTATATTTTGAATTCTGGAACGAAATAATTTATTCTTTACAACAAAATTAAAACAAATATTGATATTTCCAACTTGTTTCTTATATTATTTCTATAAATACTATGTTAAAAAAATGTTTTTTTAACAAATGTAAAATTAAAAAAAATACCAGTACTTACAATCGTTATAAATGTTTACAAAAGAGAACAAAAAAATTAATAAATAATTTTATAAAATTTGATTTTATTCAAGTAAAGATTACTATATAAAAATTATTTCAAACTTCAGCAAAAATTAAATTTGATAATCAGATCAGATTTGAGATAATGAAATAAAAAAAAAAATTATTCAATCAGAAGTTATGGATTATTCATTTTGTACCAAAAATTACAGTTCAATAATTTTGTGTTCATTTATACTTTTTTATTAATTATAAAAACCGTTATTGTGTGAAAAAAAGAACAAAAACAATTACATTGAAAGCATTTCTTCAGATATTAAAAATATGTTCCAATATAAACAAGGCTCAAGTTACATTTCTAGACAGAAAAATCAACCGGAGATATATATTCCTTGCAATTCATAAACAAGATGATTAAAAATTACCACCCTCTCGCCCGTCATACAAAACGACAGTACGACGACGCGCATCAACCCCCATCATTAACCGAGAACAATGTCGTAACCGATGGAAAAAGAAAACTGTACAAATGGAAGGGAGCCGGTTGATTGCATGTCCTGCCACCATCCGTCCATTCAAATACGTTTCTCGTAATTGAAAAGTACTCATGACGTGCCCGACGTAACAAGACACGGCACAAAATAACAGGCAAATGTTGTCTCGTTAGAAAACTGACAAAAACATTATGACTTCCATATGCCTGTCGCAATTCAATACCAACGCAACGAGTGTAATGGACTTATGTCTCGAGCGCGATTATTCGGACGTGTTTGTCTCAATCGTTTCGTTTAAAAGGTTTTTTGATGTTCAGTCAAAAGAACTCCACTTTCTAGATATATTTGCGAACGAATCGTCTTCGTCGCTTTATTTCTAGCTAGCACTAATTGGAATAATTATAATTGTTCTGTGTTTTTAATGAGAATATATCGTTGATGTTTATTATTCTCTTACACTAAAACCTTCCGTTTGGAATACTATATTATTTTATTACATTCATAATAAAAAATATCGAAATTATCCACATCGGTACATAAAATATTATATATATATATATATATATATATATATATGTTTATATTAAATATCATAAATATTTTAAGAAAAATACCTTGAACATAACGACTAGTCTGAATACAGAAGAGTAGCTTGTATGAAATCACACCATTTTATTAATAATCAAGTTAATACTAAAGTACATACAATAAGATACACTAAAAGTTAATACTAACGTACAAATCACATTTCTTTTTTATTTAATTGCTTGATTACTTCATTGTTTAAAAAAAACACTTAATTTTTTTATTACATTTACACAAAATATTACTTTTTATAATATTAAAAGTATCGTTGAAATACACATCTAACTCCTAAATCAATCTCTTCGACTACTGCATATCTTAGGTAAACGCACTTCGTTCAATCATTCAATAACTATATACCTTATTATCTCTTTTCATACGATACTGTTTATAAAAAGTTATTTCAGTTACTACTAAATAGTTATAAATATTTGTGATCTTGAAATCGAAATAAAATATCTGTAAATTATGTAATCACTAACTACGGTATTATGACTCATCACAAATACATTTAGTTAGAAGACATAATTGAAGACAAAGAAAGGCTCTGACGATGATGGCGTCGCCATCGAAATGCTTCAGCCGATATAATTATAAATTATATAATTATAAATAATAAGTGAACAATAAGTGATTATTGAACACTTTAAATTATTGTGGTGTTGGGGTGAAAATTCATTTGTGTAAAGTGAATCAGCCACAGTTTCAAAATAACCAATAGACATAATTGATTTATATAATTTTTATAAATTTTGAATATGTTTTGAAATATTCAAATAAGTACAATAGAATTTAATAGTACACTATTTGAATAAATAAAATTAAATTGGTTGTAATTTGTATATTATATTAGTTATATTTGAAATTTTCTATTCTTAAAAAATATTTTACTTATTCACATGATTTATTATAGCATTTGATTATTATGAAATTTGTTGTTACTACTTTTGTACAAAAAATTATAAAAATTTAATTAAGATACTATATATGTATGTATATTATTATATAGGATGTTTTTAAGCATGACAGGACTTTAAATTGAATCCCTATCGAAAGTTCTATCTAACCCAAACATGTGTGTGTATATGAATGTGTAATTAAAAAAATTATAAAATTAAAAAATATTTTAATTTTTATAAACAATATGTACTCTGGCCTCTACACTACATCATTTCTTAATAAGGTTTAGCATTTATAATATCGTACCCTAATAATGATGGTATGACTATCGGAATGTATAATACAAAAGGAAAAAATGAACAATAAATTACTACTAAACACTTTTTATCAATTTTTGCAATATCAAGGTAATTCATTTATTTGAGAAAAAAATACAATTTTTTTTCTAGATTTTTATGTTTATTCATTCTATGATTTTTCTATTCCAATTTTTCATCTCTTTTCATTTTATTTTCATTCAGAATATTGTCTTTATTTCTTAAATATTATCTCTCATTATTTTTGTATGTTCTGAATTGTAGTTCATCAAGATATTTAGTGACTTTATGATTTGTTTTATTTACATTATATTTTATTTTATTACTTTTTTGTTGATTCAAAATTTATATCTTATTTTAACATCTTAAAACTATTTAATTCACTATCTTAAAACTGTTTGAAGTTTTTTTTATATAGATTTCCTTCTAAAACTTCATAATTCCTACACTTTATCAAGTTTTTCACTTCCATTTTCTTCTTTTGTTTTAAATTATAATATATTTTTGATGTAAATATTTTTTTCAATATATATATATATCTTTTAGAAAAAAGTGTAAAAATTTGCAATGACTCATTTAAATCATTTAAAATATTTCATGGAGATTATATCATAAAAATAATGTACAAAACCTTTTCTATTAGGAATAAAGTGTAATTTATCAAAACTTGCAAAAAACTAATTTACATATTAAAACAGATCAATCTTTCGTCGAAGAAATTTTCATACATTAAGTAATTTCTCCGAAAATTGATAAAGTTTAAAATGAAAA
Source organism: Neoneuromus ignobilis (assembly GCA_029203775.1). Classification (NCBI taxonomy): domain Eukaryota; kingdom Metazoa; phylum Arthropoda; class Insecta; order Megaloptera; family Corydalidae; genus Neoneuromus; species Neoneuromus ignobilis. The sequence continues at coordinate 8,702,381 of CP092090.1, read as the reverse complement.
TTTTTTAAGGAAAAAATGCGAACGGTGTAAACAGAATAAACTAATAGATAAGAATTCTTCGTAACTTTTTTTATACTTCATAATACTTATCGCGAAGTCTTGTATGAAATATTAAAAATGACGCGTTGAACATCGATAGGGAGAGTTGAATTAATAAAATTTACAGAACAAAAATAATCGATCCCTGTTTTCAAACTACAAGACGTGATCTGAACTTAAAGGAAAATTATTTTCATCTTAGTAATTTTTTAACGTCACGAACCCAGTGCTCAAAAGCTTTCCAGTTGACAAACTTCGAGTGAAAATCTTTTTTGAAAACATCCCTTCCATCTCTCCGTCATCTAACTTAGCAAAAACCACCTTCTTATACTCTTGTTGTCGTATACAGGGACATCGCTATCATCAGCCAGCCACCGCTGACTGATATGATAAAATACCTACTTCGTTATAAAAATACAAATAACTTTTTTAATATTTTGCTTGATCAGATAATGAAAACTTTGTTGAAAATTACAAGACAGGAGAGAGAGCTCGCACAGAAGTAGTAAAAGTTCAAGCGTTGAGTCACGGCAATGACTCAGGAATTTATTTCTCCAGATTAGGGCTCGCTCGTCAGATGGAATGGGGAGATCGAATGTGGAGGGATGGATAAGTTGTGTTTGTTTCACATGTTTTTCAGAAGGCAGTAGTTGTTATTCGCACCTATCTTAAAAACGCTCGCCTGTAACACGAGTTCGTGTCTATAATTCTTATCACGCTTATGTTTTCAACACTTTTTATGTCAGCGATATAATTATTTGGGTAAACGTTGATGGCTCGTATATTTCAACTTATTAAAACGAATTTTGTTAACATCGCTCTTGAATACATTATAATTTTTTCATCGATTTTTCATTCTTTCAAAGTGTTATATGTGATTAAATTTTCACTTTGGATTTAATTTTATATAATAATCGTTCTTTTAGACATGCTTATTTTTTCAAATATCTTCTATACATAGCACGCATTCAAATATACAACATTATATATGTATGTATAATTTATAATAAATACCTACACTCGTTAAATAAATATATATATATATAGATATATATATATATATATATATATATATATATAATGTGACTAAAAATAATATCTAAAATTTAAAAATAATTATTAATATTATTTTAATGTTATTAAACGAATATAATATTTATTACATAATAAATTTCAAATAAATTTAATATGTAGAAATCTATTTTTGCTGACAAACAAATATGGCGTCTTTGTGAAAAATAATATTGCAATTTAATTAAAATAGTATGTGCTATCCAACTGAATAACGTATATGAAATCAATTAACAAAATATTTATCAGTACTCATTGAATTATCAACTCATTCAATCATATTTATTTTTTATTTAAATTAATAAACTAAATAATCTAAAAGTAAATTGAATACAAATTTGATATTAAAATACTAAAAAAATATTACTAATTCACAATTCCATATTTGTTTATTGAAAAATTAGGATCCTGCATGTCAAATCTATTTTGATGTTCATCGAGACAAAATATCTCATCTATCAAAAAATAAATATGAAAATAAAATTAGTAAAATATTTTTTTGACGATTTATATTTACATATAAAGGCCACACATAGATAAAATAAATTAAAATATGGTTAAAAAATATTTGGATTTTTAAACAAATTTTTCACTAATCTCATCACACAATAATTTTTAAAAATATTAAACATTTATAATATCCCAACCTACTAATGATGGTATGTATATCGTAATGTGCATTAAAGAAAAAAATAAACAATAAATTATTATTGAATATTTTTCATTAATTGACAATTGACACTTCACGTATATAAAAAATAAAATAGAATTTATACACATAATTTTTATTTTTAATTATCTATTCAAATAAGAGTGAAGATTTTAGGTATACTTTACTTGCTACCAATATTTACTATTCTTAATTATCCTTCAGTGTCGTTTGAACCACCCTATATATACATATATATATATATATATATATATATATATATATATATATATATATATATATAATTATATATATAAGAATTTGTGATGAAAGGTCATATATATAATCAACTAAAAACCAAAATTAAACTGTAAACAAATCTCAATTTAAAAAAAATGTTCTTTTTGAGATGAAAAACAAAAACTCTGCTGATACCTTTTATCAATTAATTATAATCTCTATACTATTATAAAAATTTGATTCGAGATTGGCGTATTATACAACTTTTTTATATGTATTTAAGTATATTTGTTGTGTTCGAAGTTAACGTTTCAATGAATAATATAAAGAAATAACATACAATACATTTTTCAAAAGAAACTTAATATACAGTATATAAATTAAGTATTTCGTGCGTAGATTAAAACTAATTTATAAACAGTATCAGTCATTGTTAATCAATGTATTAAAAACCCGAATTCGTGTATTTTGTATTACAAATACGTTTTTCTTTTCTTGTTCAATGAAACATAAACCTGAAAGCACAACAGATATATCAAAAATAATTTTCATGGTGTATGATTTCGTTTTACCTACGTCGGTGAAAACACTGGATAGAAGGATATAGGACGAAAGCTGGTTGGGTAGTAAACGGGCGTTCGGGCGGCTGAACGTTTCAGCATGCTGTATTGACGTCGCTACCTGTAGGTTTTAATTAACGCCGCGCCTCGTCGCCAACATCACCAGCAGCTCGTATAGATAGCTTCCTGCCACATCAACTCAGGGTGTTATTAAACCATCGGTCTTCGTCGCCTGCCGCCCCGGTTTTCCAACAACCCCCGCGGTTAATTTATAAGACGTTAGCACGAACGCTTAACCGTTATAGTTACGAGCGTCACTATGGCTGCGTCATGCACGAGAATCGTTATCCAGAGGATTACTTTAATCAACTTTTCTTTTTTTGTGTACGGAATGATATTTTAATTATTTACGAGCAATAGCTTGTTTCTCTCTGACGCAGATTTTTTTAAATAGTGTATAAAATTTAATTAAGATTTATTCTAACGGCGTCGTTATTTTTAATTTTGTTTGTTAATGTTTTACAAGCAGCTCGCAATTAAATATTAAATTTATTTTATATTTTTCTTGAATTTTTTTCAATGATCTTTTTTCTGCCTGACTATATTTCAGTTCAAATACTTTCAAGCTTTTTACAGATAAAAAAGTTAATTAGTATCATTTTTCAATATTTTTTCACATTTATTATAGCATATTACACATTTCTATCAACTTAAAAAAATTCAAATTTTCTTTAATATCAAAAAAATCACAATAAATCGCTGTATATAAAAAATTCAAACAAATGAGATATTTTAATTTTCAATTAGTGCAAAACTTTCAACTTCCTGCTAGAATCTAAATTGAGTGTTTTATTTTAAACCTAAGGGTTAAATGCACAAATTATTTATTCGTGCTTTGAAAGGTACGCATTAAAAATTAAAAGATTACTTTATAAAACGTTTATATTTCTCTCTTCTTGCCTTTACTGTAAGTTTATTAAATAACTATTATTTTTAACGGTAATTTTTGAAGTTTATTATTTTTTAGAAATAGTGATAATACTGTTAGAGTTATAATTTATATATAAATATATATATATATATATATATATATATATGTGTGTGTGTGTGTGTGTACAAAAATTAAAGTAAGAATTATTGGAGAATTTTTAATTTTTTGCAATTTTTTTTGTAAATATAAATGAAATTTTTTTTATTTTCAAAATGTCTCTATATAAAATCTGACTGACTGAAAATATATCTAAGAGGCCAAAACTTACCAAGAATTAGAACTTTAGCTATAATAATTTTAATATAAAAAGTGTCCCAAATGAGATAATGGTTTAGATATATTTATTTTCCTACTACCATTTATTATCCCTTAATCTTTTTTCAGCCAACCTATATAAAAATCATTTTAAATAGAATTTTTGTAAACATACTTTAGCAATTAACTTTCATCCATTTTTCAGACTAATATTTTTAAATGTAAAAAATTCTATATAGTTTCAAAATTACATAAATTATAACTGTAATCTTTACATAGTGGCTTTTATAATTCTATCTTACCTCATATATCTCAAAGAGTTGAAGTTGCTGACACAATTGTGTGTTCATTCGAGTGCTCTAATAACACTAGTTCTTAAAAGGTACAAATTGGAATTCAAAACATATCTAGGCAATATGAGCCTATATAAAAAATAAATATTGCCAAAAAAAAATTTTCGATATTTTTTCTTATCAATTTTCCATACTTAAGTTTTTACATTTTTTTAGCTTAAATTAAAATTTCTCTTGATAAACTTTCATCTCTTTTCTTATACATTTCACATATCTCAATATCAAACTATTTATTTTCTTGTTTATTTTTAAATTGATTTTATTTTTCAAACATCTAATTATATATATATATATATATATATATATAATGTAAGAGTAATTTTGTCGCAGAGGGGCTATCCAAACGTTTGAAACCGAAGTTATTTCTCGTTATTAACAACAATTGTTTTATAAATGAACAAGTGTAACTATTCGTTCTCTAGTAAGTAGTAAGTTTCGTTAATGTGTGTCGTTTGTTTGACAACAAGCCCGTACAGTTGCAAATACCATTTGAACGTTGACATCATATCATTTACCACACATTCTTTCGACACATATATACGCCACATACGCATGCTTCAATATATACTCACGCAATTTCCCGGCATATAATAATAATAATAATAATAACGATGAAATGAAGATAACGAAGTACTTGAAAATAATTTATGTAAACCTTATATGCACACATCATTTACGTTGAAATGAACCTCCACACTGATGTTCAATTAAGTTTGAGCTCATCCCAAAGGCAACGCTTTTGCCCTTATATCCTCCTTTGCCTTTATTACATCACAGCATATCGCGATATCGAGTATCGCATACGCTACGTCATGGTGTGGGATAGGATGGGACGATATCATGGTAAGTAGGTTGTGTGAGGGGTATTAGGTGGCAGAAGACATGACGTTCGGTATCCCTTCCTACCTTTATCGCGTTCCACTCTAAATATGTTCGGGATTAATAAAGGGTTTTGGTATTCCATTCTCCCTTTATTCTCGTGTGTATTTTCATTTGTGAACAGTGGTGTAGGCTTATATACATATTATATATATATATATATATATATATATATATATATATATATATATAATTCACATAACATATTATCCAACAATCTTCAATAAATATATATATAGAGAGAGAGAGAGAACTGAAAAACCTCTTAGTTGCTGAAAATTTTATTTATATTACAAAAGAAAAAAAATAATCAAAATAATTATATGCTTCTTTGTCAGCAACCACTGTATTTATTTGACTTACAAACTAATTCTCTTAAAATCTGGTCTATATAAATTTATATTATATATATATATATATATATATATATATAAATAATAGAAATTTGTTTAGACCAGATTTTGAGAGAATTAGTTTGTAAGTCAAATAAATACAGTGGTTGCTGACAAAGAAGCATATAATTATTTTTTTCTATATATATATATATATATATATAGAGAGAGAGAGAGAGAGAGAGAGAGAAAGGTTTATCCAAATGTGATGCCTAGATTTGTGTTTTATTAAAAAAAACTATACATATTTCCTTACACACACACCTGTTTCTTTTTTAAAAAAAAAACACAAATCTAGGCATCACATTTGGATGACCTTTATATATTACAACACAAACTTTACCTAACTTACATGTTACGCTACTGAATCCAATGATAAGCAATGAGTACATATTAAATGTAATATTTGTTTTGAAGTTGATAATCAAATTGAAGAGTACGAGTCAAAATATCTCTTGGGTTTCACAAGAGTATTTTAATATGTGTTGATTAGCTGTATATAGTCGACAAAATCTAGGTTAAACTGAATAGAACTACATTAGAGCATTATTAAGCGTAAATGATATGTTTTCATCGAAGACAATTATTATTTCTATAAAACAGTTTCAGTTTGAATAGCTTCTCTCTACGTGATGTAATGAAAATTACACAATATGAATGTCTTTCATGAAGACTTCGATGACATATATTGTAGGATAATTGTTTGATGTAAATCAATTTTATAATTCAATTTAGTTTAAGTAAATACAAATTTCATACCTGTTTATATATATATATATATTGTAAATTTAAATATAAAATAATTTTACTGGACACTTTTCAAATATCTTGAGGTATTAGAGTGATTATTTATGCGTTTAAAGTGAATTCATTACATTTTTTTTATTGGTTTAAAATTGTAATGAATTCACTTTAACACACATAAATTATCTTTCTAATACCACAAGATGTTAGAAAAGTATTTAATGATTATTCATTATTCACTTTCTTTGTTTATAAGATGATATGCATTTCAATAACAATTACGTCATCATCAGAGATATATTCTAAAATTTAGATTTCATAACCTTATTCTCTTTCATAAATCTAAATTTTATAACACAGCGTTTTGATGAAAATTGCTATCGAAATGCACATCAGCTTATAAACAAATAGGATAAACAATAAATAACTAACACTTTTCAAATATCTGATGTTGCTAAGATAATTTGTATTCATTTATGAAGAAATAAATTAAACCTTTTTATAAAATAAGTGAATTGTTAATAAGTAACTCAAATAATACACCAGATGGTTTTTCAAATCTATTAATATACTCGTTCGACTTGAACGTATTGTTTTATAGAAACACTTTATCTTAATTTTAACCAATTGTACTTAGTAGTTATTGTTAATGATAATAATTACAGAATGTAGGAAATGCACGGAATAAAAAATGAGTATAATTAGCACAAATTGGTAATTAAAACTAATTACACATGATCTCAAGTGTGATCGTTATAACTGTGGTGTGCGCGTACTTACACGAGCATGTGCTATTAATAACGTTTTTAAATGTAGGGAAAAAGTACACGGTGGCAATTATTTATTTAATACATTAAATTCGCAAACGTTTTCCTTTTTTATATTCATTCATACATACATACATATATACATATATATATATATATATATATATATATATATATATATATATATATATATAAATATAGATGGATAGATAGATAGATCTGTATTTATTTTTCAATATTAAAGTGAAAATTATAATTTTTTTCTATCTATTCTATATGTAGATGAAACATAGGCACTCGTACATGATCGGTGTGTATATCATACGAAAGTATGATAAATAGAGTTTCATTTTTTGACACATAATAAATCAATACAGAAACGGGATTTGTTTAGATCAGTATCAAAATATTGTGCGTTCCCGGAGATACATACATACATTCCTATATATATATATATATATATATATATATATATATATATATATATATATATATATATATATATATATACGTAAAACGTCGTGTATTTATCAATGTTCGAAACTTGGTATGCATACTTTGTATCGGCATATTTTGAACAAATGATATACTACTTCGGCTCAAGTTTTTTTTTTCAAAACTTTATATATTTTTGTTTGATGTGACACATTATTAATATCAGTTTTAAGGTTTTTCCTTTTTAAAGTCTTTCATTTCTTGTTATTTGTACGTGTTTTTTTTAATAAAACGACGGAAGGAATCAAATAAAATGTCAATAAATTGTTTATATATTATATGGCTTTTATAAATATTTATATATATATATATATATGTGTGTGTGTGTGTGTATGTGTGTGCATGTGTGTGTGTGCTATATAAATCACATATATTTTACTGCAAGAATTTAGTACTATAGTTTGCGCGAATTAAATTCATACATTAAAACTTTTATTGTTACTCATTCTCAGAATCTATCTATCTATCTATCTATCTATTTATCTATCTATCTATCTATCTATATATATATATATATATATATATATATATATATATATATATATATTAATTTACTAAGAAAAGTAACTATAATTTATACTTATGTCTATTATTTTTAATTAGTAATTAGTCACTCTCTATTAGACTCTCACATGATTCAGACAAGTTTCAAAAAAGTATTTAAATAGTGGCATTCTTTTTTAATTAAATAATATATTGTTGTAAATTGTTTTTTCTTGTTGTCCAAATGTATTTTTGTAGAATATATTGTGGGATAGACAACTGAACAACATATTTTAATACTTAACTGTATAAAATAATGTTTAGAACCGAAATCAAATTTAGAAAATATCTAATAAAACAGTAATTTCATAATACAACAATTTTTAGAATTGTAATATTATATCTCTAATATTATTAATAATATAATATATTTATCACGTTGTAATTTTTTTAAAAAATTGGTTACACTTTTATAGTAGTATCTGATTAAAAGTGTAAAATAATATTTATTAATTTCATGATAAGAAATATAAGAAACCAAATAAAGTACCAGCAATATCATTATTTAATTTCTTGAGTGTAATTCGGAAGATAACAATTAATACCACCAGCTGGCTTTTAAATTAAAATACTTTCATCTGCGTAATTGAAACATAAGGAATTTATATAAATAAAATTAACTGTTTTGTTTTTTTGGTTTCATTAATCAATGTTCTCTTACATATTGCAATTATTTAGTTGCTTTTCCAGTTTATGTACACACACACACACACACACACACACACACACATATATATATATATATATATGTTCATGTGTGTTTTGTGATTAAAATTCGAAATAAATAAAATAGTTTACAATTTAGAAAAACTACAAAATTAGTTATTACAGAATATATATTTTTAAACATCAAATAATGTGATAGAAATGAATACTGAAAATATATAAAAATATTAAGGTAAGAAAATTTCTATTTCATTTGCTAGATTAGTATTGAAATATTTTCTCTGACTATTATTAAATAATAATTGTTATTGAATATATATATATATATATATATATATATATATATATATATACTGTATCGTTTTCTATTTTTTTATAAAACAGTTGTCTCAATATCAAAATACAATTCAATTTCAAATTATTTTGCTATTATTTTATATATGAACATACTTAATCTACATTTTCAATTTATCATTTTGTTTATAAGAACACATACATATACATATATATATATATATATATATATATATATATATATATATATATGTATGTATGTATGTATATTATATCAATAAAATATGACGGAAACATAAAAACAAAATAAATAAATAAACAATAGGAGGTATGTTTGAAAGAATGTTCGTAACGATTTTCCAACGCAATATTTATCAATAAAATACAATATAAATAAACAGCACAAAGAATAGGAACAACATCATTGTAACAATGAAAATTGTAATCTCGCTTTCAATTTTCAGAGACCCGTACTATAAATATACAATGAACACTTTACGAAATAAAAACAACCAGTTAATAAACGCAATGAACAAAAAAGCGCCATACAAAAACAATGCCTCTGGTAGGGAAATAAGTAGAAGCAACAGAAAGCGCCAGAGCAGATAAAACGTAAGAGTGAAACTCTATATTGGATACAACAACGCCAACGTTTAACTGATTGTTAACGATTCAACCCGTCTGTATACGGTAAGCAAATTAAAATATATGTATGTATGTATGTTTATGTGTAGATATACATATAAATATTGTACTGCTAGCTATATAAATACAATTTTTATTATAATTTATATATATTCACATATACATTAAATATTAAAGATTATATAAAATTTATGTAACAAACAAAATAAAATTACTAAAATATTAAAATCTGGCTATAAAATTATTTGTAATAAATTCATTATTTAATATTTTTTATGTTTCAGGATGGTTGATGGTTCTATTGTATTTTTCTATTGTCAATTACTTATTTAACACTTTTATTAATACTATACCTCAATTAAGCGTTGTATTGATCAAATAAGTAAATGGAAAATTCATCTATCTGATAATATTTTAAAGTGGAAATCAATTGCGAAATAATATGAAAAAAAACATTGGTCAAAAAAAATAAAATAGTATTACATTAACATGTTTGTCAATAAAAATTATACAATAGTAATTTTAATAGATTATAAAATTAAATTAAAATTGTATTTGTTTGTAAATATAATTTTTATTTAATTATTAAAACAATTTATATATTTAAAAATAAAAAGTGATATCGATTGTTCTAAAAATTGAAAATTAATACAAAAAATCAAATTGGTTAAAATTAACAGTAATACTCTGTGAAAAATATGTTAAGAAATAAGTTTAAAAGAAGATTTAATAAATAAGTACAATAAGATTTACATCATTTTCTCTCTAACTTTTCTCAATTACTTATCTAATTCAATATATAAAAATATATATTGTAAAATATCAAAGATTTTTTAACATAAATTAAAATAATGTTAAAAGTACACATTTTCAGTATTGTAAACTCAACATAATAATAATTGCTTCTTTGAAATCTTTTTAATAAAAATATTTTTCACAAAACAGAAATGAAACAAATTTCAATTATAACAATTATTTCCTTTGGCTAAAAATTATTAATTTCCAGAAAAAAATATTATTTTTTTTACATTTTATACTTCTAGTTAATTGTAATTTTATTATAATTACTTATTTATTTAAAAAATATTTTTTGAGAATATTTTCTAATGACCAAAAAATATATAAGCTGAGTACAATTCAGTTTGACATTTTAAGAAAAAATCTTATAGGAGTTTACTTTAAAATTAACTTGAATTTAATAAAAAATAAGCAATTACTATTTATTAAAATTGCTTTGGAGAAATAATAAAGCATTATTTTTAATATTTAATTCTAAAAATTTATTAATAATTGGAATTTTAAATCAAACCACAATACTGATAAACTAGTTCTTAAAAAAGTAATTAAAAAAATAAAATAATTTTTTTCTGATTTCTAATTAAAGTTAATTTGTAAATTTCCATGAAAATCAATAAACATATTTCCAATTTTTGGAAATATACAACAGAGATTACTTGCAAACGAGAGATATGTATTTAAATATCGTTATTTCATCTTGCATAAATGTATACAGCAGAATTACAATCGACTCTTGAACTACATAAACTTCAAACAATGTGAGTGAATTATAATATTCATTTATACGGCAACAGATTTTCAATCCAATATATTCAAACATGAAATAGAGTACATTATAAGCTTTTAAGTTCATTTTCTAGTTCATGTACGATTTCAATATTCAGTAAGTTTGTAAGATATTGAATTAGTTAAAATTTATTGAGATAAACAAACATTTGCATACGTGCATAAATCAGTTTAAGATTTATTTTCATATTAAGAAAGTGTGTCTTTTCTTTTAATTAAATTTCATTTGTATTTTATATTTATTTATAAAAATACTTTTTCTCTTAGGAATCAGTAATTTAACATAAATAAAAATAACAATAATATTGAATTATATTTATTTATATTTTTATCAAGAAATAATTTAATTTACTGAGTAATGCTGAATTTGAAGCACTTTCTTTTCATAAATAAATTTAGAATTCAATCAACATGTTGAATTGTTATACAAATTTCACAATCAATCTTTTTTTAAAAAATAAAACTAGCAATTATACATTCTCACAAATCAAATAAATTTAAGTACAAATATTAAAGAAATGAATTTTTCGTATCAAATTCACAAATTACAAATTTCTGTTCGAGAAACATTTTAACATTAAACAATTTTATTAAAAAAATAATTAAAACTATTTTATCAAATTTGATATTTGAAGTATACAAGATTTTAAAATATATTTCCACAGATTAAATATCACTTATGTATTATAATCTGAATTTTATTTTTTTGCTAGAATTTTAATATCTTCATGAATATAAAATGACATTTCATTTTAAATAATTGAATATACTTTTATTAAAAATATGTTCAATCTTTTCGAATATAACAATTAGATATTCACAGCGTAATTTTTTCATTATTCATAATGTAATTTCAAAAAAATGTTTTAAATAATAAAAAACGATAAAATATGTTCACATTACACGTTTTGAAAATTAAATCTAATAATAATAAACATTTTATATCGAACTCACTAAGAGAACAATTTTAACATCATACAACAATTTTTAATAAAACACAATTGAAAATTTTCATTCAGTTTGATATTTGAAATATATCGAACATTTTAAAACATATTTCATCAAAAATAAATATAAATCGTATATGACTTGAAGAATTTTATTTACTTGTTAGATTTTTAATACCATCGTACGTACTTCAAAAAGTTCATTGAAGTGCTATTAGGAAAAATTATATTTTTATTAGAAAAAAGGTTTTCATATTAAAAATTAAATAATTTCTTTTTTCAAACTTCTCTAGTAGTTGAAAATTAGGTCTTTATTTTTATTTTAAACAATAATTAACATTGATAATAAAATCAGTAATGTTCGATTGCAATAATTTAATAAAATCCATTTAATAAACAACAGTTTATAATGCCTACACACATAAACCCAATAGGAAACAATCTAATCAAGTCCATTTAGTGAACACTGATACTTTAACACTGGCTCAAATTAAACTTAATTGCACATAACTCACGAGAATTGCCGACAAATTAATAATCACGGATTGTACAGGATGTAGCATAAACGAAACAACAAATAATAGATTGTTATACTATAATGTAAGTGTCTAGTATTCGCTCGGTTATTTATATAACATAACAACACAACGGACATCAATCAACGTTAATGTTCACAAATTAACTCACCTATCATCGTAAACGAAGCCAGCGTCCAGAGTGGTATAATACAGGAGGAAGGCTAACAGACAGCATGCCAGACTCACAGCATCCATCGTACTGTACGGTTTACGTCGAAGCGGTGGCGGAAGCAAAAAGACGAGAGATCTGTGTTCAGAAAAGATAACACCAATGCGAAAAACACATTCAACACGATAGAAAGTAAGTGGAAATGCCCCGCGGTGACACTTTTCGAAACAATACAATCCCACAGGAATAAGGTTAAAACACGTTTATAGAAGAAGAAACTGAATATTATTATTATTATTATCTCCCGGATCACATTTGATTAGAATTACTTATGGTACTATATCTTTTGAATACATTTTCTTCTCTCCGCGATCATCACTTTTATATTTTTATTTGATTTTATTACAACATTTAATACTGATTTTTTTTTACAATATACAATTGGATATTTATCGAAAGATTATAAAAGATATAAACATCTCACTCGAACCCCACAATAATATTTCTAATTAAATCAAATAGTTGAGAACCCTTTTAATCGATTTCATAATCAAGAATAAAAATCAGTAATAAACGAAATCAATTATTAAAATATGACGACAGTGTCATTTCTCATCTGTACGAAAAACCTTGATATATTTATATTTTACTTGACAATTAAAAACGGTTTCATATTGACCTTTATATCTTTCGAAATGTTATTATAGTCGAGTTTCAATATAAATCAATTAAAATACATTCCTTTATTCTCGAAATCGAATTTTTTTACAAATATCTTTGATGTGGAGTTTGTTACGATTGTTAAAAGAAAATTATTTCAAGATTTGTTTCTCTAATTATTTATTAATCAATGTTTTACGGAAGCACTTTTTTATTTTAAAAATGTTTTGATTGAATTATTAGACTGACGTTTCTTATTAATAACTTATAAATCACTGAAAAACACTTGATTGAAATAATACACTTCTGTTGAAAAAATTAAAAGTTGTTACTTTTTTACAGAGGATATTTTCTTGATAAAATAACTTAATTTGATTTTATATAAAAATAGTGTTGTGTATTTTTAGAAAAAATAAATTTTTGTTTACACAATTATTATATTTCATCAAAAACTACGTTAGAAACTGAACAGAGTATAATTATAGAAATTATTAAAAGATTTTTTGTTATTTTTTAAAAATTATCCTTTTAGTTTTTAGATATATAAAAGTGTTTATTATTTTTATCATTATTGAATTTCGTGACAAAATTTTCTTTATACAATAATTATATTGGAAAACGATACAAATATCTTTATTTTGTGATATAATTAATAATCGTATTCAAAAACAATTTCAGTATTTTTTTCAAAAAAAAAATATTTTCCCAAATTATCAATAAACGTATACAACAGTTAACAAAATATTTTCAAATCTCATGCGATCCGAAAGTTGAGATTTTACATAAACCGAACGTACACAAGTGACCGTTCGAAGCACATCAGCAAAAAAATATGATTCATATCGTATGAATTTCACTGTTTTCTGTTGTTTGGCGTTCTTGCAATTTGATAGTGTTTCCCTATAGACTTGTTGCTTTTCTGACTGATTCAACCACAAGACAACTATACAGCAGCAGTATATAATATATATGTACCTGACAAATCAGCCTGAAGCTAAAATAGAACCATTTTGTGAAATATATAAAGAGAGATAGTCGGTTTTACACTTGTGACAGATTTATGTGATTAAAAGTACCACTTTTCACAATAAACTTCCAGATGGTGGAATGATTACAAAATTGTGTAATAGTAAAAAAAGAAAAGGTGTAATTTATTTTGTTGGATAAGTTCCTTTCGATTCGCGTGTTAAGTAAATATATTACATTGTGAAATTTATAAACTTTCTTGTTTGTTTTGTTACGATTCCGTGACGAATTTCACGTAGTTATTTTCGAAAGAATTCATTGTGACCATATTTGAACTTTTATTCTAATAACAACCGTGTGTGTTCTACAAACGATCAGAATTGTACTTCATCGATCTGGATGATTTTTGAAAGAAATTCATATAAAGAAACGAAATCAGACTTTTTCTATTAGAAAAATCAGCACCTCAATCAGGATTAATGTGTATCATTATTAGATCTGAAAAGCCTTACAAACGATTACAGAAGAAAATACAAAACTGGATATTCATTTTTCGAAATTCAATTAAATTTCAATTACACGTAATTTTGTAAAATGTTCGAAATGAAATTCCCAAAAAATAAAAATAAAAACGTCCTTTTCATCAATTTTTTAACATTTCGATCGTTTTGTTATTATTTTTATCCTGCGTACTTTTTAATTATACTTGGGAAAAAGTATAAACAACACATGAGCGAAAAAACAGTCGCAATTTTCCCAGCAATCAATCATTGAAGAATATTATTTGAATATTTTAATGACACGTCATGTTACAAATTGAAATAAAAATGTTGAAACATGTGTTTATCTTGTTTCATTTCAATTTTAAATTACGCAGAATTATGATATATGTTCGAATCAATCAATGCTTATGTCATATTTTTATTTAAATAAACCGACGTTACTGATTATAGTCGTCGATTCTAGTTAACAGACCAATTTATTAATTAAATTAAATTCGATAGTGGATTTACGAAAAACGAACTGAAAATGTTGTTTTTATCGTTGAAATTAAAACGGAACCCTTTTTTAAAGGAACATTGTTTGATCAGTCATTTTCTAGTATTTAAACTGAAAAACACATTGAAATATGTCGATTTTCCGTAAATGTTTTTCATTTGGCTGTATGTTTTCGAAAAAGAAGAACATTTTTTTTTATTTTCCAGCAGAATGCATATATGTATATGTTAATGATTTATATGTGTGCGTTTACTCGTCGTCCGGATTTATCTTTTGAGAGCTCAATGAAATTCAAATAAAACACTTGAATTCGTGCATCCGAAAGCTCAACTCGGTCGATTTGCAAATAATAATAATATAATCGAATACAGTTTTTGTCGTCTCAGTAAGAGCACATATGTAGAGTAATATATATATATGTATATACATTCATATGTAAACGATCGTATTTTTGTTATCAGAATGAAGCTTTTGGCTGCCACTCTGCTTTTATGAGAACCGACCCGGAAGGCTTTAAAGCCAGAACTGGCATAGCCACGCGGTACACGACGCGATTTATATCTAACTGACTGTGTTCGGACTCTGCGCTAGAAGTAATCGATTCCTCTCGCCCTCTCTGCACCCTTCTTGACAAGTGCAACACGCGCAGACGTCGATATAACGCAAGCGTCGTTCCAAATACTCGCAAAAACGTCGCCAAATAGAACTGTTATAAAAGATAAACATATCGGTTAACATTATTTATAAATAGTTGAACGTATAACACGCGTCTTCAGTAAAAAGAGAACTTTTCTTCATCGGCACACATTTGTCAATTAAACATAAAATGGGTTTATAACAGTAAAAGATAGATTGATTGTTATACGCTTATCAATATATTAAACTCTTATATTTTTCACAGTATATCTATACATCATCTGGGTAAGCAGAGAGTTACAACAGCAGAAAACATTCGGGCCTCGATCGACGCTGAATGAAGAGGGTGCGATGTTTTTGTGCTGATACGTCTTATCGGTCGCGCTTTGTTTTTAAGCGCTTAAATTATTCGAAGCGAATTCAAGCAGGTGGTTCCATTCGCAGAGCTATGAATGGCCAACATAGTATACATATTGTTAGAAGTCCTGGCTTGAGTTCCTTTACAGGTGTACAGGGCATGCCTTAACACCTCCTCTTTTCTTTACCACGAGTTCTTTTTGAAAAGATTGTTAAACAGTGAAATATTTATCAAGTTATATGTTACATAAATTTTTATACGAGTTTTACCTAAAAAACAAAGTTTAAGTTTAAAGAAAAACGAGTAATTTAAAAATATATAACAATGCACGCTTCTAAGATTTTCAGCGTGAATTTTTTATTTAGAATTTTTAAACGAATCTATTTTTACATTCTTGACAATATTTCAATTAACGTCACAAGAATATATATTTTAAAACATGCAATTTTAATATAACATTCTAATAGCCGAAACTTACTCATACATTCTATGAAATGATAGAACATCAAAAGACTTGAGAAAAAATTCGCATTTTATAACTTTTTTTGAAACATTTTGCCTGGAAAGATTTTATTCAAACAATAACTTCTTTCTACAACACAGATGACTCTCACTAAAAAATTAAATTGTGAAACTATAAAAATCAATTTGTAAAAATTAAATCTTTCATAGAATTTAAAAGTTCAGTTTTTGCATAATAACATTTTCAAACAACTATCAGACATTTTTAAATTAAATGAAAAATATTAAATTAAATAAATATCCAAAATAATAGCCCCTATCACCAGACTTGCAATTATAAACAAGTTCGTAATATTATTATTAATGGTCCTAACTCTATAACTCTATCTTTTTATTCACATATCACTGAAATTATTTCGAATTTTTTCTGTTAAACACAACATTCATACTCACGTTATATCTATTTTTAATTCAATCGGAAGTTATGAAAAATCAGTCTTGGCAAATATTACAAAAATATACAGTTTATTTTAAATCTCTGTTGACATAAACCTTATTCAATTTATAGAAACCACTGAATATGTTATTGCTAATAATCAGTTGATTTTTTAAAATTATTTTCTTCAAAAAATATAAAAATATTCAATAATCATTTATTTCATTCTTGACTATTCAGTCATGCCAATTTACATTTTAAAATTTTTAAAATATAGTATTTGAACTTAATAAGATACATTAAAATGTGACACTTCATCGAAATATTTGAAATTTTTTCTAGGTTAAAAATAGCATAAACTGATATTACGATGAAAAATGCAAGTAACAATGTAAATACTATTATTCGAATGTTACTTTAGGTAGAGAATAGCGATTAAGATGATGTTTTTCTAGTACTAGAGCCAATTTACTTTAGCAGAAATTAATCATTCACTTCAATACCATGAAATTTTATAAAAAAAATCAATAATCTTTTATTGTTTACTTTATTCACTGATGTACATTTTATGGCCATATAAAATCTTTTCTCTCATCAGTTGTAAATATGTTCTCTTATAAAATCATTGAAAAAAAATATAAAACATAGTTATCGAAATGTCCATCAGCAAATAATGTGAATAATAATCAAAGAATCTTATTTCTATATCTATTTAAGAATTTTAAAAAGATGTTCTCGTTTTAAAAGTACATTTTAATAAATTATAAATGAAAAAATAGTTTACATTTCATTTTATTATTTTTTATTGCAATTTATAACGAAATAATGTGAAATTCAATGGTGATTTTACCATCTCTTCAAACGTTGTGTTATAAAATATTCAATAACACAACGCTCTGATGATAATGGCATAGCCATTTAAATACGCATTAGCTTGATATAAACAAATAAAGTGAACAATAAGCAATTATTAAACACTTTTTAATATCTTGTAGTGTTTGGAATAATTCATTTGTGTAGAAACAAGTGGTTTATTTTATTAATTATTTATATCTTGCAATATTTAACTAATTAATTAGTAGTTGGAATTATTAATTATTTAATGCAGATCAATAAATTTTAAATATGTTTGTTTTTAAAAACAGTGAAAAATTATAAATAGAAAACACTTTCATACATGAATTTAATTCAATTCGTGTAATACATTCAAAGAAAAATAATATATGTATATTTAAAAACATCCCAGTTGAATTTACATCGAGCAACACAAACCTGACAAGTTAAAGTGCAACATAAATATTTGATGAAATTTAATAAATCATACAAAAGAGTCGTGAATCAAGTGCTCCGCCATTTAATTACTCTTATCAAGAACTACGCCCGTTGAGTTACACGCTATTTTGACGTCAACGCTTGCCATGTCTTGTCAATCAGATTGTAAGTTGAACCCTCAGAAATGTTTTATAAGATATGTCGGTACTAGATGATTATCAATTTATGAAATTTAAATTAATCATTGTCGACATTATAATTGCGTTTTTCCCATCGTGATTTCGTATGAAAAACAGGAAAAATTAATATTACATATCATAGGAATCACAACTGTGTTCGAAGTTAGTGCTTAATTTATTAAACGTTTTCATTCATGCACAATTAATTATCTGTAATACTTTAATTACTGGTTATTAAAACATGATAAAAGATCGTTTAATATTTGTCAATACTTATTTTAAAAATACTCAAAGTATAAATTAAAATTTATAAAAAAAATAATTAAATATTAATATGAAACACTTCTATCAAAGTGTTTATTAAAAAATATAAAAATTGTTTATTTAATTTTATAATTACAAAGCTTTAATGATGCCGAAATGACCAACAAAGTACATATCAATTTAAATACACAAGTGATTACCAAATACAAAATTTTGTAGCGTTGAAATAAAAATCATTTTATATTTCTTCCATACAAAAAAAAAGTACTTTACAATTAGTAGAATATCACCAAACAGACAACATAACTATAGATAGATATTCGTAAAGGTAGATAACTTCAAATGTTTAGGTTCGAAAGTAAGCCAAAATAACGATGAATAAATAGAAGTCAAAAGCAGAATATCGGCTGGATGGAAAATCTACTTTAGATTAAAAGACAGAAATATCTGAAGTAGATGCAAACTGATGATTTATAAGACAATTTTAAGCCAGTCGTAAGCTATGGGGGAAAAACTTGAACGCTTACCCCATCACAAATAAAAGTAGATATTTTGGAAAGAAAAATCCTAAGGAAAATATTTGGACCAGTCTGTGAAAACCGAACATGGAGAAAAAGATATAACTCAGAAGTAGAAAAAAGGTATAGAAGTCCAGTCCTATCAGCTTTTATAAGATGTTAAAGGTTTAAATGGTTGGGCCAATTAGAAAGAATGCCAGAAATGAGAACAGACAAAATAATTGTTTATTTAGTTTATAAATAATTCATGTATTTAGTTATAATCAATCAAAAAATATATTTTTTTAATTAAAATCAGCAGAATTTTTCCTTTTAATAAATACATATTTGAAGTACACAAAACAATTTTATTAACGTTGAATATTTTATAGGTTTATACAAAAAATATTTCATTTAAAAACTAAAATTTATTAAAAAGTAAATATTCGTATTAATATTCGATAAATTACGTTAAAATAATTCATAATGTATATGAAAATTAAGTGTTTGTTTCATGAAATTAGTTTTATTTAAAATTCTATCTGATGTTAAAAAAAATATGTATATTAGAAAGGGATGTTTTTTCTGTTAACAACTCATTTCTCGGTAAAAAATATTTAAAATAGTTTGATAAAAAAATCGTTGATTAAATATAATACTAAGATTGTAAACACGCAATGAGATTAAGAAAAAAATCCTTTAACAAAAAATCCATTAACACAAAACAAGTTTTATCGATCAAATCGAACAAGAATCGAACTAAAAAATATTGAAAATATAGGTTAAAGTTCACATAATTTATTAAAAGATCAAAGTTAGTGTTACGCAACCTTCACGTTCTCGAAAATGGGGTAAATTACCCACTCTATGCTCCGGTCTTTTTGCAACCATTCATCGTCGTTGCGATTGACCAACCAACCACCACATATCCGGTTTCGGCTTGGTGAATTTACGGACTCGAGGTTCTGCCCAACAGAGGACAATTTTCTTTCGACAAAGCAACGTATGAATGTGGTAAGATTGAGTATTTTTCATTAAAAGAAAAATGGGTAAATCAAACTGATTCTCATTGCACATACGCACGTTTTTTTCACCCTTTTTATACGGCGATTTTGTAGGTCAAACGTATTAGTAATTTTAATCGTACAGTAAATTTGTTGAAACGAAATGAATTTCTGTACTTTGTGGATTTCATATCAATTTACTATTTTATTTTGATTAAAAGAAATCACTTTTATCAGCATTGATTATTTTTATTATTTTCTAATAAGTATTTTTCTGTAATTATTTTAACTTTGATAACCCGAATGTAATAAATATTTCTGAATCAAATCTTTTTAAAAATTTAATCAGTTTTTATATGTCAGTCATAATAAAAACTGATAAATTTATTTTAATATTAAAACCTATTAAATAAGTTTATTAAAAAATCATCAACATTTTCATTTTTTTACAACAAGAAATAAGCTGTTTTAATAAAAATAAAACCAATTCATTTTTCATTCTAAATACATTTTAATAAATTGATTAAATTTAACGAAATAATATAAAATGATGAAAACGTTTTTGACTTAACTCAATCTTACTCGCCTGTTGAAACATATTAATGGAACATTTTCACAACACATTAAGTCATGTTGTGTACACCTGTGTAGATATTGTTCACGAATCAGTGAACGCGCATATACTTTACGTTGAAGTAAATAAATCCGTACACGTTCGTGTTTGTTTTTACTAAGAGTATATGTTTAAGCTCGTCAGAAAGGATGTGGTCAACGCTTAGTTTTACTTCCACGCGATATTAACAATAATCCGATTAGAGAAAGTCGAACGGACTTTGTTGCGTTTCTCGTTTTTTGACGAGCTTTGGAAAACTGATAGGCATAGCGATGTATTTTAATACTATATATATATATATATATATATATATATATATATATGTGTGTGAGTGTGTGTGTGTGTGTATATGTATATAACACTTTCAGAAAAAAATAAAACGTTTAAAAATAAATATGAACACAAAACTAAAATTATGTTTCAGAGATTTATAGAAAAAAAAGGGTATGTGTACTTATATACACATGCCAGAAGTGAAATTTCTTTTCAATAAAGTAATTAAAAGGTACACGGACAAGCGTATGACTAAAAATCGTAGGTGAACAAATTCTTCAGAATAAAGCAAGTAACAAAATGAAGAAATGTAGTAGGGAGAGAAGCGGCAAATACACGAGATGAAAATTTATGTAGAAAATGATCAATGTTTTAAATAAATTCAATTTTTACAATTATTTCATATTAACACATCGTATGCGGACAACGCGACTCGATGATGTCTTTCGCGCTCTAGTAATAGTATGCGAAATACGTCGTCGAGACGTTGTCCGCACACAAGTGTTAAGTAAGATTAATATTTATTTTCAAATTAAAACTTTTATATCATATTATTTTTCCGATATTAATCGGATCGATAAATGTCGAACGATAAATGTCGGACGATAAATGTCGGACCGATAATGTCGGGCCGATAATGTCGGACCGATAATGTCGGGCCGATAATGTCGGGCCGATAATGTCGGGCCGATAATGTCGGACCGATAATGTCGGGCCGATAATGTCGGACCGATAATGTCGGACCGATAATGTCGGACCGATAATGTCGGACCGATAATGTCGGGCCGATAATGTCGGACCGATAATGTCGGACCGATAATGTCGGACCGATAATGTCGGACCGATAATGTCGGGCCGATAATGTCGGGCCGATAATGTCGGACCGATAATGTCGGACCGATAATGTCGGACCGATAATGTCGGACCGATAATGTCGGGCCGATAATGTCGGGCCGATAATGTCGGGCCGATAATGTCGGGCCGATAATGTCGGGCCGATAATGTCGGACCGATAATGTCGGACCGATAATGTCGGACCGATAATGTCGGACCGATAATGTCGGACCGATAATGTCGGGCCGATAATGTCGGGCCGATAATGTCGGGCCGATAATGTCGGACCGATAATGTCGGGCCGATAATGTCGGGCCGATAATGTCGGACCGATAATGTCGGACCGATAATGTCGGACCGATAATGTCGGGCCGATAATGTCGGGCCGATAATGTCGGACCGATAATGTCGGACCGATAATGTCGGGCCGATAATGTCGGGCCGATAATGTCGGGCCGATAATGTCGGGCCGATAATGTCGGACCGATAATGTCGGGCCGATAATGTCGGGCCGATAATGTCGGGCCGATAATGTCGGGCCGATAATGTCGGGCCGATAATGTCGGGCCGATAATGTCGGGCCGATAATGTCGGGCCGATAATGTCGGGCCGATAATGTCGGGCCGATAATGTCGGGCCGATAATGTCGGACCGATAATGTCGGGCCGATAATGTCGGGCCGATAATGTCGGACCGATAATGTCGGACCGATAATGTCGGACCGATAATGTCGGACCGATAATGACCGATAATGTCGGACCGATAATGTCGGACCGATAATGTCGGGCCGATAATGTCGGGCCGATAATGTCGGGCCGATAATGTCGGGCCGATAATGTCGGACCGATAATGTCGGACCGATAATGTCGGACCGATAATGTCGGGCCGATAATGTCGGGCCGATAATGTCGGACCGATAATGTCGGACCGATAATGTCGGACCGATAATGTCGGACCGATAATGTCGGACCGATAATGTCGGACCGATAATGTCGGACCGATAATGTCGGACCGATAATGTCGGACCGATAATGTCGGACCGATAATGTCGGACCGATAATGTCGGACCGATAATGTCGGACCGATAATGTCGATAATGTCGGCCGATAATGTCGGACCGATAATGTCGGACCGATAATGTCGGGCCGATAATGTCGGGCCGATAATGTCGGGCCGATAATGTCGGGCCGATAATGTCGGGCCGATAATGTCGGGCCGATAATGTCGGACCGATAATGTCGGACCGATAATGTCGGGCCGATAATGTCGGGCCGATAATGTCGGGCCGATAATGTCGGACCGATAATGTCGGACCGATAATGTCGGACCGATAATGTCGGGCCGATAATGTCGGACCGATAATGTCGGGCCGATAATGTCGGGCCGATAATGTCGGGCCGATAATGTCGGGCCGATAATGCCGATAATGTCGGTCCGATAATGTCGGGCCGATAATGTCGATAATGTCGGACCGATAATGTCGGACCGATAATGTCGGACCGATAATGTCGGACCGATAATGTCGGACCGATAATGTCGGACCGATAATGTCGGACCGATAATGTCGGACCGATAATGTCGGGCCGATAATGTCGGACCGATAATGTCGGACCGATAATGTCGGACCGATAATGTCGGGCCGATAATGTCGGGCCGATAATGTCGGACCGATAAT
The DNA here is from genome assembly GCA_029203775.1 of Neoneuromus ignobilis. Lineage (NCBI taxonomy): Eukaryota > Metazoa > Arthropoda > Insecta > Megaloptera > Corydalidae > Neoneuromus > Neoneuromus ignobilis. The sequence goes on along the minus strand of CP092090.1, from coordinate 8,678,452 downwards.
GTCGGGCCGATAATGTCGGGCCGATAATGTCGGGCCGATAATGTCGGACCGATAATGTCGGACCGATAATGTCGGACCGATAATGTCGGACCGATAATGTCGGACCGATAATGTCGGACCGATAATGTCGGACCGATAATGTCGGGCCGATAATGTCGGGCCGATAATGTCGGACCGATAATGTCGGACCGATAATGTCGGGCCGATAATGTCGGGCCGATAATGTCGGGCCGATAATGTCGGGCCGATAATGTCGGACCGATAATTTAATAAAAACATTTTACTATTAAATGTGTAATTTTTTGAAAAGTCTTTTTAATTATCAATTATCTCAAGTCAATTCATTTTTATAAATTATTCACTTGTAAAAATTACAAGTGTTTTTTTTTATAAAAGTGTTCAGAAATCAGTTAGTATTAATTTTTGAAGAAATCAATTTCATTAGCTATATAAAATATTCTTTATCAGAAATCCTGGCACTAAATTAACTCTTCTAGAAAGGCTTATTATTATTATTATTTTATTAATTTATAATTATGATTATTCCTTTATCTATAAGTAAAGTACATATTTTAGTTAATTTTATAAAAGTTAATGTGTATTAATCATAACACATTCATTTAAAAATGAATAACAAAATACTGTTAAACTATTGATAACATTTCCAACAAAATGTATAAATAGTGACTAAGTAGGAAAACTTAAAAAAATCTTTAAAGCAACATGTAAACTGAAATATATTTCATTTCACCAGCAAATATATAAATAGTTTCAGTAATATTTGTTGTTCGAGTTGTTGGCTATTTACTTCACCTTAACACCAACTTGATACGTGCTACAGCCAGTAAAGTAGACTTCAAATGTGGAAATGATTCCTAGCAAAGCTTACAGATTAGAGCCACAGCTTTTTGTTCGTACGTCTTAAAGACGTTTCGTTTTTACGTTAATGAATTGTCGAGTTTCTCGTATTTCTGATTTTCGTGTGTTTGACCACTAACATTGTGTGTTTCAGATTAGATCTGAAATCATGTCAAAGTGTATTAGTGAAGGAAATGAAAGATGATGTGTGAAATGATTGCGACGCTTTTTCAACTACACCGCCGTTTTCATTAATGGATTCTGATAGAAAAGTTTTACAAAAGACGTTTTATTTTTATCGCAATTTCTATCTTCTAATTAAATATAATTATATCGAAGTGTTTTTCAAAGGAAATTTATTAATTTTAGTTAAATACACAACATCGAAATTTAGTTGTTGGTACATTAAAGTAATAGAAACTTTTACTGAAAGAAATACATTTAGTTTAAGTAAAAATAAATCGTTTTCCATTTAAGCGAGTATTTTATAAAAAACGAATTTGAAAACTTCTCAGTAAATCAATTTTTTATCCACAGAATGTCGCAACTTAAATATGCGTGTAGAATTAATATCGTTTCATAAAAAAGAACAGAACATAATTCGTTCGTACACGAAAATCGCATATAATAGATAAAAAAAGCAAAAACATACTGACGAAGAAGTCAGTACGTTAAATAACGCTGTCGTAAGTAATTTACCGTGTTATTCTTTAACTTTTTTTAAAAGCAGCGCAATAAACTTTTACAATTAGGGCACAGTGAATAATTGACACGGCTAAAGTGCAATTCGCGGTAGCGGTCATAAATTTAAATTAAAAACTTCTCGGATTTAATTTCACATGTCTTAGTGAGAAAGTTTAAAGAAAAATCTAATAAGAATGTGTAAGTAGTGTGATTTTTCTAATGATGATTTAATATGGTTTTAAACTAGTTAGTGTTTGATTAGATTAACGAGGACAGTTAACGAGACAAGTTCTTTTACATACATTTTATATATTTTCAAAACAACTACAAATGAGTTTCGTATTTATTTAAAATAGATTGAGTTTATAAACAATTCGTCTAATACTAACCAGATAATAGCTGTGACAAAATTCGATCGACTAATCTTTATTGCATTTCTATGAAATGCTCTTTTGGCTACTACAGCCAATCTTATCATCATAGAATAAATGTAAATGGACCGATCATATAAAAAAAAAGTAATAGAATGTTACAATAGTAACAGAAGGTATTAATTGTAAACCCAAATATCTAAAAAGGCTTCAAGAAACAAGAAAATTCATCGATATGGAATGAAAGATAAAACCACTATATCACTGTAAATAAAAAATCTCTTTTTGTATTTAGCATAGGCAAAAAGAAAATTTGATTCCCTCTCCCTCTCTCTATATTTATATATAATTTATCCAGTTTTATTTAGATTTTTTTAAAGAGCAATCTGACATAGATACAAATATAACATATTACCAAAAAAGAAAAGATAAAAAGGTGAAATTTACACAAAAACAATCTTTTTTTTCAAAATCAATAATCAGCAGCAGGGAACGAATAAAAAATTCAAAAATAAAGTATTAATAGGACAAATATTAATAAAAAAACTAGTACCATAAATGATATAAATCTAGAAGAAAATTAAAAAAGGAAATCTACTAAAATATTTAATATAAAAAAGGAAAAAATTTTTGAATTAGAAGTATTTTACCAAGAGTGGATGAACAAAGATTCGAAAAAATTTATACAAACACAAAAATACATATATTTTATACAAATGAAAAATTACAAATACATTTTGTATTGATTTCAAGATTAATATTTTCAATAAATCATATATACATGTTAAATTTACTCATAAAATAACAATTACTGTTCCAAAAATAAACACATTATATATTAAATTATTAATTGAAATAACCACTTTAACAGGAAATAATTTAAAAAAAAAACTTTAAATAATGAATATTAGAGAATGTCACATGTAAATTCAATTAGAAAAATCTTCGAGTTCAATATATTTTTAATATTGAACAAATTTACCTGTACTCAAATTAATTATCAAAATGTAATAATGTTCTTTAACCCACGTCGAAGTAAAACCACCACACACCATCTGGTCACAATTCTTGTCACAACGTTTTATCGTTAATATGCTTTTATGTAGGTACAATAAACGGTTTTATATTTATGATATAAATATATAACTTCATACAAAACAATACACGTCAATACAATTATATATATAAATTTATTGATATTAACAAATATATTTAGACTTTTCATATATTATAATACATATATATATATATATATATAATGAAATACTTCCACTGTCTAATAAATTACATTTTACTTTTTTATTCAATATCTTTTAAATAAATTAAAAGCTTATCAGTTATATGGAGGCACTAATTTATCAATCTTACCACATAAAATACATTATTTAAAAAGAAATCGATTAAAAAAATAAATTAATGTATATTATGATGAATTATTTATGATGTTAATATTTTTAATTAATTCTTTTGTAGATAATTGATTTTTTAAAAAAATTCTTTAGATCGAATTTAAACAACTAATTTTCTTTTAGTGTTTAAATTCATGTTTGTATTAATGTTGGAGAATTAAGCAACAATCATTCTCTTTCAGCTCCGCGACCCCTCTCGTACATATGTGTACAAATAGATCAACGGTGCATAGGCTTGATTGCAAGCAGACGCGCTGAGGAACCCCCCTTCAGATTATAAACAAACTCTCTTCTCAACTAGACACACTAGTGAACGGACGTTTTGCTTTTCTGCTCCTGAAAGTCTTATTCAATCTACTCAATATAAAAATTAACTCTACTCAGTGTTTGAAGGTGATTAATAAAATCACCCTACTGTGATTAACTCTACTCAGTGTTTGAAGATGATTAATAAAATCATTCTACTGTAATCATTGTGTTATTATTTTTGTTGTTTATTAGTGAATTGTATAAACTCAACAATCAAATCTATTAATTGCCCTAGCTACCATCTTCGACTGCGACATCCTGAGCAATCGCGTGCGAGAGTCATCATCATTTCCGCACAATTAAAGTAATGCAGAATTTTTAAAGCATTATTTCAAAAATGTAACAAATTAAAATATAGGGTCATCCAAATGTGACGCCTAGATTTGTTTGATTGAAACGAAATTATAAAATAGGATGGTTTATTGCATGACCCTATATCATTTAATAATTACAGTAAGTATAAAAAATAAAGAAGAATTAAATTTAGTAGTAGATTATTAATAAAAATTTTTTTTATTTTAAATATGATTGATATATAAGTATATAATAGTGGAATTATGAATCAATGGAATATGTAATAAAATCACTATAATAATTAATTGAAAATAATATTTATTTAGAGGTAATTTAAAGTAAGTAGTTATTCATCCCTTTAGAAGTAATTTAAAATTACGAGATAAAAAACAGAAAAATTTATATACTGAACATACAAATATCATAAACTAGAAAATAATTTATATTTCATTTCTTTTTATTACATTTTACTACCTTGTACTTTATATAAATTTGTAAGAAATGATATTAAAGTACATTGTTGTATTCTTAAAATTAAACATTCATTTTTATCGTTTCTAAGAAAATATTCCACTAATATTTTCTTTTATGTAAAGAAAATCAAATAACGTTCTATTAAATACAACTATTTTCTACAGGAATATTGCTGAGTGTATTATGTGCGCGTATGTATGTATGTGTATATATACATACAATATTGCGTCAACGTTATTTGTATTTTCTTCGTCTATTTTACCCAATAGAGTCGGTAAAACCGGTCTGACGTCACCACACATAACCACCTCACCGCCGTCAGACCAAAGAGCAGATAGAACTCTCACAAGGGGCTCATTTACTCATTCAAACGCTCTATTCTCGCCCCGCAGAAAGGAACTGCTGTAAACGCCATCCCATCCATTCGTGTATCTATCGCCTCGTCGACCCCCGCGCCCGTTCAACCTCTTTAACCGCCGCCATCATCCGTTAAACTCTTCACCCGCCCACACATCGTCGTCGTACCCAGCAATTTCTACTATCCTCCTAACCCTCTACACATATCATCTTGATGTGTTACGAACTGAAGCCAGATTTATGGCAAGTATCTAGTGTTTGATGAAGTTTGCGCGCTGAGAGGGTGAAATCACTACTTACTGCAGACATTTCCGAGATTGCACCGCAGATTTCGACTTCAATTTGAATCTGTATTGATTTTTAAACATTCGTTACGCGTGTATGTCGATCGCTTTCGCCGTTAATGAGGACCCACGTAAACGATGTATTTAATCCAGTACTAAAGATGGATTAATCGAAATATTTATAGGCTATAAATGTCACATGAAACGTTCACAAGTTGCCACTTGTCGAAAGACTTCTAATCTATGAATCGTCATGGATCAATATATCCTTTATCTATCCTTTTCATTCCGAATCTGTAAAAATGTTTGTATTGGCATAATGTTTAAATATTATTGACGTTTATTCTTAATGTTTTAATTTATTTTTCCTGTATTACAGAATTAAACAAAAATATCATTTTTTATTTAATTGATTTTTGTTGATATAAAAAATAAGTGACATTTAGTACTTTGGCAAATTCACTTTAACACAAATGAATTATTCAACCCCTAAATACTTTAAAATTTTATATAATTATTTATATTGGTTAATATGCATTTCAATGACTGTGTCATCGTCGTCATAACCATTATATTATAAAATCCAAATAACTATAATATCTAAGGAATTATAAAATCTAGATTTTATACTGCAACGCTGTGACGATTATAGATTATTGGAACACTTTTATGAAATTATGTAGTATTGAAAGGTGAATTCATTTGTATTGAATAAATTATTATACTACAAAAAAAGATTTAATATTTTTGATTCAACTTTCATATAAAAAATATTAATTAACAACTATGAACTGTATTTTTATTAACATGTAAACTTCCTATTTTTCAAAATTTATTTAAACTATGTTAACTTTCATCGATTTTTAGATGCCTATATTATACAATATATATTAGGTTGGCAAGTATCTCCCTTCCGCTTTTTTTTGTACATAGCTGCGAAATTCAAAAGACCAGAAGGCGGAAGGGAGATATTTGCCAACCTAATATATTATACAATATAAAAACCTAGAATTTTTTATATACGAGTTTAAATTGCGATATCTTGCAATTTCAATTATCTTTATACATGACTATAATAAGACAAATTATATAATTGGACAAGTGGATATCATATTAATTGTCCTTGGATGCTGTGACGCTTAGAAATTGTAATCGATTTTCTCTAAATAAAATTCCATGTGTTCGAAAATATGATTTTTATGATCAATGTAACTTATTTTGTAACTAAACTTTCATTTGGGATGGAAAAAAAAGATTTTTGAAAAAGTTTATTTTTCATGAAATTTTGCATACTATAGGTCATGGTTTTTTTGAGGCAAAAAATCGAAATTTTTAAATTTATTACTAATACATTTATTTTATTAAAAATCGATTTTTTAATTAAAAAATAGTTATTTTCCAATAAAAGTTACACTATTTATTATAAAATACAACTTTAGTAGCAAAAACATGATTTTTAATAATTTTGTTTGCTCGAAATTAAAAAAAAAATCAAAATGTAATTATATTACAGCGAAATTTAACATTTTGATTTCAAATATATAATTTTTAATGAGAACAAATATTTTCGATTAGAATAACAATATTTCTCTGAAAATTTAAAAAATGTTTTTTTTTATTAAATCATAATTGTACATCTTTTTTTTAAAAAAAATAAAACGAAAAAAAAACTTATTTCTTTAATTCTAAAATTTTAACATGTACACACCAACCACACACACATATATAACACAAATCTAATCGTTTCATTTGGATGACCCTATATATAAATTCTAAACTAACAATCGATGTCATTAAAACAATAAACAGTAAATAAAAATAGAGCAGAATTGCACACATAGATAACAGTTTAATAGCAATTTGTAGAACGTACTTGTAAAAATATTGTATCTACAAATATATATATATATATATATATATATATATATATATATATATATATATATATATATATATAATGTTGTGTCTACAAACTGGAATGTTTGGTATTCAGCAGATGAACGTTTAACGTTTTTATATTTTTTTGTCGTTTGGTACCGAGTAGTCAATACAAGACTTATCTAGCAATAAGTCGGTCGGTTATCTAGAACAGGCAATTTCTCGTCGACATCTCGCGAAATCGTGACCATTGTGGTGGTTGTAAACCCTCCGGGTGCAATCTCATATCTCACGCAGATCGATTGATTCATTTCGACTAGCCAACCTAACAACTATAACGGAATGAATGTCCCCGTATATGTGCACCAGTGTGAGTGTCCCGTTTTGTACAATTGGGGGTAGTTACGTAGATTGGTGAGTTGAAACGATTTTTTTTTATTCGACCACAATCACCAATTTTTCAATCTAACGTACACCTATTTCTGTACGACTGACTCAACTACCTTTTTGATCACATTTTTTTCCGATTGAATGCTTTATATTTGTGGTTATTGGTCCCACGGCCCTCGTTATTTTATTATATGTACATTTTAATTAACGCCCCTCTTTCAGAACAAAAATAATTACAATTTATTTATTCGCAACTTGTGTATTTACAAATTGGCTTAAAATAAATTAAATAAATCATTTACATATATATATATAGAGAGAGAGAGAGAGAGACTGATAAAATAATCTCTTTTTAAGTTTGATTTTGTAATTAAATATTTTTTGTATCATAAAATGGTTTAAAAAATAATCAAATAATAATACTATATAGCAAATGATATAACAAAATTGAATATTATTAAAAAATACACAAGTAATCGAATTCAAAAAAGAAAAAATGTCCTAGATTTACTTAACTGTGTACATTTAGAAAATAAAAAATTATTATAATAATTTATTGCACAGTATATAGAAATGAAATTATTAATATTTAAGAAAATTCATTTAAAAAAACAGCAATATACACAACAATGTCTTAGAAGTAGAAAATAAATAATTATGAGAAAATACTTCTTCCTTTAATTCAATTAAATAACTAAACCAGATATTATCATATTGATTAATATTAATTAATTCATTTTTCTGTAATCTATAATCTGTATTCTGTAATCTCTAAAATTATACAAAAGGCAGAAAATTTCTATATCGATCATTTCCTTCACAAAAGAACAAATATAAATAATAAAATTCATAATAAAATCCATTTCTAAGACAGAGATTTTATATTAAAGTGTTTAATTTTAAATATGTTACATAAATTATTGCGATGTAAAAACTTTGAAAAATCAGTTAACTTTCATTTTATTCTCTTATATCAATATTTAATCAGTTGAGTTCCAAAAGTATTTTAATAAAATATTTATTTTCTCAGTTAGATTTTTATTATCCATTATTTTTCTAATTTAATAACTAAATTTTTAAAAAAATAATAGAAATAAATTAGTTACGTTTATTTCACGAGAAACAATAATTTAATTTCAATACATTATTATATTTAATAAAAAGATTTATTGGATAAATAATTCATTTAATAACACAATATTCTTTTGAATTCTATCACATTCCAATATAATATAATTTTGCACGATTTAACAAAAATACTTTAATACATATACACATATTACTAGACTTATTCGATTTATTTCAAAGATTTGCTATAACAAATCTAGATTCATTTCAGTCGAATTACTTTCAAAACTTTTATCTACATAGCATTTTCGTTTGTAATGAACAAATTTCAATCATAGATATTCATTGTTACATTAGATCTAGTTTAATTGGAAATGTGTCGTTTATCTTTTCGAAAATGAACTTTTATACAATTTCAAATCCAATGTGATAATTCTATATGAAATTTAAAACAGTACTTTATTACATTTTAAAATAGTTATTCACTAAGTTTAATAAAATAATTTAAGTTTTATATAAAATTTTGTAATGAAAAATGAATAGAATATAAAATTATTTTATATATTTATTTCTATACTATACCTCGTCACGATTGAATTAGGAAAATTATACAAATATTTTATTCAAAAAATAGAAACAAGGATACTAGAAATAATTTCAAATTATTAAATTTTAAAAAATTAAATTGAAATACTAATAAATATATCTAAATAAAATTGACAGATTATTATTAAAAAAAATATAAAACAATAATTTATAAATTACTGCAATAATATTTATAATGTGAACTTCAATCAGTATAAAACTTTTTCTTTTCATCAAATTAGAAAAAAATAAGTGTTTTTTGTCTTACTTTAAAACATTATAAAATAAATGAATTTTTACCCCCAACACCACAATATTGTGGTGTTGGGGGTAAAAATTCATTTGTGTAAAGTGAATCATTTTCAGTTCCAAAACAACTAATAATTATAAAATAAATTAAAATTTATAAAAAAATACTATAAGAATCTGTAAATTGCTAATGCTTCTGAAATTCCTTAATTTAAAAAGTTAAACTCATTAACTTCATTCACTTCTTTACATATATTTATTTTTTCATAGATTGAGCTTCGTCTGTAAAAATATACAAATTTCACTTGATTAAATAAAAATGAATTTTATAATTTACTAACGTCATACAAAGTTATATATTCTTTAATACATATAGTTTTATTCATACAAGTAAAATTAATTCACTGGTATAACATTTTTTAAAAAATAAATCTTAAATTTGATTAAAAAGAAATAAAACTAAGCAAAACAGCAAAAAAATTAAAATCATGTACTTAAATATTGAATCATAAATATCATGAAGTATGTACATACATAAAATTTCTTATAAACAGCAGTTAAAATTTTATAGCACGGAGATATTTTTTTAGTTTCATTTTATATCTTTTAAAGTAGTTTTTTATTATTTCAATTGATTAATTAAACATGAATAGATATATAAAATTTATATTCGTTTTATTTTTTAAATTAAATTTCTTAAACATGAATCGTTGTTAAAATCCAAATACAAAACAATAGGCCGGTTTATATAATACGATTTTAAGAAGAGACTATGGAAAAAACGTACGCAAGTTCGTTATAACAACTGAGATAAAGAAATATAGTATATGTAATTATAATACTATCATTAAATTACATCTTAATAGATCATCTTGTAATAAAAGCAGCGTAAGTGCAGCACAAAACAACAATAAACGATAGTATCGTCACGAATTTCACGAACACAAAAAGTAGACAATAGTTAGTTTTGTACTTGGTTTACAACAGCGCAACAAAACAAGATTCGTATGAAATTTGTTCAGCGGACGTTGCTTGAAATTAAAAATATTCATTATCTTAAAAATGTCTAAACATAATCTTAAAATTATTATTTATAAATCCGGTAAAGTTTTATTTGACAAATTATTGTTATTAACTTAAGTGAATTCAATCTGTCAAAGCATCATTTGATTTGTTCAATTAAAATGTTTCATAGTAACAATGTTTTTAAGGAATTAAATATTTTAAGATCAAAATTGGATATAACTGACTAAAATGAGTAAATTGTCACTAATTATTAGTCATAACTTTGTGTTTAGTCTTAGTTATTACTCAAATTATCTTAAATTAATGATTAACGAGTTAACATGAGTAAAAAAGATTAATATGTAATTGACAAATTCAATCATTTTCTACAAATTATCACTTTAATCGTAAATCATATATCAGTTAAAACAAACGCTTTATTCATTAGTCATTTTTACTGATTTTTCTTTAGTCATTTGTTGTTTTGGAACTGTGGCTGATGTTATTGACTGTATTCAATAATTACTTATTGTTCACTTATTTATAATTATATAGTCTATAATTACATTGGCTAATGTATTTCGATAGCGACGCCATATCGTCAGAGCCTTTCATATTTTTGATTAAAATGAAAATATATAATAAAACGAAATTATAATATAAAATACATCACTTTCTTAAGTAGCACTGTGACAAACAAAAAAAAAATACAAGTAAAAATTTAACGAGTGATAAAAACAACACTTCATGACTAAAAAAATTGACTTAAACACATGTAGTATTTGATAGTAAATTATCACTGATTTTTAAAAAAAAATTTAACAGAAAAAATAATTTTCTGAAAATATAGAGAAATAAAAGAATCATGATTTCAGTGGATAAGATAAAATATTTAAAACAAAAGTATAGCATGGGTACCAAAAACTTGGTATGCAAAAGATGTTCGAAAGCAATTCTTCAGAAAAATATTTTTCTTATTTAGTGGTAGACAAAAAGAAATGTCAGTGAAATATATTAATAGACAATCAGCAAAAAAAAAATGTTTAATATAAAATTTTTGGCAAGTGACCTGAAGTTAAGGAATTATATTAGAAAAAAAATATTTCTTCTATTTATTTTGTATGTGTCATATTTTTTTAGTATTTTGTACATTTTTTGATATTTAATAAATATTATTATAATACGATTAAAGTAATAGTGTATACAAAAAGATCCAAAATTGTTTTAAATCTATTTGAAATACAGATAGATATTATGTTAACAAAAATAAATAAATATGTATTAAAACAAAAATCATTTAGATTAAATAAATACAATTATACCTTGATTCTTCTAAACCTAGATAATAATTAATTATCACAACAAATAACTAAAAACTTGTTGAAATTTTTAGCATTTCAGTATTTCTTGTATAATAGAAACCATGTTCATATGAAATTTTAAATATATAATTTATTGTTAAGATATTTATTAAAAATTGAAAAAAAAGAATAAAACATTTTTAATAACATTACTGTTTTTGTAAGTATTATTTAAAGAAATGGCTCGATTTTTAATCTTTGAAAACTTATAAAATATCTATTATTCTCGACCAAACATAATACATCTCCGCCTCAGACGTTTTTGCATAAATCATAAATTTTCACACGAGCTGATGATTTATACGAGTTATTTTATAGACATACTGTATAAATCATTTGAATTATTTCTTCTGCAAACAAACAACAAACGTTTCTAGATCCGCCGCTGATATTCATTCAAATCATAAGAACACAGCCTTGACAGTCTCCGGACCAATGCCGCAGGGAACCCACCGTTAGTATATAAAACAGGAGGGCCGCGCGCGCTACGACGTAGTCGTCATCTTGCGTTGTTTCGAGCATTGTTGTACCTATTGTTGTATATAGAACCTCTGACTATGCAACGATAGTTCACCATCGTGATGATTCTTGTTTATAAGCAACGGAGTGTGAGTTCGCCGATAACGATGCCTCACTGAGAAACAATGAAAAGCGTACACGTCATTATGTTCAAAGGCGAACTAATTAGTTAAAGCAAGCAAGCAAATGTTTTCGAGGAACGTGAAGATTGCAATAGGAGAACCGACGTTCCTCTGTGCTTTCTCTTATGTAGCTATCATTGTTTGTGTGTCTTTGATTATATGTGTTACTTATGCTTTGTAGATGTGTTATACATCCACATAATACACACAAACACGTACATTGAGTACACATATATACACGTTATATGCATACATCGTTCGTGTATGTGTCTAGTCTTTATTATCAGCACAATACAATGCCCAAAGCGTCAAATCTAATAACGTACAACTGGACATGAATTGCTCACTGCATCCTATTCGATTGTTCTTGCTTACCACATTTCATTCGATATAATGGAATAGCCATGTGTGAATAGATATTCGAACAGAATTGGAAACTGGAACTAGTGAAAGTTGAACACACATTACCTTTCAACAATTTCTGTTTTTAACGAGTGAATTAGAGATATAATTAATTTGAAAGATTACTACATGCCAACAATAAATGAACACATACGACGAATAGAATAAAATAGTTTTCGATTAAAATTATTTATTATTCAATGTAACAAATGTTACAGATACATAGTAAATGTACAAGATCCTCAAATAATTAATCAAATTATATGTTAGTTAAAATCAGAAACAAACATTTTATTTTATTTTAATTTTAAATAAATAAAAATCAAAACTTTGTTGATTAAAACTGACACTCCATTTACATTTATCATTTTGTAGACTTTCCAATGAAATCAATCAATTACAAAAAAGTTGAATATAAACAAGAAAGAGATATGAAAATTAATGTCAATTAAAGAGGATTAAAAAATATTCATGTACGAAAAAAAAAGATTACAAAGTGTTGAATTTAAAAAATCCAAAAATATATTATTAGTAATTCTAAAAAATATTTAACAAAAAAATTAAATGCAATCATTAAGTATATACAAATTAATAAATTAAAGAATATCATAACTAGAAAATCCAAACTAGATCAAACTATCATATCCAAACTAGAAAATCAATTTTTTTTTATTCTTAAAAATATATAAATGTATATAGCTCTATTATATATACTATTTCTATCACTTAATTATACTTCTAGAATCACAATCAATATCTATTCAGAATTCAAAAATCTATTCAAAAAAATGTTAGTTTAAATTATATTTATAAAAAATATTATTTTTTACAAAATATTCATTTTAAAAAATAGTTAAAAAAAGATCTTGGAAAATATATTAAGTTATTCTAATATGTGTGAATAAATAGTTAATAAAAAATTATATTTGTGAAAGAAACAATTTAAATTGCATTTTCATTACTACTAATAGAACAAATTTAATTCATATTTCCATACAGTTTCAACTATGCTGCTGTTTCATCTTGATCAAAAAGTTCAAATGAAAAAAAATGTCCTTTTTAAAGAAAAGAAATTAATATTAGAACTTTAAAAATAATGCGAGAAATAATAACAATTCTCTTATTAAAAAAATGAAATACATTTGTTTCATTAAATAAAACTAAGAAAAAAATAGTTATTAGATTTTTTAAAGTTTTAATAAATTTTGTATTTTTTTCTAATTTTTAATATACAAAAAAAAATACAACCTGAAAATCATAAGCAATCTAAATACAAAGATGAACTATGATTGGCAGACTGGAACGAACTGCTTCTTACAGAGATACTTTTCGAGTTGGTTGCAAGCAGCAACCACTCGTGTCAGCGTCTGTAACCACTTTCGTGTTCTTGAAAAGTTAAGTGGAAGAACTTGAGCGTGTTGTATAACCCTGGACCATTATTGTGGCTACGTGCGTAGGTATGAAGTAAACACGTCGTTCCACTTTATGCGGTACTCATGAACAACAATTATACAAAAACAGCGTCGCAATGATACTAACACATATATTTTATGTTGTTTCACTAATTGGGTTACTTACGTACAGTGGAAACTAGTATTTCACAGTCAAATAATTTATCAAAAATTGGTGCGTACGCGAGTAGGGGGTTTTTTTCATTAAAAAATTATACAAGGTCTTGTGACAATTTTTTAAAAAAAAGTAGATTGAAACTATAATTAACAATGAAAAAATTAGTACGATAGAAATATCTCATCCAAAAATAATACGTAATAAAAATAATTTACTTAAATTATTTCAAATTTTTGGAATAAGTTTTTAAACCGTATAGAAACGAAATTTTAGAAATACATTTAAAAAGTTTTTAAAAAATATGGTTACTTCGTATTTTTACATCATGAGACTTTCGATTTGAAAAAAGTACCAGTGGGTCAGGATGAAGTCGATGATATATACAATGCTGTACCATTGAAAAGATAACTGTCAAATAAAGACAAATTTAATACTAAATTATACAAAATCTGAAAGTTGAACACATAACCTCCAAATTTAGCATTGTGAACTCTAAGGAATCCTTTTCGTTCATTAATTCATCTTCCTCTGGACAGTAAAAATTTTCTGTCCTACAAATTTAATTTTAATATCTGTATCTATAGTAAAAATATATAGTTTGTGTTACTTTATTATATTTTATAGTATTTAAGAATATCAACAAAATAAGTATTATTTATTTTAATCAATTAGCAACTCACATTAAAACTTTAAAAAAAACTAAATGTGTATACTTATATGTACATATTTAGTACTTTTTTATTTTTATGTCGAAGCGTGAATCTTATTATATATATTAATGTTATTTTTACGTTTTTATTAATTTTCCGCAATAAATGCATCGAATCAGAGTCGGACTTCAACAAACTCTGTTTATTGTGGAAAACAACAAACGTCTTCAAATACAGATGAACGACAAAAATCTTTCATTAATAAAAACCTAAAAATAACATTATTATATTAGTGTTTTTCTATTACAAATATGTATTCATGTGTACAGTTATAGCTGTGGACATGAAAGTAGCAATAGTTAAGAAATTTAATAAGAAAGAATCAAATATGCGAATTACAATAAACCTTTCATAAGTTTAAATGGGAATAAAAAGTATTTAATTAATTAGTTACTTACTTGTGGATAATAATACTAATGACTTGTGGATTATTTTTACTCTAAATTCTGCAATTTTCTTTATTTAGTGTTAACCGTAGGTTTCAGGGAATGAGTTCCCTATAACTAAGAAATTAAAACTGAAAAACAACCTAAGGATGCAAAATGTAGTATAGAAAATTACAAAATCAAAGAATATAATTTTCCTTTCATAAAAAAATCAAATTTTTGAAATAATTTAAATTTTTATAATTAAAGCATCGTTAAAACAACTAATGGTAATTCAAACTGAGAAATAATTCAAGAGAGTAGACAAAATAAGTTTTTTTCATTAAAAAATTATACAAGATCTTCTGACAATTTCAAAAAGTTAAATTAAAATTATGATTATGTAATATTTAAAACCATTTTATGAAGAAATAACTAGAAATATAAAAATATTATATATAATTAAGAAATATTCAATTTATTTTTTTTAGTAAAATATAAAAAATTACAGTAAATTTGATTCTAAGATCTTCGATTGATATTTTTATTAGAACAATATTTTTCATACTGAATATATATATTTAAGTATAATATCAAAATATGCATTTTTTCCCCTAAAATGTTTAATTCTTGTGTAAAAAAGTGTTTAAGATTTCACTTGAAATTGTAAAAAAATAACAATAACATTGGTAATGTATGTTAGTGGAAAAAAATATTTTTTTACAATAAATATCTACAATAATAGATTCTAACATATTTAATTTAATTTCCTCAGAAATCTATCCAACATCAGGTAAAATGACCGATATGATACTACTATTGAATCATTAGTTTATAATTTTACTTCAAGAAATACAATATTAGTTTAACTACTACAAAGTAAAAATTTGATTTGATATACCACGAAATTAGCAAATTTTAAAAATACACGTAGGTAAAAAATGATGCAATTAATAAATGCATAAATTCATGTTGGAAATACTGAGTTAATTGATAAGCATCATTGATGTATTGTACAATTTTACAATACATACAGCAATCAGAAATCCACTACAAACTTTCATAAGTCATGTACTCAATTTTTGATAATTTAAAAAATATAAATTTTCATCGCACAAACTAACTAAAAGAAATTTGATATAAATTTACTATTTGTCGCACTTTACTTTATCGATGTTGAAATAAACTATTTTTGAAACAGACTGACGTTTGAATGAGTTTTAATAGTAGAAAAAAATATATTTAAAAATTAAAAATTCCAACGATAATATTTAAAAATTTACTTATAGGAGGAGAATTCAGTTTATATAATAATTATCTTGAAACAATATTGCTGAAAAAAACAATGTAAATAAACTAAATTAATTTATTTTAATTAAATTATCAATATAATAAATTTTACAAATATATCGTTATAAAAACTTTTTTCATTAAAATAATTAAAATCAGTCAATTTGATTAAATGAAATAATTTAAATAAATTTTTAATTCATAATTCATTAAATATGCAATTGTTTTTAATTCCTCGAGTCAATAACATTTTGAATACAACACTAAGTGAAAATTTAAAAACTTGTTAGAAATTCAAAGTTAAAAATAAAAAAAAATAAACACAAACATTTTATTGACCTTTGGAAAAAATAAGTTTTGAAAGTGCATTATATAAATAATATACTATTTTAAAAACTAATTTTTAATTATTTAACAAACATTTTTTTCTGCTCAAAATTTTATAAGAAACATTTTATAACATTGTATTCTAATGAATCAAATCAATGAATGCAATAATAAACTAACATCACTCAATTACATTTTCAAAATCGCCATATTCTACTTGCTTTAATATGAACTAATGAGTATTTTTATAACAAGCGTATGTATTAAAATTTAATTAACATGAATCAAATGAAAACTCTAATTAAGCAGCTGTAGTTGTTGCGTTGAATAAAACGCAAGCACGTCATATTTTTCAAAACATAATTAATGTCTAGGATGTTTTGTTCAAAGTTAACATAATCATAAAAAAAACTTTAAACAATGTTATACAGAGAACAATAAAAGTATAATGAAAAATCATAACAATTCGTAGGAACACCAATACGAATACAGAAATGTCTGATAACTACATTGTATATATATATACATGTATATTAAACAGACGACATTATTTGTATTACAGAAACTTAATATAAAATACATATACACTGTATATGTATAACTGTTCGAACACCATTTTCGTTTTTTATAGGGAATGTGAACTGGAGTTCAAATTTTTACACTTGTATAAACAATACATTTTCGTTAAAAAAGTTATTTATTGTTTCAATATTTCATACTAAGTACTTATTTGAATAGAATATTATTTTTAGTCCTTCAATATAAGAATGTTAATTTCCTGTCAATAACTAGATAACAATTGATTTCAAAAACTGTAAAATATTATTGTTTAATGATTACAAGATAAAACAATCAATAAAAAAATGTTTACGATATTTTAAAGAGACTTAAAAGATAATAATTATTTTTAATAACCTCAGATATACATAATTTTAATAAAACTTTCTATGTCAATATCTTCTAGAAAAACTAACTTTAGGAAAAAAAACTTTCAAGTGCACCGAAAACATTTGAGAAAAGAAAATAAAATGTTTTAAATAAATTACAATAAAGGATAAAAAAAAACTGGAATGATCAGACATCTTAATAATTTTTTTTATCGGATTATAACAAGAAAATTGTATTTTTGTATATTTAATAAATAATAAAATAACATTATTGACAAATGTATCAATAATATAGACAAAAAACAGATTTTTTTATGTTCAGATGAATATTTTTATCAACTATTTATAAAAAAAATTGTAATTTTATTCAAAAAATATTTGACACAAAGAAGAATTTTTAACAACAAAATAATCACTTATTGTTTATAAATATGCATTTCGATGCAATCATCGTCATAGCATTTTGGTTTAAAATCGAGGCTAATTGTTTGACTTGTTTAAATATTATATATATGCATAAAACAGATATTGTTATATATACACATTAAAATGAGTTCAAAAAACCTAACGTGGCTGCCATCACCTGCTGTCAAAGTTCTGACATTCTTATTGGAAAACTCTAAATATATGGATATATAAATGCATATAAGCAGTATAATAATTACATTGAGTTAATATTTTTTTTTCAATAAACAAATAACTTTCTTCAGTAAAGCATTATTTGTAACTAACGAGTCTGCAAAGAAAATACGTTTTGTGTGATGAACGAACATGTCTGTTCGATCCTCCCTATACCAGACACATCCATAAAAACAATAGTCCGTGTACGAACAACACAATTCCATCCACGACGTTACCCACCCCGTCAACACTGAAGCCAACACACATATAGCACTAGCGGTGACATATGTAGTGTGCCCATTGTTTTGCAAGACCCATTGTTACCCCACAAACCGCAGTCGAGTGGCACTCATATGTACTCTCGACGAGATCTAGTTGACTCTGGCCTGGAGTTCAACACAACACCGTCAGAGAGCAACACTCAGCGAATTGCACCGCAACGCCATCCGTTGTGGAACAAAAGAATTCACTCTATGTTGATAGAGATTAGTTTGTGTGGGTGTATATATACGAGTGTATGTGCGTGTAGGGGATGAATGTTTCGTGTTTTTAATGTTGGTGGAACTTTTATAAAATCGTATTTTAATACACGTATAAAGAAATACATTAAAATAAGAGCTACATGGTTGTCACTTGTAAAAAAAAAAAAAACATTGTACAAATGAAAATGAAGATCATAGAGTTACCTTCATTTAACAAAAATAACTATGGCATCTGAATTACGTCATTAAAATATTACTTAATGAATGAGTAAACCTCAGCCTTAAAATATTTTTTTATTCAACAATTGAATATCAAAATAATCATCGCTCCTGTTTTTACTCGAAAATTAAATACAAGAGCTTCCGATGCTTATATTTTTCTCATCATTTTAGTTTTGTTTCAAAATAAATTTATATCAAAACACAAATCTTAAATATTAAAGGAGCTATTTACTTAGAAAGACATTTTACTAAAAATACAATTAAATTATGATTAGGTTGAACCAGAAACTAACATTGGCAATTTTTCACTCTGTACAAATTCAATTTTAATTCACTTTTGTATCATCTAACAAAGGAATAGAAATTAAATACATTTTCCATATTTATTTTACTCTAATAGTAAAATAATTTTATTTGCTCTAATAGTTTTTATATTTTATCTCCAACCTGATTTCTTGTACGCACATACAATATATAAGACATTTTTAAAATTCAACAAATTATCGTTTTAAATATGTCTTCTTTTTTCGTGCTTATATACAATTCTTAATTATATTTCAGAATGAAATATTTATAGAATTTAATAAGGAAGTCTTAAATACAAATGTTACTTGGACCTATCTTTTTTTCTGTAATATTTATTTTAGTTATATTTAGACTCTTGTCCAATAAAAACGTTCCAAGAATATATGTTCAAACATCACGACGCATTAGACCCGATGGGGAAGTCATTGAAAAATTTTCCGTTGGTATAAAAGATTAAAAAGAGTTTGTAAAACAGGAAACCTTTACCTTCAGATAAATAGTCATGACAGGACAATTTTATGACTATTAAAATATTAAATTTCTTTACAATTTTCAATTGCAATTTACAAACAAAGAATTATTAAAATTTTAGTAATAAGACCAATAATTTACAAATCAAAAAATTGTAAAATGGATGGAAAGATATTTTTTAAACAAATTAATAATAAACAAATAATAACAATTTTTGGATTTAATAATTAAAATAAATTAATATCGTAAAAAATAGAATAATTCTTACCTTCTCACTAATAAAAAAGAAAAAGAAATTATTCAACTTAAAGAGTGTTAATAAAGATTCATATGGTTTCTAACAATAATGGATAACTATTGTAAAAAAGTTCATTTGTATTAAATTCCAATGATTATTATCACATAAAAATAGTTTATTAAGAAACTTCAGTATATCATAATTAAATTAATGAACTTATTCCTTTTAATTCAACTACTTTATAGAACAATATCAAAATGAATTTTAGATTTAATAGGGAATATTTAATCTAGAAAACCGTTAAAAAACGTCATAAAAAACTATAAATTTAAAAAGTTAACAATTAGAAACGAAATTACTAATTCAAATAAATAAATAGTTCGCCAAGATTTTTTCCAGCAAAGTCAGATTAAAAACAAACATTGAACATTGGAAATAAATCGTAATCCCGTTTTCAATTTTCTATTGTTCAGAAAATATTTAAAATACATTCAATCATATGAAACGTACAGAAAGTGTACATAATGTACAAGACACATCGATTATGAAATAGAAATTGTTTATTCTTTTTAAATGAAACTCCGAACACATTTTAATATTTTTATTATTGTGAGTCTTCAACAATAACCATTTTAATTTTCATAAATAAAACATTGTTTAATTTCTAACACGTTCGCAAATCATTTTAATATTTCAATTTATTAATTCCAAATTGTTCTTTTAATTTGACACATTACGTTCATATTTATGATATATATTTTACAACAGGAAGATTGATATATAATATATAAATAACATGTACGTTATTTGTTATTACTTATTATCTAGGTTTTTCCACATATTGCAATAACAACATTGTTTGTTGAAAAGCATGGTAGTAGTAATGAGTGTTTCGGTACGCTTCAAGGGAGAAAAATAATCATGACGATGAAAAAGTGTACATTGCCGCCGGTAACAATGCGGTTGCAAAATAGAGAACAATGAATCGAGTTTTCAAACACGCCAATAACGACCGTAACGTAATAATATAACGCCCAGAATATTGCTGCTGTGTCAGTTAAGCGATTGAACCAATTGGATTTTGTATTGTAATTGTTATACGTTGATAAATTTAGTAGGTACAACACGTGGGTTCGGTTCCGCTCATGCCAAATAATCGCCAAATAAAATTGATTTATTTTTTCAGATTCAAATTCAATAGAAATATCTATAAATTGACTGTACAGACAAAGATAATAATGAAACAGAAACATATACGGTAATGTGAGTGGAAAGCAATTTGAATGAGTTATTTATTAGCAGTACAATTATTACTTATATAAGTCGAATAAAAATATCGAATATTTAATTGGTCTAAAGGATTCGAAAAAAAATATGATTTTATCTGAAATGACAAATTATATGATATAAATATTTTTTTATAATAAATTCATGTCAATGTAGATATTTAATATGCTCAAATCACAAAGTAATTTATTTTAAATTACGATATATAAAGAACAACTATATTATTAACACGAAAGGTTATAATGACAGAAAGAGAAAACCTTTCGAAAAAACATTGTTTTTTATCTCACATGAAAAATACAAAAATAACAACATTTCATCAATACACGTTTGGAATATGTGATGAAAATTATTTATATATTTATTTTACAAACAATTGAAATAATTTATCGTTAATCAATTAAAAATTGGAGAATATTTCTTATATTTTTATTTCATTATAACATTTTACAGAACTTTTTAATTATCAAAAAATCTCAATTTCACTAATAAAGTGATTCAATGCAAAGAAAATAAAATAAATACATTTCTCAATTTTAACATTTTTATGGAAATAAAATATTGTTTTACATTATTGATAGAAGTATAAGGAATTTTAAAAATTATCTAACATAACCAAAATTTAGTATCAAAATGTTTCAATTTATTTATACACATTTTATGTTATATAAAAGACATTTAAAAATTAAAAAATATATATTTTTGCAATAGTATTTTATCAATGATATTATATTGTTTCATTAATTTTTAATTTTAATATTAATGAATTATTTTTGCATACATTTGAATTTTAGTGAAAAAAATATGAAACAAAAAAGTTTCAAAAACAATAGTAGTCATTAATTTCAACTCGTTAAAAGTATGAGAAGTGAAAATATGAAATCTTTTTCAACACATTTAGTGAAAGTATTGATTCCGAAAACATTTTCCAATAAGAAACATGTATATATGTTATAAAAATACTTTTTATAATATTATAATTAAAAATTAAACTAATTTTTATACAATTTTGACAATTAGATTCATCAACATAAAAATATTTTCAAACATTTTGATATCATAACGTTTTGTAAAACTTGTAATAATTTATATAAAATAGCATTAAAATAACATTTAAATTAAATAGCAAGTCCTTATTATGCAATACTCAGTAGATATATGTACATATTACATAATTACGAACAATTTTTATACCATGTATTAAATAAGATGGAAATAGAACATCTAAATTTAAAATTGTTATTTAATCACAATAAGGATTTTCTACAGTCCTACAAAAATTTTTTTATCAAAATGATTAATGAAAAATTAACTACATTATTGATTCATTGACTCAAAATTTCAAAAACAAGCAAGACAAAACTGATATAATGATTGATCACAAAACTAATATAAACTATACATCTTTTTTAAAAATATCGCAAAAAAATTGCATGGATATTTCAGAAACATGAAAAAATTTCCAAAGCAAAAATTTAACAATTATATAAATAAAAAGTAATTTTTATATACAATAAGAATAACAAGAAAACACATTGTTTTGAAATGTCGATAAAAATGAATTTATGAGATATAAAAGCATTACTTAAAAAATTGCAAATGATTTTTTTCCACAAGGCACTAGGTAAAGAATTCATTTAAAATGAAGTTAAATGAAGTTATAACACATTTTTCGTGATACAACAAAGATGTCAGTTCAATCGAGCGAACAATAATTGTATACATTAAAAATATAATATTGTATTAAAAATATTATATACATTAAAAGAAGTTATTATTCAAGATACAAAAAAATACTCGGCGATAAAGGAAAACTACTAGTCGCTGAAAAACCTTTTGTAATAATTACAATTGCCGTATGTAAATTATAACATAATCCAATAATTTGAGAGACTTGAAGACTAAACGTGATTGATTAGATCTTAATACAAAAAAGGAAAAAAATATTATATTCATTAATTTATTCCTAAAACAAGCAATGATAGAGATATAATACAAATCTCTGTAGTTGCAGCAGCAAGACAATCCTCTAAAAATGTATAAAGAAATGAATAAAATTATCAAAAATTATTTATCAATAGAGAATGAAATTGAAGCTAGTACTAATTATAAATAAATAGAAATATTCATAAATCTATAGATTTTTCATAGATATATTTTTAGTGTTAGACAATTTTGATTAAATGAAAAAAATATTTTAGTATCAAACAAGTTCCCTTATGTTGATTCCTTTATATAATATAAATCTAACAGAGAATGAATAACGGTGCATAAAAACAAAAAAAAATAACACACAACTATTCCAATAGAAGCAATTTCAAAAAAATATAATTCGAAAAAAATATTTACAAAAAAATTAGTTTCAAATTGTAGCTGTTAATTTTAATAACACATATTTTTAATAAGCCATATTTTTCTAAATAATAATTTATTTAATAATAAATGGGAAATTACAATGTTATATTTATATAAATGAATCGATCACAAATTACTAAAGAATATTGGATATAATGGACAACTAAATCAAATTAAAAATATAACTTTCATTTTGGGCAATTTCATTAAAACTTGAATATAAATCAGCATGATCATTACGTAAAATCAAAAATATTTTTTTAATGTAATTAACTTGAATTAAAGTATTAATTTACAGCCAACAGCATTGAATTACAACAGCATCGAATTGATCATCGTTCTGCTTATGAAAATTTGTTCTTTAAACAAAATACATCTCATATTATTTTAATTTTTTTAAAAACATTTTGCATTTAAAAACAACATCCATATAACTGACCAAAAAAATTATTCATTTCGTTGTACGTACAGCAAAAACCAGTTATAATATAAACATAATAATGTAACCTTTTATTGTTCGTCTTAATTAAATTTTAACGAAAATTTACTGAAAATTACACCACATTTAAAATTGGATGTTATAATTTTATGACCCTCGTACGAGGTTTAGAACAGCTTCGGATATATCATTGTGACGTACAATAACAACAAACCGTATATTTTAATCTTGTTAGTATCTATAATCCACTGCAAATAATATTACAAGCGAAACTGAACTCATACACATTTTTTAATCCAGCTATATATTAGTACTGGATACAATCAAGTTTTGCGTGAATTTGATTTCGTTTTAATTTTGAAAAGTGTTTAAAATTATTTATTTAAATGGTAAAAAACCATTCCATAAGAATAAGAATTGAAAAAAAATATATTTTCATAATTAAATTTTGATCACATAACTCAGTGCATTATAACATTAACTCATAAGTGATAACATAATAAAACATTAAAAAAATAATTGATTAAAATTTATCTGATAAATTTTATTTTAGTCAATAGTAAAAAAATTAGTCATTATAAATGTTTATATAGAAGTTATAAACTGGATTAAATTGTTACATTACATGCCAAGACGTAATGATTAAATTCTTATTAAATTTTATTTACAAAAACCAAAGACTGTAATGGCAAATAAAATAACTGTCAACTATATACTTTTCTTATATATTAATAATGATTACGGACACTTTTAATTATTATAAAACTTACTTATTTATAGTTAACAATAGTTAAAAATAGGATCGTAAATGCTTTTTTGTATTTTTGAATAAAATTTAAAATAGTTTCTATAAAAAAATACTTCATGGACTATGTGTATAAAAATTATCTAGATAAAATAAGTAAAAAAAAAAAACATTTTTTTACAAACCGAGAAACAGCGAAAACATTAACTTAATTTCACAGTATTAATTGAAATTTTTAAAATTCAATTTACTATTTTTAATTAATGAAATATATATTTTTAGTTAAAAATAGGAAATTAGTTAATACATAAATTTTTGAAAATGAAAAATCAAATTAAAGGAATTTTCTTTTTATTACTTTAATATATATAACTTCTTTTTAAACAAATATTTTCATTACTAATCTTAAATTTTTGCTTATTTTAAAATCAATTAGGAAAAACTGGAGAGCAATATTTTTTTTTAATATTATAATTAACAGTATTTTAATTATTTATTCCAATTTCAGTTTTTATTATTATAAAAATTTACATGAAACAAATTAAACCTCAATGATTTCAAAACATATTTTAGATACTCAAAAACTTTATAAATAAGTACGATACCAATTCAAATATAAATAATTAAATAAAATATATTATTAAATTTAATAATTTAAAAAAAGTGTCTATTGCAATGCGAAAGAAAATAAAAAATTAACACAGTTAACATACAATTTTTATAAATTTAAATTCTATTTATTTTCTATAGCATAAAAAAATCAAAAGACGTAATATAATTAAACATATTTAAATGTTTAAAAATGATTACAACGAATCTATAAATTTTTTTCGGTTCAATACAGTTCCAGAAATTCAAGAACACTTCATTAAAGACTACTACTATCGTATTTCTCTGTAATAATCGTCAAAGCTTTAACTTAATAATATATGTGGTATCTAGGGATTAATAAACGCAGAGAAATATAATAAATAACACCAATAAAAATAAAATTTATGAACTTTATATCTAGAAATTACTGTTCTTTTAATGAATAGTTAGTTTTTTATATATATTTAAAGTTGCAAAAATGTATATTTCACGCTAACCAAATATTTAATTGGAAAAAATACACTGTGGTAAGAGCCACATATTCAAATATATATAAAACAAATTTAATTATATTAATAATCTCTTAAAGAAAAAAAGTAAAAATAAAGATTAAAACAAGAATCTCAAGAAAAACGTACATAAGAATAACAATAATATCTCAAAACTGTGTATATTGTTTTCAAAATTTCTTAACAGATTAAATATTTTTCCAAAAAGCATTTTGTAATTAAATTACATCTATTTATTTAATCCAAAGAAATTTCATTAATTTTTTAAAACAAATATACATGAGAATTATATAAAAGTAAATAAGATATATCATACAAAACAACTGAATTTCACAGAAAATAGTTTAAAAATTCCTAATTAGTAAAATGTTATTTTATATAAAACTTTGAATACTAAAATCATATTTATCTTACAAAATCAAATATAATAGTTTTAATTTTAAAAAGATAACTTGGTTTAATAAAATAATATTAATCTAGCAAAAAATAAAAATAATTGTTACATTCTTAACGAACAGGAAAAAATTATTCAAACAGGAAATTGAGATTATCAGTTTTTAAAAATAAACCAAAGGATTCATGGACAAATATATAAGAAATTCAAAAGAAAAATAAATTTCATTATTAAAATATATTAAAATGTATAATAATTAAATACCCAAATCAATCATTTAAATAATTACAAATTAGGAAATAATTTATCTCATTGTATGTATAAAAAAAATTATATTGTAATATCATATAAATTAAATTTTATAATTAATAATTGTTCATCAAATAATGTATTCTTTTAAAAATAACATCAAGTTATTAATGAATCAATCATATAGTTATTAAAATAAATCATAAATGAAATTTTTCAAAATCAATACTCATCTAAGAATTTTTACAAAATTATATGAATGATACAAAACATTTAACATTTCTTGAATGTTCATTTTGTACAAATATTAAAAAAAATATAAAAATTATTTCGGAATATCAGTCATTGTAAAATAAGAGTAATAACAAGACAGAAAATATAAAGTAATTGAAAATATAGCTATTTTGAAAAGGGCAATAAAGAAATTATATTTATTTACAAATGGGATCAAGTCAAGATTTAAAGATTGATAAATTGTATTAACCACACCAAAAATAAATAAAAAAATCTATTTCAAACACATGTATTTCATTGACAATGATTTGAAATGTTTAAATTCTAATCAAAAAATATTCCATATTTTTGTGAACTATTTTTTTAAGCAACAAATTTGAATCACTATACATTTTAAGTAATTTGTAATTGCTGTTCACTATAATTTGTAAGTAATGAATTTCAAGTATTCATTTATATTCAACATAAATACAAATTTATTAAATTCATAAAAATTAAAATACAAAAATTAAAATTAATTCGAAAGTTGTGATTATTAATGTTTTTAAAGTAATAGTTATTTTTTATAAATTTTTCAAATAGTATAAATAATTTTAATTTATCTAAATAAACCAAATATAAGTAATTAATTTATTTATAAATAAATCCGGTGAAAAATTGAAAAAAATCCACACAATTCAACACAACTTAATAAAAAGTCTTTATTTATTAAATAGATAAAAAATTTGCACAATGTTTTGAATGTAAATCAGAATTTTTAAAAACAAAGAGCACAATTATTTACATCTCGAAAATATAAATATTTATTCCAACTAATAAAATTATTCAAATACATTTTGGAAATAAATAACAATAATACATTTCAATGTCAACAATTATTTTTTTAACTATAACTTAAATAATGAAATTTACATATTAGTTTTATAATTTTTTTCAATAATTTCTTTTGCTGGGCAATAATAATAGCCTTATAATGAATTCAATTAAAGATTTTATTTATATTTCCAAAAAGAACACAACTCAACAAAATTAACAATCGTACTATATGACTTAAATATTAGAACATTTTTTTATTGAAATATAAATGATAAAAAATGATACAAATTCAAACACCAGTCATAAACAATAAGAAGAATTATTTAAAAATATTTCTGACTAGAATTAATTTTTAATCATTGTATGTCAGTAAATTAATTAAATATTAAAAATAATTTTTAATTAAACATATTTTTTCCATTGTTTCATATATAAAAGCAAAAAAGCATTACAGTTTTCAACAAACGATATAAAATACTTGAGTGACAATAAAATAGCCTATTGCTTCGTTTTACATTTAGCCCATTATCATCTAAAACACAATACGTTGTCGGACTCTTATTGTTTTATAAATGTGTCGCATCTACTGGAAACAAATTCAAATTATGTGTGTAACTTTACAAAACGACTTATTTATTCATTTAGTAACAGAGTCGAGCGACTCCCTTGACACGTCGTCGAGCTCTGATCCCAACACGAGGTGTGTTCGATGATGGAACAACACAAAAGTGACGTTACGAGAGAATGGAATGAGTCGTACACATACAATAACTATAATGCGGTTTTCGTTGTCCCACGCCTAAAACACCCGTTGTTATGTCGAATCGCATGGGAAATTAACATCATTATTGATGAGCCATGCTGGGCGGTCGGTCCGTTGGATTCCCAACCCCCCGTACCGTTCGTTTATCCATATAATAGAGGCGAGATAGTGAAAATTTTGTAACGGCTTGGCGGAAATTAATATCGTGCGGTGAAACAAAGGTGAATAAATTAATGTCCTTTGCCCGTTCTCAATTCATATATGTCGTACAACGTTTATTCATTTTTTAAATCGGTCTTTAGTAATTAAGATCATTTTAACACACGAAATTAAACAATACAGATTTTGTGTCAAACTTTGTCGTGTGATTAACTTCATCCATACCGGAAAACATTGTTAAATTGAAATAAATTTGATCAAAAATGTTATTAAAAAATATTAAATCCAGTAATTTTATAATATATTAAAAATTATAATATATTTGAGAAATTATATTGGTTTAACATTAAACACATTTATGAAAAATGTTGCATTATTCGAGAAGTTTATGATTTTATTCAAGAAAAAAACATGAATTATATTTTATAATTTTGTATGTAAGTAATGAAATAATTAAATATCAAAAAAATAGATTAATATAACAGCTTTGTCTAAATTTACAAAATCATTCAAATATTAATGTTTACGAATATATTTAAGAGTATGTAAAATAATTATTACAATTCTTGAAAAAATAAAGTTACTTAAATAAAAATCAAAACCAAAATGCACTTGCATTTTTAAAAAATATCAACGAATACAAAATATAAAGCGTGGCGATTGATCTTAAACGTAATATCAGAAAATATTCCAAAAAATGACCTTGAAATTTTCTGTATTTTCAAAATATAAAATAGAATTTAAAAAATTAAAGATTATTTGTAATTAATTTTTATTCAAAATAATATACAATTAAGAAAAAATCAATATAATTTAATAACTTCGCAATGAAATATAATTTTATTGAAAATGAACTGAAAAACTTGATCACAAAAAGTATGATATATTTAAATCGAAATAAACGAAGTAAGATCAAATATTTCATTATAAAACTAAATGAAATTGACAAGAAGACCATAGATTGAAATAATAAATTATTGATTGAAAGCCCAGAAAATCGAAGATATAAAAAATTGATCAATGTGAAATGGAAGATAGACAAGGATCAATTTAAGCGATCCTTTTAAATTTTCTTTTATATACAAATTGAACCCAAAAATACTGAATCAATCATCAAGAGCAATTATAAAATTCTCAATGATATGATAAATAAATGTTTAAAAGCAGTGACACAATGTCTAAAAGCACACATCGCCTCAATCATCACATCTTAACTTCACTTTACAGATCCATTTTAACTACTAAATGTACAAAAATATACACTTATAAAAAATATTTATATGTATTAGATAAATATATTAAATTGATATTATGACATTCATAAAGGGAGATGCAATAAAATATCAAAACTTTAAATTATGTATAATTTGTTAGTTATTCAAAATATTATTTTAATATTTTTTATACAGTAAATATAAATAATATCTATAAATTTTCAAATGAGGAACAATATTTAAACGTGTTAATAAATTAAAAATAAAATAAAAAATACAAGCTCCCAAGGAAAAAAATATTTTAAATTACACAATTTTTTTAATAATACATAAAACTGATTGATTACCTGACTAAATCTTCAAGAAAGTTTTTTAAAATCCTTACTTCAGAAACTTTCAAGCAAATTTTAAAACATTTTTGTAAAAAGTATATTTTGATTTTAAATATAAACATGTAATATAATTATCAGTTAACATTTCTTTTCCAATAATTTTATAAAAAAAATAAAAATATGGGAAACAATAAATATCATTTATAGATTATTACTTCAAATTTTTGTAACATTTCATTTTAAACGAGTTGATATTAATATAAATGTCACTGAATTCAAAAACAAAAAGAAATATATTTCAAAACAAAATTGTTTCCACTCATTCGTAAAAATAATCTCAAAAATATAATTCATGTATTTTAAATAAAATTAATTTCGATAATTCGAATTAATAGTTGATAACTTAATCATAATTCTGTGAAAAAATGAATAAAAACATTCAGAAATGAAATTAAAAGAATACGTTTATTTTAACGACAATATTTAGTTATTTTAAGTTTAATGGGAAAAAGTTTCAATTTTTTTAATATAAATATTTATTACAATTTTGTTTGTTGAAACAAGTATCATTTTAAAATAGTGTCAACTACAATATTTTTAAGAATAAAACATCAAAAACCGCTTATTTTTTACTAATGGAAAAAAATGACACTGACTCGAAAACTAACAAAAAGAAATTAAAAATGCAAGATATGATATCAATTAGAATAAATATAGTTTTAGTATCTTCAATTCATAAGATTTTTTTACAAATTCTAATAAGTAATCAATTAACTTATAAGAAAAATATAAAATTTGTACTGAAAGTTTTCGGAAGGTGTAAGAAAATTTGAATATATTTTCAAAATGTATAAGCACATTTTGTTTCTCAAAAAAATAGAACTTTTGAACCATTGCAAAATTAACGTCGATGTCTACAATCATTAAATATTAAACAAATACGCTCATGGAAACGAACACTACTATCAAGAGAACAGCTGTTGACTGTTGAAGAATTGAATTAACTAAAAAAGAAACAATCAGAAGTGATTAAGTAGAGTATAGATAAACAATGACAAAAACATTAAATCTAAAATTAACACTAATACAGTTCATGCTACATCAACGAATTCTCTCAGATATGGTAATCGATAAAGACGTAAATAACAAAGACGATGAACGATTGCAAGTATCACGGGAGTAGGCAAAAGTAGCGAGCAAAGGGCAGAAACCCTCGGATTTAATATAAATAAAATACACAAGGGATAATCGAAAAAAACTGTTTTTTCTATTTATTCACAATTATATCTATAGTTAATGTGATTTAAATAAAAAAAAATAAAATAAAATCACAATTATAACTTATCACGTTTTATAATAAAAATATCAATTAAAACAAAATTCAAATGTGGAAATGAATACTTTGAAAAATATTAAATGGATAATTTTTTCTGTTATTTGGAGTAAAAAATAATTAACAAAAAAAAATATATTTATTAAAAAAATATTCTCAATTTTTATAATTGTTTAACAAGAAAGAATCTTAATATAAACATGTTTTAAAAAATCGTTTTTTCCAAATATTTATTCTGTTTGAAAAAAAAGTTCTTTTTCATATTTATTACTATATCTTACTAATTATAGAACTGAATGAGATTTTTTTCATGGTATATAAAATATTCACACCAAAAGTATACACATACTTTTTTAATTAAATTACTGAGATTTTAAAAAAGTTTGATAAATGAGTTAATAATTTTCAGATACATCATTACATTTTTTATGTACTTTACAGGTAAAATAGAAAAAATATATATAATATGTATGTATATAAGATATGTGTGTAGTGAGAAAAAGCGTAACTTTTTCATTTTAACGTATTAAAAAAGCCAATATGAAAAACCACACGAACTACAATTCAATTAAAATAACAAACATAATTAGTGTAAGCAAAAAGAGAGACTTTAGTATTTTCGCATGGACGACATCTCTGTCGCTCGTGCATATTTTCCGTACACTTTGGCATTGTTTGCCGAAAACCAGTATTCCCGCTTGACTAATTACGATATTGACATGCAGTAAATTGCGTTAGACCAAACCTTGACAGCTAAGCAGAGCCACACACTAATTGAATTATGATATATAGGGTACATCATTATTACGGCATATAGTTACAAATTGGACTAATTACGTTTTTGGGTTATCATGTATATCATTAACGCAGTTAGAAAATGGAAAACTGTATAATTGCGAAGTATGTTCCGCGAAAAATGAAACATTAATAGACATTAGTACGTTTAGTAACTGACCGCAGACCAATGTAACAATAATTAAGAATTTATGTAGATGGATACGTTGTACGTTTTTAAATTAAACTAATATACAAAATATTTTTAATATAATATCTGATTACGTACAAAGATAGATCGTAGAAGAAAACTCAATTTTAGTAATTAAAATATATATTCAAATGTATTTATTACTCCACTTTGATTAAATCAGTAAAAAAAGTAATATTTATAACAAGGAATTGATTCAACTTTGCATACTAAAATAACAGATATTAATATTTATAATTTTATTTAAGTTAATTGTACAACAATATTAGTATTGTATACAGTTAAGATCAAATTTCTGTATCTATTCACAGCCAAAGCACTAATACAGCATTTACATTTTTAAAAATTCAAAATAGTCCCACCAATTACAAATATTGTAAAAAATCGACGAAAAAAACATTAAAAATTCACTTCTATTTCTTGAAATATTTTTTTCAAAATAATGAAAATAAAATTAACCTCAACTCCGCTAAAAAAGATTAATAATTTTGTGTTATAAAATTGAAAAGTATTCAATTTTTATTCAGTATTAAAAGAATATGCCATTTCGTTCTAAAATGGATATTGTAACAACATCTAGAGCTCCTCAAGCCACTGTTGCAGCTGATTGAAAAATAAAGAATATCTTTTTAAAACACTGTAAAAAACTGTAGCTGATTGATAAAATAAAAATATATCGTTTTAAAAATTGTACATTCGGTGTATCAAATAAAACTGGTATCAAGAACAGTTTCTAATTTTATTCAGTATTAAAAGAATATGCTATTTCGAAAATATTGAAATATTTTATTTTTTCGAAAATATTGAATATTGCCACTTTGAAAATAATTTTTTTATCATTTTATATTATACAATTTCATGAAATTCTGTGTTTAAAATTTGATTTTTCACTTGTATTTCAATCAATTAAATACTATATATATATTTTTCAGTGTGGACAAGATATTTATTTGCATTTTCTACATTTATATAGCAAAATAAAACAACATATTGGAACATATAAATAGAATATATATATGTGTGTGTGTGTGTGTAGTTGTTAAAAGGCAGAATCGTTATAATTTCATGATTAGAAATAAGAGTTCAAAGTGACCCCGTTTGGAACCAATGATTTAGATAATTCGGAATTTCATTACGACTGTTTTGTCAAACTTCATCGTTCAAGTGTGAGTCATCCGCCATTTACTTTTTCAAGTCTGTCAAGTTTGCTTTTGACAACCATTTTGTTTTTCAAAAATGGTCGCAACTATTAACAGAACGTCGATTGAAATTCTAATATAAACCTGTTTTCAAAAAAACAAAATGATTATTATTACTGTAGAAAATTCTTCCAGATTTTACAGAATCGAATTAAACTCGAATAATTTTTTTGCTTGAAATTGGAATAGTAAATCTATTTCTATTATTAATCATTCAAGATATTATTAATGAAAAATTCATATTTTAGATATTAAGATTATTAGAGATATTATTTAAGATATTAATGTTTTAGATATTATTTAAGATATTAATGAAAAATTAATTAAAAAAAGCAATATTTTTAATTGTTATTGGCACGATACGAGGGTATATATATATATATTTGATTTTTATGAAACACTTTTTTAAAACATTTTTTTAAACACAAATGTTTTAAATTATTATTTACCCAACAATAAAAATATTTTTTTGAAACGAATGTTTAATATAAATGTCAAAAATGTGATTTGAATATAAAAATAAAATATCACATTTGCAGCCATAATAAATAAATTTCAGAATTTAAAAAATACCAAAAAAAAGTTGTACATTTGTCATTTTTCATAAGATTAATTTTATTCAATTTTAATAAAATTATTCAAAATGTTTATTTTTTAAATAAATACAAATAATTATGTATTTTTTAAGAATTTAAATATGGGATAATTCCATGTAGAAAATAATCATTTAGTCAAAATTATTAACATTTAGTTTTAATCAAAACATAGTATTGAAAATACATGAAAATGTATATACTGAAATTGCATTTTGAATAATAAATAATAAATTTAAAATAACAACATTGTATTTTATAGCAATAAAGCAATAACGAATAATTATTATTTATTGTTACTACTCAAGAAAAACAATTTAAATGAATACTATAATAATAATGAAAAATATAAAATATTTTTTACAAAATATAAATTATAATTAAGAAAAAAATCTTTATTTTAAAAAGGTTTATGTAATTAATAATATGTAATTTTAAAAATAGAAAGTACAATATGGATTTTCCCCATTTTGTGTGTGTTTTTAAATTCCTAATACAAACGATACAGTGAAATTTAAGAAATAAATTTTTGAAAGAAATCACTCCAATTTTTTGCTAGTCGAAATTTATTCACCTCGTTAATATTTAAGTATTGTTTGGATTCTGAAACCACGATAATTATGCTTACTCTAATAATCATATGAAGAGTTTCTAATTACTTTGGTACAAAATAAATAAAAAATTCTAATAAAAAAATGAAGCAATGAAATATTTACAATGTGATTTTTTTAAATTTTCTCAATATAGTATTTGAGTTAATTTTATATATTTGTATAGATTAACAATTTTTTTTTAAAAAAAAAGAAAAACAATAGGTTTAGCGTTTTTTTTTAAGAAAAATAATTTCTTTACAGGATTTCTTCCTCTGTATAAAACTTAAAACCAAATATGTAATTCGTGGCATGTATTTAAAATACTTTGCACATTTCTATACTACATTAAGTCCATATTATTGACATCTGTGCCGCACAATTGAGGTTAAATATAACGAAAAGTTCACGTGATTGCCCTCTTGCGATAAAGATGGTGTATCCATGCGTCGCGCACCGAATGTAAAATTGTTTGACGACAGCATTCGCGCGGAAAACTCACAAGAGTTGAAGTCTAGCGACACGAATTACAACGCTTATGGGAACTTTACAAGGTACCTACTAGGGAACAATAGAAGGAAATTACATAGAACTGTAACAAATCCACGATTTACGACCACTGTATTATGTGAAGTTGTGGGGTTCGGTTGTTCTTCGTGAATGATTTTTTTAATAAAAAAAAATGATTGACTACAACCAATAAATAAAGCAAATTAATTTATTACAGACTAGAAGCAGTATCGATTTAGAAACTCACGAAGTCGAATGAAATTATTCAAAATTATTTATTATCAAAAATTTTACTCTGAAATTATCATTTTTCAAAGTAAAATTTTTATCATTGAGTGAATATTAGAAACAAAAAGAAGAAAATTGCATAAAAAAATCAGATTTCTGTTTAAAAAAACGTGACAACAAACAAGATTCAGTGACATAAAATAATTTTTACTTGATATAAAATTTCAAAATTGTATTCAATTAACGTTATAGTCATATTAAACAGAGACATCAATTAACAATAATCGTATTTTTTAAAAAGAAAAAATATGAAAATAATACACAATATCAATAATAAACATATCTAAGAAAATATTTTTCTAAAAATTGAAGAACTTCAAACAAAACTTTCTGTTCTCACAAGGTAATTTCATGAGACTATATTTTATTGACAAGTATTTTACTAAAAAATAAACGTTAAAGTTTTCGTTAATGTTTAATATTTTTTTAAATATCAATTAAGATTAAAAAATTAAACTTTTTATAAAATAATAGAAATATGCACTTAAACAATGTAATGTTTGAATTCTTTGAAGGAAATATATTTTTAATCTCGTATAATTTTTTCAAATTTACAAATCAAAAACAACTTGTGAATACTAAACGTTCTTTATCTTTATTCTCAGCTCTTATTTATATACTAATTTAGTATATGTAAAGCACGATCAAATACAATTTTCGACAATTATCCTCACAATTTTTTCCAGAGAAAACATTTCATCAAAAAATATTTTCTCTTAAAGTATAAAAAGATAATAACGAATAAATCTTTGAGTAACATACAGTAAACTAATCAAACGTAAATATTACTCTTTTCTTGTAAAAAATGTTTTCTTACGATTCTCACAGTAATTGATGAGCAATTTATAAAAAATTAAACATTTTATAGAAACATCTCTTTAAAATACGAGAAAAACGTAACAAAGACAGACATAAAAATTTAATATAAGATACAAGAAATATTTTTAAAAATATACTTTATAGTGTTTAAAAATACCAAGATATTTTTATTTTATTAAAAAAATATGAAAAAATTATGAATAAACAATTTTGAAATCCATTGGTATTAATTTTTCCATTAATATATTGATTCAATTATTTTTATCTTTTTCCATTAATATACTGATGCAAATACATCTCATTGAATTTTATATCCACCTCAATCTGATCATGCAATATTACGAAGCGAATTTCATTTGAAAAAAGAACTTTGACGAAGTCAAAAATTGCATCTCAGTAACTCGTATGACAATTGATTTGATCAATTGTATAAATCCAATTCATTCTATTTTAATTAATGACAATCAATTTAACCATGTCATTGAAAATTGTATCTAAACAAAATCTGAAGTAATTTTATCTTTAAGCTCAAAGATTTTTAGAATTAAATTATTAATAAAGCTCTGGAAATTGATTTTCTCAATACAATATTAATTATTTTAACTATAAAAATTAAAGGGAGGTAAAAAATTAAAATATTTATAGAATAAATTAATGATAAAAAAAAAGCCACGGAAAATATTTATATACTGTTTTTCAATACTATCCTGATAACAATAATCAAAGAAGCTGACAAATTAATTCTCAATTAAAAAACTTTTTAAAGTCACAGAAAATATTTATATATCATTTTTTAAATTGCTGAAGCAATCATACTTTAAAACTAGAGGTTATTTTTAACAAATAGACCATGAAAAAACAAATTAACAATTTATGCAGAGAAAATGAAACAACATTCACTGGATTTATAAGTGTAAAAAATCCTTACAAACGATTTTTACACTCATTAAGAACAAATAAGTAAAATAATCACACTACAATAAATTACATATTTTTCAGAATTATGATCATTTTTTGAACAATTAAAAGTTTTAAGAAAATGGAAACAAATTAGAATAAATAAATTCTCTATTACGTGTATTTTAAAATTGTATTTGGAAAAGAGCATTTATTATTAAATACCAAATACAACAAGTTCAAAAAACATTAATAAAATTACAAATGTAAGTTTTACAAATTACAAATGTAAGTTAACAAAATTCATTCAATATCTGACTTAAAAGGGCATATGACGAAAAATGCACATTTATGTTTCTATTATTGGAAAAATTAAATTTAAAAAAATAAGTCGAAACCGTTTATCATATATTTATAGAATTGTAATTATTATTAACTTTCAAATAAACCTTCATTTTTTAAGTAAAAAAATGACATCTTTTATTCAATATCTCCTTTATTATGCAAAACTTAGTATTGAATAATTATTTTTTTTATGTTTTTGTTTATAATTAAAAATATCTTTTAGTTGAATAAGTAATAAATTATTTAAAAATTAATTTTCTAATACATCTCTAAAATTAAAAATAAAAAACGACAAATCGATCAACTAATTAAAAAAAATCATAACAACGCTATGACGCTATATACGGACGATAACAGTACTTGCAATATAAATAATAAAATTAACATTTATGAACCCAATATGGAATATAAAATAAGAACAAAAACCTCAACGTATTTGCGATCTTAAAATGGCAACTTAACAAAATATCTTAATGACCGGAAACAGAGGTTTCTTTGTTCATTAACCAGTTGCGCCGGAATGACGTGCTATGTACGTCCACTGTTTTCTGTGCCAAATGTCGATATGACGTACATAGCACGTCGTGTGATTTTTGCTTATACATTATGGTCCGTAGTATTTTGCGCTAGACTTTATCTGAAGTTCGGCGAATTTCGAAAAAAATTATTATTAATAAATTTAAGAGTTTTACTATAATGTTAATGTGTGTGTTTAAAACCTTATAAAAAAATGATTCCAAATACCAAATCGTTGACAATGCTTTGGACTGATTTGCCACGCGCACATGTGAATTAATTGCCAGCGCAACTGGTTAAAACACTTTGTAAAATCAGTTCTAAAATAGAAATTGTAACAACATCTAGAGCTCTCCAAACCACTGTTACAGCTGATTGATAAATAAAAATATCGTTTTAAAAATTGTACATTCGGTGTATTAAATAAAACTGGTTACAATTCATTAATTAATATTGCATTGCAAATAAAAAAATTATACAGAAAGTGTAATTTTCATAACACTCATTTTTCATCAACTGATGCATACAAAAGATGTAAAAAAATCAATTAAAGAAATTTTCTAGTATTATAAACTATGAAAATCTAAAAAATAAACAGTTCATTTATTGTTCTTCTATTGTTTTTATAAAAACTGAAATAGAATTTATTCCAAAAAATGGGATAAATAACATCTAATACAGAAAAGAAAACACAATTCTTTGAGAAACAAATAATTAAATTAAAAGGTTTGTCTGTGGCATCAAAAGATTAAAAAAGCCTTAAAAGTCGATTAAATATTTTGTACAATTATTAAAACAAAACAAAAATGTTTTTTAACATTTGACGCTTATTATTTAATTTTTATATCTGGTTTAATTTATGACAACTACTATGCTTAAAAAAACATTTTAAATGTGATATTTACATGATGTGAGTTAATTTTACAAGTTTTATCAAAGGCATTATGAAGATACAATAACATTTTGTAAATAAATAAATCAAATTTATAAATAATTTCATTTAAACAACAATAAATACATAATATATTAAGAATTACCCGCCAATATATATATAACAGAGTGCAAAACCGCTGTGAATACGCACAAACTTAAATAGCAACATCTAAGAGAAAACCACAACAGAAATGCTAAATACTCTTGTTACAGGTAGACGACAACGCCGTTCAAAGACGGCATTCGTATTAACATACCTACTTTGTTAAGTCTATATATATCTAGTATATATGTGGTTCTCTTAACGTACGCTTACCGAGTAGTCCGCTAAGAGCTACTGTTTACATTAAACGCCATTCTCACCCTTGAAAAGCTATATTCTGTATTTCATTGTGTTACTATGCATTTGATACAATATTATTTTATGTTCCGGTATTTCTAAAACGAACGTCGTGGATATAAAACATTCTCGACAGTTAATTAGTTAAAAATGATAAAAGTTAGAATCTCGAATAGGAGGAATAGGCAAAAAGTTCATTTTTCTCCACTTCATAAACTAAATATGGATATCCCAAGGAATCCATAGGAGGATAACAATAGATGAACACAAAATTAGTAAAACCTTTTGATAAACAAGTAGATTTTTGTACTGGTTATTTAGAACAAATCCAACACTTACACATGTACTTGATATTTATGACAATTAATTAAATAGCCCTAGAAACGAGTTACACACATTGATAATAAGTTACTGTAAAACAAATGCTGCTATATTAAAAACAATACCAATTCACGGACAATTTATAAAGAAGCCCAAAGTTGGAAAAGTAAAATAAATTAAATTAAATCAAAATTAATTTTTAAATTAATCAAAATAAATTAAAATTTTTATTGGTGTAAACATGAAATAAAATTATGAGCACAACAAAAAACTATTTTTAACTTCCATTTAAATTACACATTCAAAAATCAATTGAACAAATAAATTTTGCTCAGACAGAATATAAAAAATATTTTTTTCCATTATCAATTTTTTTCTAATGTAAACTGAATAGTAAACAATAACTAGATGTATTTTTTAATATTAAGAAATAAAATTACATCATTGCATATTTCAATTCAATTATTGAATTAATTCAGTAACAAAAAATTAGTGGGTAGTAAATAAGGTCCTAAAATCTGATTTTTCAAAGGAAAATCAATATGAATTAAAATTGTATACATTCTTTTATATTAAAATATCTACATTATTAAATTGAATCATAAACGTGATGATAAAAATTATTAGGCTCTTATATGAAAATATTTAAAGGTTTTAATGGGTTAAAGGGTTTTATTGTAATGAAAACAAGTTCATTTTCATTGAGATCATTATTTAAAAACGTTCTAACAAATTTTATTAGACGTTCAATTATAAAAATTTAATATATTTACAAAAATAAATCAAAAAATTGGTTTTAAAGGAAAATACATACATCAAGCACAGCAATTGATATAATAGAAAAATAATTGAAAACATACATTTTTCAATCATTCAATACATACATTTTTACGAACATGTTATGCATTTAATAAATTGTAATAATAGTTTTACAGAAATCAACTGAAGAACTATCAATAGAAAATATTTTATTTAAGTTATTTTATATGAATTTACAATATTATTTAGGGATTGTTGCGTAGCAAAGTATTGTGTTATAAGTATGCAACATAATACTAAATAAATAAACATCAGTGAGAATTTTTAGAATAAAAATTATAGTTCGTTACAATATATAATCAGTTCCACGAGATTAAAACAACGTGGACTTACGAACAATCCAGGAATCATTAGAAAAATATAAAAATATTTGTGTATAAAAAAATTATATTTCTGCATCTTGAAATCATCCCATAGTTTCTTTGCAAAGGTACAATGAAAACAATTTCTATTTTTTAAAAAAAGAAAATTGAACGATCAGTGAAAAATACAGCCTTATTGAAAACATTGCTATGCGGAATATTCAACGAAAATTAAACAATTTTTTTATAATTTGTTGAATCCTCACATTTATATATATACATATCCAAACGAAAGCATGAACAAAAGTAATAAAAAAAAATTATCTTATTCAAAATAATAATAATACAAAATAATAAATTTATTTTAATTTAAATAAAACCTGTAAAATATCAATAAAACAATTTAAACATATAGCTTTTTAATTTTTAAAAACATTTTATAATTTTAATTTTATAATATGTATCAAAATTTTTTTAAATTATTATTTTATAAGAACTCTTGACCGTAAATATAATAACATAAAATGCACGAGTGAAATAAAATTAAATAGATATTCAGTCAACAAATCATGATAACGAGACTGATAGTTTTAAGTCATCGTCCGTTACATCTGCTTCTCCTACGAACATTAAACTTTATTACAACTAATCTAATAAACATGATCTTAAAGTAAACGACAATTTATATTATACGATATAATTCAACAATAATTTTCAATATGAAAACAAAATATGAAGAAATTCGTAAAATATCATTGTGATATTTTAAAGAAAAATAACTTTATAATATTAAAAAATTATACTTTATAATTAGTTGAAATATTAAAAAGATTTTCGATTTTATTTCAGTAAATCATATTCGTGCATTAAAAAAATGATATAACTTTGGAAATATTTGTAAAAAAGGAAATATAAATCACAATTCATAAAAAATATATAAAATATAGACATCTAATACTAAATTCGAAAGGATCGATGCGAAGGAGTAAATTTTTTTTATAAAAGTTCAAGCATTAAGGGGTAAAACCTTAATAGTCGTCTTTAGAATATTACGCCCAATTAGCCATAATGTGTTTCCGCTCTTACAACATGAACGCTTACTAGTTTGCGCTAAGGCATTCAAAAGTACAATTCTTGTGGAATAATTGTACCCGTGCCACACATATCGACATACAGACCATTGCGTCAAACCAGCAAACTGCCTGTTTCCTGGGCTTTATTG
Organism: Neoneuromus ignobilis; assembly: GCA_029203775.1. Taxonomy (NCBI): domain Eukaryota; kingdom Metazoa; phylum Arthropoda; class Insecta; order Megaloptera; family Corydalidae; genus Neoneuromus; species Neoneuromus ignobilis. The sequence goes on along the minus strand of CP092090.1, from coordinate 8,636,246 downwards.
TTCATATTTCTCACGCACTATTACTGTTTGAATATAATTTCTAACAGTTCAAAGACAAAATTGTTCAAAGTAGCGTTGAAAATTTTTCAGGAAAAAATATTTTTTAAATAAAAATAAAATATAGTGCCCGTCTCTGTTATAATTATATAAAATGATTTAATTTGTTTCTAAACACATGGAATTCATTTCAAATAATTTTAACTAATGAATGAAATTGTTAAAAAAAACCTGAATTATTATAGAAAAAAAAGTAACTAGCTTAAATACTTTCCAAATCTATATAACACATAGTTATTGAATAAACTGATAAAAATAATAACCAACAAATAATATACAATAATTCTTTTTTAATAGTTTTAAATTCATTTATATATACTTTGATTGAATTATATAAGAGCAATCATCAATTGAATTATATTATAAAAGAGCAATCATCAATTAATCATTTTAAACATAAATCAACATTATTAAAAATTATTCAAATATTGAATAAAAATAATAGAAGTTTATAAATACAGTTAAAATACAAATTCCAATATAAGGTGATTAAATTTATGAAAAATATCAATTAAAATTACAAATAGAGTTAAAAGAAACAAAATTGACTTGGGTCAAGATTCATCAATTAATTTTGAAAACAAGACCTGAAAAATTTCATTTAGAAATTATTCTCATATCTAGCCTATACAAAATAATTATAAATATAATCAAATAAATTAATACAATAATAAATTCCTTGTATTTGTTTTTTCATTATATTATTCTAAAATTTAAAATATTTGTATATTAAAATACATAATGTATATTGAAATATATAAGTGTAATAAGTAAAATATAATTCCTAAAAAAATTATAAAATATGCAAGTGATTTTTTGCAATCAAATAATGGAATTTGCAGATTTACTTGTTTCTAATTTGAAAAATTGCTAACTAAGAAATGTGAAATCAACAAAAATTAAATAATTATTTGAATTTTTAAAAATACAATCAGTAAGTTAGCGTATTAGACAAATTTCAAAAATTGGTCACATTATTATCATGTCTTCCTCAAAAGTATAAAAATTATTATAGTGTTGATGTGGAAGCATTGAATAACAATTTTTGGCAGATTGTCTGTGAGCCAGTTGGAAGAGAATAAATAATACTATAATAAACTTTTTGGAGTAAGTCATTTTAGCAGAGTTATGGACATTTTTGAAAATAGTATTTTTCTGATTAATGATTTTGGAATACCGATGGAATAGTCAATTAAGATGAATTGAAGATTTAGCATAAAAGTTTTGGACCATCATTTATAAATTTGTAACCTCCCAAGTTGCCGATTTTAACTGATTATCTGGAAGTTTTATTTCATTAACTCTTAAAAAAAGAATAAAACTTCATAGTTTAGTTAATTTAATTGGAAATTATCCTCTTGAATAAATTAAGGATAAAAAAATACTTGGATTGTGTATCAAGACTTACATGAATAATAATCGGTATATTTATTTGGTTGCTCTAATTCTGTATTTCAAAAAATTTGCGAATTATCCTTAATAAATAAAGTAATTTGTACACTACTTCCACAAAATTTTGGAGAATTCTCAACTCTTCCATATATTCGTGGATTATATAAAGGAGATTAGTGATTTAGAAACAATTTGGTGGTCTTTATATATTTTTTTGAACATAATTCGAAATTAGAATTCCCACCTTTTCTCATTTTTTTCTATTAACCAAGAATTACTCAGGATTAGCAGTGTATCCATAGTTTATATGGATACTACCCTAATAAAATTTCCACTAGAATGATTTTCAACAATTCAATTATTCATTTGTCGGAAATTACAAGGTAACAAAAAATAAGAATAACCAACATTTATTAAGATAACAAAAAAATATAAAATTTAAACAATTTATAAAACAAGCATTTGTGGAATTGTAGATGAATTCGTTACCCAATTTGATTCAAGTAAATCAATTGGAGGATTAATTTCAAATCTTATTCCGAATAATCATTTCGAATTTTAATATTTTACGAATTCAAAAAAATAGACTTGTTCAAGATTAATAATTTAATTGATTTAACAATCCAGTTGGTATTCCAAAAACATATCTTTATTAAAATATTTTCTGAAAATACTAAATATGCAAACTCATTATATTGACTTAGTTCGGACATGGCGTTATAATTACCAATATCACATCTATTCATATGAAGAAATTTCAACGTTGAAATCATTGAACGCAATAACATTTTTTAAAAATGCTATTGACTAACACAAATCCGAATTATATAAAATGTACTCAGGTAATCATACTCATTTAAAATTATTAGCTCCTAATCTTTAATTAATAAACATTAAGTTAATTACTAAAATGATGCTTGTTATTGGTCGAGAAATTTATCTTGATCAAAACTTAGAAAAAATCAGCAGGATTAATGTAATTTTACTTAAAACTGCAATGTATCTACATCAAGTTCCAACTAATCATTGGACTCCTTTGGTTGGTCCGAATGAGCTAAGTAATCAATCAACATTTGTGAAATCAACAACAAATAGTCAAAAACAAATAGTCGATTAAAGGTGGAGATTATACTCTCAACTTTGGATTAATAAGAGCTCATGTTAATAAAGTTGCAAAGTACAGTTATAAATTTTCAATGAATATAATTATCTAACTTCTGCACATATGAAGTTACTGACAAACTCATACTTAAACCTCCGAAATTATTATTTAATCTGATTAATAATGAATATGTAACAAATGGAAAAGATGTTCAAATATTGATACAAAAACTATCTACTTACTTAGAATCAAAACATCTTCGAATTTATTAAAAGATGGATAAAGAAAATCTGAATCATATTTTGTTGACTCGAACGTTCGTCACCAAAAATTTCATTGATTCGGGAAATGAGGAAATTCGTCATCATTTTAATCATTTTTATAATTAAATTTATTTTCATAATATGAAAATAAGAAGATAAAAAATATCATTTTTTTTTTCAATTATTATATAGTTAAGCTGATATTATTGATAAATATTTTGAAGCAATTGTTTACGTATTAAAAATAATAAATTATAATTTTTTTACTTCAAATTACTTCTTACATAAATCTATAAAATATAATTATATTTTTGAAAAAGTATATATTTTGCAACTTTATAAAACTGTATATTTTTATTAATTGAATTAAAAGAAACAAAATTAAATATCATTTCTAAGAAATATGGAAAAAAAATGATTCTATTTTTGTTTTAATATAAATTGAAAAAAATATCGAAAAATACAAACAAATTTCAAAATTTATTTATTTTTAACATTTAACTCTGATAAAAAATTATCAAATATATTACAAAAATAATTTCTCAAGTTAATAATTAATATTAAATAAACTCACTTTTAAAAACTTTATATTTTTAACCGAGTATTTTTGTCTATAAATTTTGAAAAATACATAAAAAAAGCTGTTTTTTTTAAATATGTAACATAAAATCCATCCTATTATAAAAAATTAATATAAGAATTAATAATATTGAGATTATCATCTGCAGTGAAAAAATAAAAAAGGATATTTAAATATTTATATTCTTTAACCACTTTATTATAAAAATAACATCAATGAGATTATATTATCAAAAAATTAACACTTGTACAAATTATTGATTTAAGAAAAAATAAGTGTAAAGAGAAACTATAAACGTCGCAAATAAACATTGCATTAGAAAAAAAAACTAATGAAAATGGAAAAGATAATATAAAAGTTCTACAACGACAGGATTAATAAGAATAATAAAAATATAATTCCACTACATTTAATTGTATAATAGGAAAAAAAAATGATAAATAAGACTGTATACATAACAAGTATATATTGATAATTCTACAATATTAAAAAAAGGTTACTTAATCTGCAAAATAATTACAGCAATAATTACAATTTACGACCAGGTTATAAAAATTATAGAACACTCATATCATTTAACTATTTCATTTATAGAGAAAATAAAAAATTGTACATAATAACTGTCCATACGTTTCAAGATAACATTTTTGAAAATAAAATTTTACCTAATTATAACAAAACTGGCTTAGTGACGATGTCGCTGATTATACACTACTGGCTCACGTACTATGGTGGTCTCTGAACACATAATCTTTGGTGTAAGTTTATTTTTATCACCATGATTATTGCTACGGAACATTTTTATAAAATGTATTTTTCAAAATATACAAATCGAATATTTTTCTTTATTAAAATGAAGTTTTTAATCGAGTATCTGAATAAAAAAAATATTATCTATTGAAAATGTGAATTCTTTATATAATAAACTGAAAGATGTTTACGAACATACGAATTTTATAAGAAAAGTTGCATACATAAATATCGTTATAAACGTTTGCAACTCGTGCAAAAAAATGTACGGTGAATAAATTTCAAATTTGTGTGAAACAAAAAAAAAACATGTCAACCTGTACTTGTCAAAGATATATGGACGTCGATAAATTTTCGACATTAAAGAAACGGTATTTTGTAGCAGACTATAAATTTGCAACAAACATTTCAATAAAAGAATTTGATTTACAAGAAAAGTGTGTACGCTTATTTCTACACATTTTTTCATCGTCTAGTCGTTGTAATGTGTTATATTTAAAAATATGAAAGAGAAATAAATTATAGTTTATACAACTTTCTTAGTAATAGAACTAAAGTATATATTTTCATCATTCAAAAAATAATAATTATAAGAAAATTTACTATTAATATTAAAAAACAAATTAGAAATATAAGTTATAATTTCGTTTATATTATATTATATTCATATTTCAATATAAAATATTAAACTTTTTACAGCATTTTTAAAACCCATCAAAATTAAATTAATGTAATTGATTTAATTACTTATGTTATTTTAATTACTCATGATTAATATTTAAAATAAATTGAAAACTTATTTTTTCATAATTATGTTAAAAATATTTAACCCTTATTTTCGTAAGTAATAATTAGTAAAAAAAACACAAATGAATTTTTATCCCTAATTCACAATGTTGGTTGTAAAGTGTTCAATATTTTGTAAATATTTAATATTGTTTATATTTCAAAATACGATAACAATGGTAATAATAAGTGATTATTATTACCATTAATTTAGATTTTTGGATGTCAAATTTATAAATGGTCCTATTTGTATTTAATGAATTTTTAAGGTTAATCAACCAAATTTCTCAACAAATAATATTTTTTTTTAATTATCATAAAAGGTTTTTATGCAAAAAAATGTTTTTGTTAATATTAAAACAAATTAACTTTTAATATTTAAATGTCTATATTATACTTTATAAAACTTATATATCTTAAAATAAGTAATAAAAATAATGTTCAACAAAATTTCTTTAAGAAAAAAGTAAAAAATGATTTTTAAAATGAAAAGTTCTGTACTAATTTTTAATCATTTTGTTATGTTAAAAAGACTGCAGTATATAAGCACAAAAAGAATACTGCCAAACTTATGATGTACATATATGTAATTGAAAATAAAATATCAAGAAATTCAATATCAATATTAAAACACTTCTGTAAATTTATTATAGATTAATTTGCTAAATTCTCTATATTAAAAATATTTCTCTATATTAAATCTATTCTGAGAATCTAAGTACTAATTTCAATTAAATTATAAGGAGATAAAATCAATATTCACTTTCAAAAATCTAAATATCATCATTTAATTTTCATAAATTGTAAAATTAAATTCTTTTCCAACAATTGTTTTTATTATTTTCTGAATTGCAAACTTTTAAAATGGATTTTATTAATAATTGTTTCTATCATTTAAATATAAATATATATTTGAAAACAATGAATAATTTGAAATAGAAAATTAAAATAATCTTTAAAGTTTGTTTTAAATCATGTTCGCAAAGGTGATGAAAAATTTGAATGTATAAAATTTATATAAAGTAATTAAAATTTGTATTTTTGAAAAAAAAAACAGTATATTTACCAAATATTTGATATACAAAATAGACTTTTTAATGTTTTAGAAATTCAGTAGTATAAAAATATATAAACATGAATCATTTTAAATATTCAGAATGTTGAATAAAGTACTTCTTAAGAAATTTAAATGTGAGAAAACTTGATATCTTACAAAACAAAAAGAAAATAAATATATTAAAAATTTCTGTACAAAACACTTCTGTTTTTATTTTTCTGCACGAGAGCTATTTAATATTAATCTTGACATAAAATATTACTAAACTATGAACTGAGTTAATAAAATAAATATCTTGCACATGAGAAGTGAACAACATGTCAGCTTCGTACATGATTCATGGTGATGCTTGTTTTGTTATACACATTTTTGCGTCCTATCATCTACAGAAAAATAATGTCATTTTTTATATCTTCATGGTTTTAATAAGATTTAAAAAAAACATTCATCGATAGAAAAAAAATGGACATATTGTATATGAAGTTACATCTCTTAAATTATATATATGTGTAATAATGATTCTTTTTTTTTAAAAAAAAGATGTTCTTTATTCCAAATGTATGTTTTAAATGTATTAACTTTCTTGAATCTGCGTATCAAAATTTCTCATTTTATTGATATGAACAGAACGTGAACAGTTTACGAAAATTATCAATCTCATTAAACGCAAACCTCGAAATAATATAGGAAAACAGAGTGGAGAAGAGTAGATCTAGTTAAAGTTATCTTGAAAAACAAAGTAATAAATTACCTATTGTAACGAGATCACAAGCATATGATAGAATTTATTTCCTGGCAAGAAAGTTTGGTTATATTTTTCGTTTATCCCAGTTTTGATCAAATCTTTATTACACATCGAAACTTTTCTAATTTGCAGCTCATCTCGAATATAAAGTTAAAATATACAGCAATCGTTCATAGATAAAAAAATATTAATACCGCATTTTAAAATGAATACTGAATGATAAATTTTCTCATTATATAAATATATATTCAATTTCAGATTATTAAGAAAAATATTTAATTTATTTTTTTCAAGATTAACACATACATTTCGACAATTTTCGATTGTATTAACAACTTGAAACACTTTTTTTTATTTTTTTAAAATCATTTCAAGAAAAATATGAAAAAACAATAATATTATGAAAAATGTCTGATTTTCTATAACAAATAATGGAAAAAATGCCAAAATTAAGTCAAGTTTGATAAATTAAAACTATTTATTACATAAAAAATATTAATTTTCAAAATTACATTCGACTTATGATAGTTTGTCAGAAATAAATTTTAAGTAAAATATACCTTTATCTTATTAACAAAATAATTAACAAGGGGATTAGAATAAAAAAATTGGAAAAAATAATAACTTTATTGTAGTTACTTTCTTAAACAAAATATTTTCAAAAGAAATGATAAGAATTAAAAATAAATATTTACAAAATTATTAAACGTAATTCAAATATTTTTCATTTAAATAAATTTTGTCAATATATTAAAAACAATATGCAAAATTAGTACTTAATATATTCAAAATAATGAGTAAATGTAATTTGAAAAATTGGAAATTGCCATTTTACGAAATATTTTCACCAAATTATATCAAAAATTAAAAAAAATATTTCCTATGCAATTATATTTGTAATTTATTAACTTAAAAAAATTTATAAAACGTTCGTAAAAATTTACGAATTTTTTATTTTAAATATTTTTGAACATAGAAAAAATTAAATAATTAATGAAAATAACTTACAGGGTAATAATTAAAATACCAATTGCAAAATTGTAGAAAAAACAGAAGCAAATAGTAGAAAAAACAGAAAAACATTTCAAAAATATTGTGATATTGAAATGGAATAATTACATTTTTTAAATAACATTTTTTTAAAAAACATTGAAAATTTCGTAAGATTATCAACATTCAACAGAATGATTTTCATTGCTTTGGAATTGTACAAAATGATTGTTGAACACTTTTCAGTGTACAACAATAAAAAAAATGGACGACATTAAAATTAATGACACTGAATTTAATGCAATATCCATATTCAATTTTTTATCGATTATAGAATGAACAATGTAAAAAAAATACATATTATATAAATTTTTTGCTTCTAATTTAAAGGTTCATTTTCGAAACCCATATCAATCGTATATGTCACAACAGGGTAACTACCCTTAGTTTATTATTACAACAAAGCGTATTCTCACAACATAACCTGTCAACCGTAATCTGTTTAAAGTGACTACGAATTAATATGAAGATTTAATATTATATATATTTAATAAATTCTAAATTACTAACAGTATTTACACAATATTTAAATATTGTATAACTTCTTGGACTAACAAACAAATTTTATTGCATTAGAAAAAAAATCACTTGAATATTAACTATTGCTATTTAAAATATCTTATCAATGATATTAGTTTAATTGAAATAAACCAAATGTATCATACAGAACAAAAACCGGTATAAATGAAAAATAGTTTTACAATTATTTGAAATTTTTCTTAGAACGTGTATTAAAATTTTTTAAGCAGATCAAAATTAATTATATCAGTGCATTAATCAATATTTATTAATACTTTTTATATATGAAGGAGAAAAATTAATTGTTAACAATAAATAAAATCATAAAGTAATACTAATGTAAAATAACAATATACCTTTAGAAATTAGATATATTTATTCAAAATTATTAAAATGAAAACACAAATATGTCAAATCAAAATTCCATGAATAATAAATATACATAATTTAAAAAAAATTAAAGTCAGAATACAAATCAAAAAAGAACTTTTCTGTGTGGTAAATTTATCTGAATAATGGCACAGAATAAAATATATAAAAATAAATTTAAAGATAATAGTTGATCATTAATATTATTTAATCATTAATTCAATTTCAATAATTTTTAAATGTAGTTAATTAATTTTCACTTTATACTGAAGTTACTTTTATCGTTAAAATTCACAAATATTTTTTTGATTTAATATATATTTACATAAACAACTAAACAATGTAAATATTTTTATATTCGTTAAAATTTTACTGTTCAAATAAATCTATCTTCAATGCAAAATAACACGCATTTATTGAAATTATTTGAAATTTTATTAGAAGTGTTTGTGAAAAGAATTATCATAAAACTCGCAGAATAAATAAACACACAGAATAAAATCTTTACATAAAAATAATCAATAATCATTGAGAAATAAATTAATGTAAATCGAAAAATATGTCAACAGTTTTATATTAACACTGAATAAGTTGAAAAAGTTTAAGCGATTGACTTGTACATACGTCGATGTCTCAACCAAAATAGCGAATAACTGCTATGACTTACAACAAATATTGAACACAACAAACAAAATTAAGAAAACATTCACATCGATTGTTAATATTGGTTGTAACTGAATATTTTTCATTATAAGATAAAAAAAACAACAATTAAACATCCGTTATTTTAATATTTTTATTATTGATTAACAAAGAGTTGCTGTTGTGTATAACAGTCTACTTATGTAAACTTAATTCGTTGCTTTCAAAAATACATATGGTCATTTTTATTCACACTATTCTTTATTTCATTTTGTTCAATATTCCTGTGTTATCACATTTGACAGATTTATACACAAAATAAAAGAACCTGATATTTTCAATAAAAAAATCGAATATTGAATTATTTTTAAACGACTTAACAACCCATAGAAATAACCCGTCTAAAATATAAAAAAAAATTCACATTTCATGTTTATAATTTATGAAGATATACTACGTGATAGTTTTTAACAATAACCGTCAATCATTTCATCTCTTTTCAATAATACGTTGATAATGAGACATTATCAACGTGTTATTTATTCGTTAAATTTATATTATTATGAAAAATAAGAATATTAGAAATCAACAAACAATTTAAAATGCCTTTAATAATATAGTAATTACAATTTTTTAAAACATTCTTTTAAAGATTGTAATTGACGTTCGTTCATACATAAAAAAAATAAATAATCAATAAAGTAATTTTATATTCTAGTAATGTTAAAAATTGTATGTGAATATTTAATGTAAGACATATTAATTTGAAAATATAATTTATATCAAGTTTATTCATAATTGTCTATCCTCTAGATTGTATCTTCATCCAAAATAACACATTTTAAAAAAATGTCAACGAGATTTAAAATAATAATATTAATTGATGTGTTCAAAAATCTCCTTGCAAAATAAATTCATTCTAAACGAAAAGAAAGTTTTGAAAAATAACGAAAGTGATCAGATGAGCAAATTATTTTAATATACATATGATGTATGTACAATTTAATAATGTATGTATATTGAAATGAATTTCAAAAACTGAATTAAAAAATAATTTTTTATCTATTTTAAAAAATACACAAAATTTGAAAAAAGTGTAACAATGTTTTTCTTCTCGCAAATATTTCCCAATATAGAAGAAAATAACTAAAATCGATTCCACAAATAAATATCTTCTATTTTTGAAAATTCTATTTCTTCTATTTTTCGAGAAACACTTTTCTATTTTTTATAAAGTGTTTTCTCACAGCTGTTGAATATTTATCTGTTTTGTTTTAAGTTTCTCGATTAATTTTATCAATTTATTAAAAATATCAGAATTGAAAAGAAAACAGGAAGATCAATAATACATTTTACCCACAAATTGACATTTTAAGAATAATTATATTTTACCTTTTTACTATAAAAAGTTAATAAGAAGACATAACACTAACAGACTGACTGTTTCTATTAAAATTTGAATTCTAAAATCATAAATTAATGTTGATCAATAATTACATTTATAAAAATTTATTATTAATCGATTAATTTAAAATATTTTTTGACAAATTTCATAATTTTATCTTTTCTCGTAAATAGACTAAGTCCACACCTGTATACATATGCATTAAGATTTAGTTACTCTAATTAATAAAAATATAACAATAAATTATAATTTGCTTTTTTGAAATTTAAGAATATTATATTTATCATCACATTTTACACAGTAAAAACATGTAAAAACTCGTTTTAGAAATTAACTTGAGCTATTTTTTTAAACATGATTGAAGAAAATTAATAATCAAAAAACACGGATAAGTGATTGAAAATATTCATTTCTAATAGGTTTAGAAACAATACATAAAGATATAAACTTTTTGACCCTCTATGAATTAATAAAAATTTTCAGAACATAAGACATTATAAAAATTCTAAAATAAAACATATTTCTCATTTCATTTCTATGTAAAATCAAATATTATTATATTACAAATATTTCAAAAAAAGTATTAACAAAATTAAAATTTTTATATATTTACAAAATAATTTTATTCAAAAAAATATATTTATTTCAAACACATCTATATTATAAGATATTTTCAATATCAAATTTATAATACAAACAATATCTTTAGAACTATTGATATCATTGGAAAGATTGAATACGTTAATGAATAGTCTCTCTAAGTTAAAAAATTAATCAATAATTTATAGTTAAAATAAATAAATATAAAAAAGCTATGCAATAGGAAAATTAAATATTAAAAAAATGTAATCAACAAAAACCAATATCAATAAGATTAAATTTATAAATTTTTATGCTATTGATTACCGGATGTAAAATCAAAAATTATTAACAATTTTATTAATAAGTATATAAATTAAGTGTACCATTTTTCATAAGTGACAAATACACTTATTAAAATGTTTTTTTTAATATATTCAAACTATATATTTTACTTCCTAAACTGTCGAAGAAATAAGTGTTGCAAGGTAAACGAGGTGAAAGTAAAACCCTGCTCTAAGGAATAAAATCCGAAAATAGATTTTCGGATGGAAATTACTTCTTTGAAATGCATCTATACGGGCAGAAAAAGTAGAAACGAGGGGAAAATACATTACAAAACTAATCACATTAATTAAACTTTTGCCCACCAATGAGCTGATAATATAGGTTTTAATATTTTGTTTAAAAAAAAATATATAAGGCAATTTTCGTTATATTAAATTATTATTATTGTTCTTTTTAATGCAAATAAAAATCAAATCATTTTGAAGTGTTTTTAATAATTCTATTGTTATGAGTTTGGATTTGATAGAATGAAATTTTCAAAAATCAATCACTACATTTTAATATTTTGTATTAATTTTTTTTTTAAAAAAATGAAAATTTATTAATTTCCAACTCGCCTATATGAAACATTAGTGAGTTGACTTGACGTGACCGCCTTAAATAACACAATCTCTGGTCGCATATAAGAAATATAGTTTCATGTCTGACCCTCGTTGCTCAATATCATATTTTCGGTAGAAGTAAGGTCATCATCATGTATCAGTGTCATAGATTTCACAGACAATAACAAGCATATACCTTCATCACGTCAGTGAGCTTGTTCTTTCAAAGAAGAGCCAGTAAAGAGCTTATCTTTGCATTCGCTTCTACGAACATAGGTATGTATGCACATATAATAAAACAGGATACATAAAAGGAATAAATATGAACAAAGTTCAGTTTTATACAAAAACATCGGTTATAAACTGTACATTAGTTAAAATCTTAAATATTTTGTACGAAAGTTGATCATGACATGAATTCTGTTTTCATAGAGAAAAAGATAATTTTATAAAAAATTAATGGATTTTACAAAATATATATATGTTAAGAACAATTCAGATAATAGGAATATTACACTACAATGAAAAATAATAAATCAAACGAAAGTTTTAAAAAAATATTTTATAAACGTAACTGATATTAAAAAATATATCAAAAAAAGTAGGGAGTTTAAACATTGTTTCATTAAAAATGAAATTTTAAATCTACATAAACTGTCTAGGAAATTAACTAAATTTCTCGAACAGAATATTGAGTTTTATAAACTAACTTAATCAGCAGATCTTTAATACAAAATTAATTTCAAAATAAATAAATACAATAAAAATATTTAGCTAAAAATTCCAATAACATAATTCAATGTAAGGAAAAAAAATATTAAAATCAAAACAAAATAATTTTCTTAATGTGAATAGTTCTTAATTGTTTTTTATTTCACACTTACCCCGTTTTTGTTTAGAACTATTTTTTTAAAAGTTGCAATTATTAAAAAGAAGAAAATATTTACATTTATTTAGTTGTGTTTGTTATTCACATAAACACAATTTTTTAATCAATTACATTAATTGTGAATAATATAAATATTAATTTTATATTAATTATAAAAACTATTACAAAAAAGTTATTTTTCAATTATTATAATTGATAAAAAAATATGCATAATGATTACACGACAAGATATAACTTCGGAAAAATTTATACAAAAACGATCTTATCTTATAAATAATTACAATTAAATTAAGTTGGAAATATTGACAAAAGATTAATAAATTCAACATATTAGGTTTTTATTCAATTGAATTGGAAACTTATTCATTGTTAAAATGTCAATAAATCTACCGATAAAACTTGACATAATTTTACTAAACTTTTTTTATTTATATTTATAAAAAAAAATGTTTAATCAATATTTTTTAATGTATAAAACTACACATATAATACTAAAACTACAATATCACACTTATAATTTCATTTCAAGAAAATAAGATATAACCATAAATATATTCCTTGAACTAACTTACTTAATTTAATTTATAATAAACGACAATTATTCATAATCGTATCTAAATAACTTTTATACGAATTTTAAAAAACGCATGCAAATAAAATGTTGAAGTATCAAGAATTCTTTAAAATTAAAAATATTTTTGATATTGTTTTATAATTTTATATAAATGAACAAAAAAGAAACTCGTTAAAATAATCTAAACGGTTTCTCAATAAATATATTTTATATCTTCAATAAATATTTATTAAAAATAAAAATATCAATTATTTTTATGAATTCAAACAAAAAAAATTTTTTTTTTCAATTAAATTTCATTCTTGAATAATTAAACTTTCAAGTTACAGTTTCAAGTTAATCATTTTACAAACAAAATTCATCCATAAAAATCATTTCAAATCAAAATTATTGCAAGTAGGTCTTTGAATATAATTAATTAATAAAAAAAATAAAATATTTGTCATAAAAAGAGAATTATAGACTATAGAAATAGAGTTCTTAATTGTTTTAATTTTTTCGAACAATTATTTTTTAATTTCATTTTTGATTATACAAAAAATATACGAACCGATAATTAAATTTTGATTCAAATGAAACGAAAGAATGTACAACGAAATAAACTTTCTAAATATTTTAAAATCTACCTCTGATTATTAAGTCTGATTCAATTCACATATTTTTATATAACTCCGACAGAAAAGGAATCTAAAAAATCTGAAATCATTACATTTTTTATGAGATGTTTTTCTTTAATATTTATTCATGAAATAATTTTTCAAAGTAATTTAACTAACAAAAATGTAATTAAACCCAAGCAATCAAATATGAAAAAAAGAACATAAAATTTGTTAATCAAAGTCAAAATAAATAAAATATTTTTTCGTATTTATAAATTAATCAAGACCAATTAAAAGAAGCTTGAAGACCAATTAAAAGAAATGATTGATAAATTGTTAATTGATCAAGTGAAATAAAAAAAAAGCTAGAACAGCAATAAATTTAACAAAACTATGTATTACATATAATAATGGATTTAAAAAAATTTACACTTAAGAATTTATTAGTTAGTTAAAAAAAGTTAATTAAAAGAATATTTTTATAAAACCAATTAATTATTATAACTGATACGAAATATTCCAAAAATAATTACAATTAAGCTAGAATTTCAAAAAATTAAAATTAGAAAAAATAATTATGGATTAAAGTGGCAAACAGATATTTTCAAGAACTAGATAATTGAAAAAAGAATGTATTTTACAACCACTCTTACTTTTCTCTTCTATAAGCAAATTAAATTGAACTACAGTTACTATTTATATACAGTTGTAATGAACTTCTATATAATTTTTTTTTAAACATTTTCTTCCATATTTTTTACTACTTCTTGTTTCGTCATTGTATGTTTATACACAACAGATACTTGAATGACAGATTTCTTTCGATTTAAAACCTTAAAATGCCACCAATTTATTTATTTTAAGAGTAACTAGAACAATCAAATAAAAAAAAATTTTAAATAATTTATACGTAGTCAACCTTGCCATTGAGAAAACATTTCCAGCTCAAAAACTGGAACATAAAGCAATTTTAATCAAAATTATATTTTTTATCTATACTTTAATGAAAATAAAGTCAAACCAGACTTTTCACAAATTATTCAACGTATAAAAAGTTAAAAGATCATCATGTATGAAACACGATTGATAAATATAAATCAGCAATTTATTAAATGGTAAGTCGTTCATTTTTATATTGTTTAATAATATTACAATGATGTTAACTAAAGCCATGGGTATTTATTTTTTCAAATAAAAATATTTTTAATTATTTGCAGCAGAAGTTTCAAAATACAAATTGAATTTGAAAAAAGAATAAAAAAACACTTATGAATATTATTTTACGATATTAAAAAAAGATAATATTGAATAAAAATAGCATATATTTATTTTTTAAATTAAAAATATTGTAGTTTTAAAATTATATAATTTATAAAAAATATTTATTACTTTTTTTAAAAAAATTAATGGTAATTTTTTTTTTTTTTGAAAAGAACACAAATTTGAAGAAAATTATAATTAAAAACATTTAGATTTCTTATTTATTTCAAACATACTGAATTCAAATTTATAGTATTTTAATTCTAATTTATGACTGAAATATCAAATTATATTGGTATTATTTATTTAAAAGTAATTAATACATTTAATTTTAAACAATTACTTTTTTACTAACATAAAGCAACCAGATTTTTTTAATAGAAATATTGACAATCGATATTGAAACATGATATAAAACATTGAAGGAATATTCTTTAATTACATGAAAATTGTTATAAAATTTGTATTAAAAAAAAAAAACATTTATTTTTAAATGTTTAGCATATTTTCTTAAAAAATAGCGAAAGATATATAGAAAATATATCATGATATTAAAAAAAATGTGCAATTCAATAACAAAACATAAACGTGGAGGTAAAGCAAAAATATAAATTACGTATTAATACACAATAATATAAAAAATGTATGCATTTAAAGAAAATTTATACATAAGTATCCGAAATATTTGTGGTTATTAGAATATTAAAAAAATACTTCAAAATAGTTGGATTAGAGTTAGTTACTCTATCTTTGAATGTACATATAAATCAAAACGAATTGAACGATGTTTCTGTACGAAAGACCAAAAATAATACAGGAGCAATAACACATTTTTGAAGAAGATATAAAAGCGACGTGTATAAAGACGAGGTAACATAGCAACAAGATTTATGGCTGCATTCAAGACGACACGGCGGCTCAAGACGAATTAAAACAAACTGTGATTTAGTACCGTTTTGCGGCAATGTAGCATTATTTATAATTTGTTGGTATTAATAGAGTGCTCGCAAAATCTCGCCAACATTACGCCGAATATTGCCTTATTTTGTTGCCGCTGCGGTTATTATAACGTCATCCGAGAATAATGTCAGTTTTGGTCTGTTATGTGACTTGGCTAGATTTATAACGAATCATATTTTATAATTTATGTTAGCAATGCATAGACGTACATCCGTGTGTATGTCTGAAAATAAAATTACACGTTGCACTAATTTTATGATTGTAATTATTTTGATACATACTTTATAGTAAATTACTTTGTCTACACAAAACATTTTATAAAATATTTAAAAAAATTACTCTTAGTTTTTAACATTAACTTATACAATTTAAAAAGTAACAAAAATTATTTTTAAAAATTGTTACTCGATAAATACAATGAAGTTAAACTAAAAAGTATTTAAATAGCACAGGAATATCCTGAATAACACAGGAATAACTGAATACTAAAATTATTATAATATATTACTTTATAATGTATAATTACATTATAAATTTTACATGAATCACAAAATACCTATTTACAAATCATCATCACAAAGATCAATTTTGAATAATGAAAAAAATGCTCGAGTTCTAATGAAATATTTAAATATTTCTTTAAATTTCAAATTAAAAATAATAAAATATTTGTTTCTTCATATAATAAACATTTTGTGTTTGTGTTATTTCAATATTTAAATTTTTAATAAAAAATGGTCCAATATGATTTAATCCAACTAACAAATCGTATAGACTAGAAGATAGATAAAATACGCAAAGAAATTATCTAAAAATCATGATATATTATTTAATATAAAAAATAGATTATTTCTATTAATAAAGAAAACAAAAATATTAACGAACTTTTATTAACCATGAATTGTTGAAAATTTTAACAATTTCATATTTCATGTTAAATATATAAAATAATCTTTAAATTTATAGATAAAGAAATCATAAAATAAGAAATCATTTTCTAATAAAAAATTTATTACATGTAGAATTGTTTGTAATGAATTCAATCATATCAAAATAAAATTATTTCTTTAAAAAAAGACATTTACAGACAGTTTTATAAGAAAATGAATTTTTAAACAATAGTAACAGAAATAACATTTTATATTAAATTGGGTAAATTATAAACTATGCAATTAAACTTTTTATTAATGTAAAAATACCATAGGAAAAAATAAAATCAATCAATCAAAATAATGATAATGAAATTTTCTCAGAAACAAGCAGTAGCTGAATTGATAACAAAAAAAGTTACTAATTAATAACTGTATAAAGCCTCCAACTGTCATCTTTCTTAATTTTATGATCCCTGATTACAGCCAGAACCTTGTATATAGTATTCATCATCCTAAATTCTGCATCCATCAGATAATACATATCTTAATCTAGTCTTAGGAGGACAAGAAGTACATCATGATTACACAAAAGGAGTCCAAAATCAACTGAATTAAACCAATCTAAAATAAAATAATTGTTTGGCACTTAAAACATGAATCTAAAGTTCATCTGTTAAAAAAAATATATATTTTTTTAATTCATTTTTAAATCCCAATAAAATTTTTATTTTTTTAAAATTTCATACATTTTCCATATTACTGGAATGAAAAATATTACTGAAAAAATTCAAACTCATTAATGAAAAGGAGAAAATAAAAAAATTGTGATAATTTCAGCAGTGGCAAAAATAACTCTCATTCTATAAAAAAAATGTATCAATGACATAAACTTTTCAAATTAAAAAATTATTAGAAAAATAGATTCATTTGTAAACACAAATTAATTTTATATTAAATAAAATATATGAATCTTAATTTTTTATATAAATATTAGAATAAAAAAAATCTGTTTCAATAAGATTTCAATTAAATTTTAAGTATTTTCATTATTTTTTCTATTAAAAAATCTGTTTTCGATGATTTCAAAGCTAAATCGAATTTTTCGATTAATTACTACTCAATGTGAATTAGGGCAATGCATTATAACAGAAATTAAAACTCCTTTGCATTTCGAAAAAAATATTATGGAATAAAGGGATTACCGATAATCGAAACAAATAAATGTTTTATAAAAAAGAACAACAAAAGTTTCAACACTAAAAAAGGAGCAAATATTTGAATAAAGTAATATCAACTGATCAACAATAACAAACATGTTTTTCAAAATACTATATTTGAAAATAAATAAATACATACACCCTTGTCTTGAAAAATAGAAAGAATATGAGGACTTTAGTATTTTTTTCAGATTAAAATTTTATACACCTCAGAATTAGTTTAGGCTACCGAGTTCTAAATAGTTCAGATTTAAGAACAATAGGGAATTTAAGAAAAAAAATTCAGAAAATAAAGATTTTTTAAAAAAAACACTGACAATCTCTGATATAATGAAATGTAATTTATGTATATAATAAATTGTGCCATTTTTTTATTTTATGCAAACCCTGTGTTTTTTAAAACTTGTTAAAAAACAAGTTTGTTATTAAAACAAATTATTTAACAGTATCAAAAGTCTTCTAGAAATATTTTTTTCTGTAATATCACGTAAAAATATCACGCATATGTAATTACGAGCAAATCAAACTAAATAAGAAAATTATTTAAGTTATTAGAAAAATACAAATAAATCTTTCATTTTGAAAAATAGCCAATTTTTATACAATCATCAAACACAACTTCTTAATAATCTTTTTTTAATTTAAAAAAGTATTGTAAAAATTCTATTCAATAGCATCATAAATAAATTAAAAAAATAAAAAATATATTCTTGTAATTTAATCTCGATAAAAAAACAATTCTTATAACAAATATAAACGTCAATATTCTATTTCTTAAAAGAAAAATAAATGTTAACATACATATTTTTTAGTATAGAAAATCACATGACTATATTATTGAATTAAATGAGAAATTTAATTAAACTGAAGACTTACAAATGTGAAAAATATTTTTATATTGAAGTTAAGAAATAAAATGAACAAAATATGTAAATACATTAAGAGTACTTTAACTGAGACAAAAAAATGATAAAATGAGAAGTTATTGTAGATTTAAAAAACATTACTTACAGTCAATTTAAACACAATAAGTATGTTATTTTACAAAAATATTTTTATATTTTTGATAAAAATAAGTAAAAAAATTTAACTTTACACTCGTGTATGTGATCGTTGTTGACAAAAACTGACCGGCTATTGTCACCAAATTCATAGCCGCCACAAAACTATTATAAAATTGTTACTTATAAATTCGATTTGAAAAAAGTTATGTAACATAAAACTGTTATATCAAAGGGAATAGTTATAAAAATTAGGAATTTCTCGAATTTTAAAAAAATAATGAAATTGTATAAATGTATACAATGAAAATTGTATGGAATTTAAAATTACAATATAATTGTAAATTGAAAATGAAGACACTCATAATGAATGGAATGTTTTCAATTATATTTATTTTTTTAAAAATATTTTATTTTTAAACAATTAAAAAATAAATTCATTATCGCTTACATAGATTAATACACGACAAATGTTTGAACAAATATTTTTTTATTAAAAATCGAAAATTAAAAATTTAATTTATACATAGAAGAGAACATTTTTCTCCTAATAGGTATGAGTCCAGATGTTTGTAATTCATATCATTTAATGACTAATCGAGCACGGGCTGTTTGTTACTCAATACAACAGACACAATTTCGTGGTCTTACAGAATTGACAATAAATAATCTCTTGAATGCTGCTCAAAATCAAATTAATATAATGACACAGTAATCAATCAGTTAGAATTGGAAAAAACTATGCATGATACTATGGAATCTTTAACTGATGGTCAAGAAATATTAAAAAAAACAGCAGAAAAATATACAACAAGCTTAGTTTTATGACCAACTTGCTTTTGATCAAAATATACATCAATTAACACAAGAGAAAGTATTCATGAGTAACTTGTAAAAATGACTAAAGATGTTAAGAATAAACTTGAAAAGGCATCTGAACAAATAGAAGGTCAAACTGATGAACATCGAAATTATCATCAAAAGGTGTTATGATTTATTATTAATTCAGAAGCACGCAAAAAATATATGGGAACGGATTGAGGAATCAAGTAAACATATTTTAAAACAAAGTACAGAAGCATCTCAACAATATGAAATTTTCTTGCAATAATTAAAGCAAGTCAATACAACAATACATAGTTTAGTTGATTTAGTTGTAACATCAAGAACAGCAATTGATAATATATTAACATGGCTTTCTGAAATGTTAGGTGGAACAGGAGATACTATTGATGGTGTAAATTTATGCATCAGTAGTGTAATATTTTTAACTGCTGCAATGATTATATGCGCATTTCTTGATGCACCAACATTTACACGTTATACTGTTGTGGTTCTAGTACCTCTACATTTATTTGTTACTCTTCAGCTTTAACAAAGCTTTAAAACAAGCTTTAGAGTCATTTGTACTTGGATCAGTTATTATTAGTTTAACATTAGTATATATTATAATAAAATTGTTAATTCATTATTTTGAAATGAAAAATATGAATAATAAATCAGCATCGTTGAAAAACATTTTGAATAAAGAGGAATCTAAAAAAAATTCTATATTGTCACCAACAGTTACAACAATTAAGAATGATTATGTAGGTACAAGCAACTTCGATTCAAATTATAAATCTTCAGATTCTTTTAGAAATGTGTCATCATCAAATATTTATGAAAGTATGGAAAATGATCACTGACGTTAACAATCTTTAAAAAATAATAGAGTCAAAGAATTAATCTTTAAAACCCATGGCACAATGCCTAGTAGTCAAAATTAAAAACAAATAAAATTTATGACAATGATCAGGTTTTAAGTTTTTATGAAATTTAAAATTATTTTCAATAAATTTAAATACACTTTTTATAAACACTTTTAAAACTCAACTAAAAGGTTTTTCATTTTATTTTTTAATGCAATTGGACTTAAATAAATAATAAGTCATCTTATAAACCATTTTTACAAAAAATTTAAAAATTATTCATGAATATTTACAACAAAAATACATAAAATTAGATTTACTAGGAAAAATATTAAGGTTATTAATGCAATAAATATTAATTTATATTTGTTACAATATTTTTTTAACTCCAAAAATGTTTTCAGCAAATGCAGATCGCTTATAAGCGATTTATCTTAAATGATATTTTAAAAAAATAATTTCGTTTCACATTTTTTTTTAAAAAAGTAAATTAAAATATTTTTGAAAACATGTTTTAGAAATAAAACAAACATATACAGCTGTATAAATATATACAGCTTTCAGTTTTATAGTGAAACGGGTTATATATAAAGCATGTTCCGCATTTTATTCATACGAAGGAAACCACAAAACGAATAAACAACACAATAATACAAGAGAACCAATACCGAACCAATTTTCTGATTTCAGATATAAATAAGACTCTTAAAACAAGAAATGCAATTTGTACCGTCGTATAGATGAAAATATCTGATAAGTGACTGTAACAGTTTCTTGATATTTTAACGATTGCCTCGCTACTTTGACGTAAAAGAAAAAGATCAATTCCAAGAATTGCCGAAAACTTGTTAACATAACGAGATAAGAGAACATATTGTTTGGACATACTGCCTGCGCGTCTCGATTTTTACTCACCCTCGTCTATAATATCTGTATATAAACGAAGGGGATGATTCGACTACCGCATTCCCCTCGCGCAGCATCTTTTAGTTCTTGAGATCTCATTTCAGATCTGGCACGAGAGAAAATTCGCCAAACTACAAGTTTTAATGTTGATTTAAATCTTTTTGATGACCTGTCTTGTTTGCGTCTGAACTGGAAGATGGAAGAGATGTTATCGAATAAATCGAGAATTGTGTTCTGAAAATCTTATGTCACTGTTATCTCTAACCGTGTATGTGTGTGTATACAAATGAAAATAGTTGTTTTCTTCGACTCTCGTCTTATCTTTATGATATCGAATAGAAAAATAAAAAAATGTGACTATTAACAAACAGTATTTAAATCGGACAATATAATAAATTTACATTTCTGTGTTTATTACCAAAAGCCACTCAAATTCTTTACCAAATCAATACTATAATTAATGATAAATCAACAATATGTAAAATATTGTTTCTCTTTATCAGTAACTAGGATAAATTAAGGTTAATATTAGTAACGAAAATCTTATATTATGGCAATAATAAACAACGTTAAACAATATTTTAAGTTTCATTTAAACTTTTATTAAAATTTAAATGAATCTAAAAAAATGTACACAATTAAAATAGTGTGACACATATTTACATATTTAATTTCATTAATTGTTTTGTCTGTGTTTATCGATGCAAATATAACACAAATGAAATTTTCGTCGTTTTTAAAATTCTTGAAAGTAACGAAATACATATACATATAAAGAATAAATGAAAATGAAAAAATTACAAGAAATACTGATTATAAAAATTAGCATTTTAAGGTGTAATGAAAATGTAAAGAAATAAAAAAAACTAAAAATTATTTATGATTTTATATAAAATCAACAATGAAGAAAATGAAATTTGTTACTTGTTATTTGGTCAAATTAATAAACAATGATTTAAAATTGGTATTAAATATAAATTAGTAATGAATAAAACTAGTTTTTCTCAAATAATTAAAACAGATTTAACTGAAAATATCTGTATAAAAAATTAATTTTGGCAAATTTGTAATTGTACAGGGGGGTACTCAAAAATAGATTATTTTTTTCTCAAATAACATTATATAAAATTTTATACATTGATATTTTTTATATTGAATTATGTTTTCATATAAAGTAGTTTTTGTTTTTATCTTGAAGATTTTTAATTTAAAAATATTTTTATTTTCAATTTAATATTTTTTTTCGTCTTAAATTTCAAAATAATCTCCATTTATAAAAAAACTGCAACCATTACAATATTAATACAATCAGAAAATCAAAAATAATTACAAGCAATTTTGATTTTAAATCTTCGTTTTCATATTGTTCTTCAATTATGTTGAGGAAAAAGAGAAATTTAAATAAAAAAGAATTTATTAAATATAAAATTTCAAATTATTTAATAACAATAATAATTTTCAATACATAAAACGGATTGGAATAATTTATACTTTCATATGAATAAAAAATTATTTTAAAAGGAGAGACAAATATATTATGGAATAATACACACGGAATTCAAAAAAGGGTATTTCTTTTTAATTTATATTATTTTATATTTAAATCAAAATACTCAACTAGTTTTTTATTAAAAAAAACAACAAAATCAATCTTTGCAAAATAAATGATTTTAATAAATGATCAAACGTTTGTTAAAATAAGTGAACATTTACTACATATTTAATCGATCAATAAACCAAACCTATGATCGTTCAAAACATAAATTTTCAAAACGAAAAATTATTATTGGGAAATTTATACAAAATTTGACAACGCACTTAATTAAATCATTTTTCTAGTATAAGTATTTATTTTTTGTAAAACTTGAAAATAAAATCATTTTATTCTAAACAAATAAATATGAATATATTAAAACGAACATCATTTTTCTAAATAAAAAAGGCTTATGGATAATTTTCAATAATAATTATATTTAATCAATATTTAGCCATTCATTAGCTGTTACTGAATTGAAATCTTGTAATGTTAGCAATTTATTAAAAATTTTAATTGAAATTTTTCTTCTTGTAATTTATTTTTTTGTAAAGAACTCAAATTAACAAAATGAAAAAAAATCTGGTAAAAATTCTCTTCCAGGTAAAGTTAATAATATAATCACGGCAACATACAACAAAGAAAAGAAATAAATCAAAATGTAATAAAAAAGTTTATTTTATATATTTAAAAATTAAACATATACAAGAAATTTGAACGTTTGGAATAAATAAAAGAAAATATTCGAAAATATTAAATTACTATTTTCATTTTCATTCAGATTAGCTTCCTATTAAAAAAGGAAAGTTTGAATTTAACTTGACTGTAATTCGATATTTATAATCGATTTTTTTGGAAATATTTTATTTTAAATTATCTATTTTTATCTATTAAAAAAAATATAAAATTGAAAAATTAACAATTTTAAAATGTTAAGCGATGTTAAACTTTATTGGCACAATAGTGAAGTAAAAAGTATATATATATTTAATAATTAGAATTTCAACAAATATATCATTGTATGAGAAAATATTTATTTTGAGTAATTAAAAATAAAAATTAAGTAACATTTAAATAATAGTAAGAGTTTCGGAAATTTTATTTTCCATTCACAAAATATAGACCATTTACAATCGAGATTAATCAAAAAAATGTTAAATTAAAATTTAATTTTTGTATTATTCACTAGTTTTCATTCTTGCGCACAGGTATTTAAAATATGTTCTTTAAATTAAAATAGGTATTTCAATGGAGGTGGTACTGGAATGCGTAGAAAAATATTTTACATTGTAGAAAACAATGTTTTTGAACATCAAAGGAAAAGTATCCAGTGTATAACAAGGGAAACTTCGTAGTAAGATTTTAAGCGGTCATCAAAAATGTGTATGAAAATTAGAACAATGGTGCACGTGTACAGGACCGTCATGAATCAAATTTAAACATATAGATGATCCTGACACCGTGTCAAAAACATTACAAATATATTTCTTTCAGAAAATTCGAACAATAAATCATCAAGAAATTAAAAAAATAATTAAATTGTTCAACATTTTATATTATTTTAATAGTGGCTTCAAAAAGATACAAACGCCCATAATTTATTTTAAATCGGACCGCATATACATATTATTTTTTTCTTATCATATACATTAAACGTATATTGTTTTTTTTTCTTCTCTTTTTCATATTGTACCACGGAAACAAGCATTTTCACTAATCTTCATAACAAATTCTTTAAAATAATAACAAATGAAAAGGATATAAATAACCCACCGCAAAATAGAGTAATCTATTTTAAGCAGTGTATTTTCCAATGATTTTTTTTTTAATTTTTTAAAAAATAAAGCAATGTTTTATAAAGGAAATATTTTTTAATATGATTAATTGATTTGTTAAAAATAACAAGGCAAAAACATTTAATTTCAATGACATCATCTGAAGATAATTGGGAACAAATTCAAAAAAGAAAAATATTTTTTTAGAATGTATAATCTTTTATACAACTTAAAATTGTTCTATTAAAAATTATTGATATTAATTTATTAATATTTATACCAAAACGAATGAAAAGTATTTTTAAAAAAATATTTACAATTTTAAATCAAAATATATTTTCTAGTAATTAAATATGTAATTACTTTTCAATTCATTTATCAAAGAAAAATGTATTAAAAAAATAAAATTGTTTTTCTTAAAAAAATCTTCCATAAAATAAAACGTTTTTTATACAAGACAATAGTGGCTCAAAAATTTTAATCTTTTTTTTATTTATTTCAGACAACTAAAATCTGAATTTTTCAATAATTAATACTTTAATAAATTTAACACAAACAACAAAAAAGAACATACAAAATTCAATTTAGTCTTTTTTTCCAAAATATTAATATTTCTTTTGATGACGTTTAATATATCTTTTTTTTGTTCAAATATTAACTCACATTAAAAAAATATAAAAATGAAATGTCTAAAAAAAATGGCATAGAATAAAAATTTACACACACAACTAATTAGTAGCATAAAATAGTAAATCAAATGATTTTTAAAAATATAACTTTCATGAAATATTGGCGTTTATAGAAGTAATCAAAATAAATTTTAAAATTTATAAAATGACTATGATTTTAATAATGTACAATATTCCCATTATTAAAAATTTTAAAAGTAAAAAAATTTCATAAAAATACATATCTTCTTCAAACAATTGTAATATCTGTTGGAAAAAGAACTGAAAATCATAAAATAATATTAATTTTAATTTACTTATCATACATATAACCAGCATATTTTTTAGTTACACAAACATTTAATCTAAAAAAACATTATACAGAAAATCTTAAAGAACATTGTTTCTTTTGTAATGAACAAAAACTATTTTTATTTATTATCCATATATAATCATTATATTATTTCATTTCATTTCATACATCACAGTAATTAGAATTTTATGAAAAGAGTAAAACAACAAAAAATATTACTGATTACCATTAACAAAACCTTAATAAAACTCAATATCTGGAACGATACGAACTCCTGGAGGACCTGAAGTCTCTATGTGATTTATAGTTACGCTTCGAGGACCGATGATGATGGAAGGATCTGAAAAGGTAACATGATTTGACAGGATGTTCTCTGGACAATACAGAATGTTAAGGATAGTAATGATGTTATTTATTCATGAAAGGGGGCTAGACGTGCACTATGTTATCAAAACCATCTGTTGAAATATAATAATAATAAAGTAATCATTAAGGCTCGGAAACTAATTTGATTTGCTATTACAAATAACTTGATAAATTCGACGATTTTTTCACATATACACAATAAATACAATTTTACATAACACATTAAATTATGTATAATGAAAAAAAAAATACTAACATACAGGCTTTAATACTCATTTTTTCCATACTAAAATTGTATTAAATTTTCGAATCTGATGACTTCAAATGGAAAAAAATGAATGAAATGTGTAAATAAAGAAGCAATAATTACAGCATAAATGATATTGTTCAGAAGAACAAAAAATATAAAATTGTACAATAATCAATGTAGAATACACACAGTATTTAAAATCTATTACAATGAAAAGGTTGTATTTAATATAGATTGTTACAATCAAGTTATATTATTAAACCTAAAGATTTAACTATATACATAAATATATGTGCAACAGATGTGTACATATTGTGTATTATGAAAATAAAGCAATTTTAAAATGAATGCTAAATATGTTCTTAACAATTGGAAAAAACAATGAAATAATTAATTACATATCTTGATACAAGTATGATGCACATAAGATAAATATTAAAAGGATTTTGTATTTCTATTCTTATCTGAGCCCTAATAATTATAATAAACATAATAACAATAATATAAAAAAAAAAACACTCATTATTAATGACTCGTGAATTACTTCAATGAAAAAAATGTTTTGTACATTATGTGATATTTTTCTGATAAACTATCACTTGTTAGAAAACGTAACTGATTTTATGTCTAAGCAAATATATTTGAACGTATGATGCATGCTTTACTAATCTAATCAATACATTTGATTCCTTACCCATGCAAATATGTTATTAACCTTATTTTCGAAGTAAAAAAATCACGACTGATCCGTAAACAAAATTTAATCGGCAACAGCCAAGCGTAAAACGTATGAATTGATCAAAATAATTTTTAATACTCAGCTCAAATTGACAATTGACAAGTTTAAGTAACTCATCAAGTTAACCATAAGAGATAAAATAAAAATCCTCTAACACAAATATGATGGGCAGCAACACACATCCGGTATCAAAAAAACCATTTTTAACCTTTATTTTAAACCGTACACATCAGATAGACATCCCATACCCCAACACCACCATATACGTTTTCCACACAATCAATAACCGACTTTTAGGTACCATGCCATTTCCTAATAATCAAATTCAAATTGTCATTGTCGATTTTTTTTAAAAAAAATCGTTTAAAACTCAATTGCTGTATTTTACCTATGATCATAATTATCCAGACAATCTCGGTAGAAATGCCCATGGTTGCCACAATTATAACATCGCATACTTGGGCTAAAACATCGACGTCCGTGCCCACGTGTACGTGGTCTTGCCACACTAACTCGTATCCTACTTCCACAAACAGTCCTAAAAGAACACAATTGCCTTTTTTATAAAATTCAGTCAATTCTAAGATAACACTAAATATAATTAACGTTGAAAACAATAGTTTTTAACAATTTATTTACACAATATAATTATAAAATTGATTAAAAAATAAATTTAAATCTGCATACGTTCACAAACACTTTTTCAACTATAATAAAATATCAAAAAATCACAATTCAATAAAATTCAACCGTACATAAATCCAACGAATGAAATGATAAATCAATATATACTTAACATATTTGAAAAATTTAAATCTAAATTAAAACTAATATTTTTATAAGTAAAACACAATGTACATATTGTATTTTTAATAAAACTTTTAAAAAAAATAAATGATCGAATTAAATAAAAAAGATATTAAAAATAAATTTTAATATATAAAAATTGTTGTGCATATGTCGTTTAAATAAATACAACTAAGCTCATAGAAAATAAAAAACATGTTATTAAAGCAACAGTGACAATAAGTGAACCATACAATAATAAAATTTAAATTTTTTTTAGAAATTAACCGTTAAGTATTATATATCAACAAGTATGATATATGTATACAAAACACTGAACATAAACGATCAAGGAAACAATTTTAAATTTTAACAATTACTGGTAAATTTACTTTCTATCTCGCACCACCACAATTTTTTTAACATATTTTTTGTGAAATAGATATAGAATTGTATTAAAAACAAGAATGTATTTTTCTATGGTATAGAGACAATTATGTAAATGTTGTGTGTTTCTATTTATTTTTGAGTATATAAAAAAAATGAAAGAAAAAATACATGAACAAATAATTACAAAACTATAAACTATACTTTATTAATCAATTCTGAACATAAGTTCAGTAGTTAGGTTAAAAATTATAATTAAACTATAAAATGAAATATTTTCTCAGATTCTTCAGAGGCAAATTGTGGACATCATTTATAAATTCATTACAATTGATTTGTTAATTATGTTTATACAAAATTAATAATTACCTTAATCTTTTTCATAATAAATATAAATTTTAAAATTTCAAGGTGAAACTTGATTCATATAAATCTCCAATAAAATCTAATCTAATCTGCTAGGCTACATAGAAGTCCTGTGTATAATAATTATAGATTTAAGTGTGATGAGATAATTAAAACAATAAAATTGATAAACTTACACTAACTAAATAAGATAATGAACTGTTTTTAAGTTTCCATATGCACAATAAATAAATATAAATAAAACAAAATATTAATTATCGTTCATAATACAATCGACACATCAAATTCATAAATAAAATAAAACAAACAAAAATACATATATAAAAATTCTTAAGTTAATGAGAAAATTTAAATATCGACATTTATCAAATAATATTAGCAATTTGAAAAATAATACTTACATTCCGTCGCAATAAGTTAAAGCTTCTCTAGCATCTCTTCTATGCTTAAAGACAGCAAATCCAAAACACGGAGGACTATTGGCCATCCAAAACTCTTTAAGAGTGCCATACTCTTCAAATATAGAAATTAATTCTTTTTTTGAGACACCTTCGCCAATATCTCCCACATATAAGCGATATCCTTCATCTTCCAGTTCGAGACTATGAGACCTGGAGTATGATGACATACTACTCAAGCTTCTACTACGTGACCGCATTCTGAATATCTAAGAAAAAAACATTCCTTTTAAATATAGTAATTTTTTTTATTGCAATTTCAACGTACCTCTACTACATATACAACTATTACAAATGATTATTATTTTTATTATCAACAAAAGACTGTAGATTTTATAATTAATCACAGCCATCTTTTCAAAACTGAACCATTTAATGTTTTGCTACCTTTATCAAAAATAAGAGTAAATTTCATTATTTTAACTCTCTTGTTATTTGTTTCTACTTTATGTCACAACAGGTTAACTTTCAAAAAAATGAAATGGACTCGATACAAGATATAAAATAAATGCGTCAACTGCTTGCTAATGTAATAAATATTATGCGTAATTATAAGGTTGGGTTGTCAATGTTTTTTTTTTATTCTATTAATAATTCACACTAAATAGTACATACCAAGTTTTGATTACTGGTGAACGTTAATATATTTTTAGTACAATTTTAAAATTGCAATTAGTTGTTTGCACTATTCACCAAACAAATGTAATATATTGTTGGAGAAATATTATCAATGACACAATAATCGCATTCCTATAGATGTCGCTCTATTCTCAATGACTTTGGGCCGATATTATCATCGGAAAAGTACGAAAACGCACGAAATAACAAATACTATCTTTAGTCTTTTATTTAATATTATGTAAAATATATTATTAATAATATTGTCAGCTAACATTGTTAACAATGTCTATACTTTAAAGGAAGAAAAAAATTATATATATATATATATATATATATATATATATATATTATAATAAATATATATATATATATATATATATATATATATATATATATACACATGCATATAAATTTTGTTCTTTGTGTGTGTGTGTATAATATAAGTATGAATGTATGTATATGGGTATAAAATTGATTAATATAAGCGAATTCCAGTTACGTCAAAGATTTAATAAATACTCCCAAGAAAATAAGAAATGAATAAAACATGAAATATCAGCAGTATTGAATTTTATTCTATTTCGTATTCTTATTTATTTAAATTTATCAAGTTTTTTATATTCTTAATCTTCGATAAAATGCAATGAAATTTGGACATAAATAAACTAAAAATCGATTTAAATATTTGTATGATAAATTTTTATTATTGTTTGAGAATCTTGTGACTAAAACTTTAGGTAATGTCAAATGTAATGTTTACAATTACATAGTTTTATTAAAAATATTAATACTTTTTAATTTCGTCGTCCTCGTACAATGTAATATTATTTTTTTATAGAAATGGGCAATGCAGGTAGTGGAGGTGCAGCTAGAGATCGACATAAATCTGGTGAAACAGCACCATCATCACCAAGTAAGGAAGGTCAGGCCTTTATTTTTGATAAGAAATTAGACAACAAATTGGTTTTTCAAGGATCTCATGAAGAAGAAGAGCCATATTACACGAAACAACAAGAAATTGCATTTGAAGCTCCTCGACCACGGTCGAACACAGTCTCTGAAGGTACAAAAGTTAATGAAAGTGATAAAGCGTTACCGACAGTATTTCGATGGGAAGGTGGCGGAAAACAAGTGTATATAAGTGGAACGTTTTCCGAATGGAAAACTTTACCGATGGTAAAAAGCCACGGGGATTTCGTTACTATTATCGATTTACCTGAAGGCGAACATCAGTACAAGTTTTTTGTCGATGGGGAGTGGAGACACGATCCTAGTCTTAAAATAGTCGATAACGGCATGGGTTCGAAAAACAACCTAGTTACTGTAAAACGATCTGATTTTGAAGTTTTTCAAGCTCTCGCAAAAGATAGTGAACAGCAAGGTCAAGATACACAAAAAGAATATTCACAAGAAATACCAGCTAATAAACCATGGGAAAAAGTGTCAGGACCTCCGGTGTTACCTCCACACCTGCTACAAGTCATACTTAACAAAGATACTCCACTTTCAGTGAGTGAAAATCAGTGTATAGTTTATTATTTTAAGAAAACCGAACAAAAATAATTATATATTTTGAATTTTCAGTGCGAGCCAACACTATTACCAGAGCCGAATCACGTTATGCTTAATCATCTATATGCATTATCTATAAAAGATGGTGTTATGGTATTGAGTGCGACTCATAGATATCGGAAGAAGTATGTCACTACTCTTTTGTATAAGCCCATATAAGGATATACATATAAGTGTGTAAATACATTTATATTTATACACATACTTATATAAATTGTTTACTATTGTCAGCTATAATCATAATATATTAGCTATATATCTAATATTGAATATTTGTTTAGTTTATTTGTACAGTTTGGTTTTAGTTTATTTGATATTTACATAAATTATAAAACAATGACGATTGTGTAAATTAAAAAAATGTATATTTTATAATAGGAATAAATTATAATACAGTTGTAAGTAATACGAAAATAAATACAATTTTATTAAACAACTTTATATTGTTTTATTTGAGATCAAGAATATTGGACCAGTTAAAGTAATATTAGTTGCATATAAAATTTTAATTGTTTGTACTAAAGTTCTATTATATTTTTAAAACAATAAAAATGAGCATTAAAAAAGCAGAGTGATTTATCATTAATTATATACCTAAATAATTATAAAATGAACTCTAATTTACTGAATATAAAATTCAATGTTATTATTTTTCATTTACTGGTTTTGAAATATACTAGGAAGACAATTTAATACTCATAATAAAAATATCTAAAAATACACATCAACTACATGTTTTTCTTTAATAGAATAAAAATTATGTAGACCACAATTTTAAAACAAAAGTTTAATATATCATAGAAATAATCATAATAAATCTGAGTTTAAATATAACGTACATAACTAAATATTTAATATAACATCCAAAGACATTTTTAAATAACAAAAAATGAAAACAGAGATATAAAATAATTTCTTGTAGAAATTTGTTTATATTAAACAGTACAAAACATTTACAAAATGTTACATATGATAGTACTTATGTTGTTAAATATTTTAATAAAGGCTAATTATTGGGTTCTCAATAAAATATAATTTACTTCTTAAATATTACAATATATAAATATATAATCATTTATTCTTACACTAAATAACAAGATTATTCAAATAGATAATGGACAAAAAGGCACTAATTTTAAAACTATTATTACAAGACATTCAATATGCTTGTAAATTTTACAAATAAAAGCTTAATAAATAAAAGCTGTAATATATAACAATTACTTTATCTTCTTGCAGCTGGGGCATCCTCTAATTTTCTCCAAACAACCTACATAAAAATACATCATGAAATAAAGTTATAAATACAATCATTCATTAACTTACATTACACATCTCTCTTACAAGAGCTTTCTCCCCATCGTCCATATCTAAATTTACAGTAGTTTCAACAGATCCGTTCTGTACATTATGTTGTTCATGATCTGGTACACATCTGTCTCTTTCAAGTTGTTCGCGAACTTCGAGCACTTGAAGAGCACGTACCACTGCTTCAGGTCGTCCAGTTAAGACAGGCGATGATAAATCTATTGCAGTTGCACCTACTGTATTAGAATCTCCATCACAATTTAACTGTGACATTTTATGTAATAAAGCACGCTTTTCATCTTCTAACTGTTTAACTCTTTGTTCTAAATTTCGAACGTATTGCATCATTTGATCTATAAAAAAAAGTGAATTATTATAATTTTATTCCGGAATCATACTTAGAATATTTATAAACACAGCAATAAACTTACCGTTAAACATACTTCTTTGACGCACCAAACTATCTTGTAAAAATCGTTCCCTGCTTGCGGACCTTCGGGGACCGTTTCCTCCGTTATTAAATTGAGCAGGAACGGCCGGCTCGTCGGCATTTGTACTTGAACTACTTCCGTCACCATCGTCTCTCAAAACTCCACTCGAAGCACTTCCACACGACGGACATAAACTGCTTCCACCACGTTCTTCATCTAAATATAAACACAATTCTTTGAGTTCAAGATTATCTTTGATCAATTCTTGTTGTTTGTTATCCAATTCTCGTAATTTATTCTGATAAGCTGATACTTCTTGTCTCATCACACTCGCAGTGTATCTACCGAAACGCTGCCATTCTCGTGCTAATTTTCGACCTTTCTGTCTATCGTCATCGAGAAAACAACATAAATCTCGTAATTCTTGATTATCGTCGCTTAATCTTTAAATAAAAAAAATTAAATAAAATGTCATATAACAAACATATATTAAATGTAATACCTTTGATTAGCTTCCTTTAAAGTCCTTAATTCATTTACAAGATTTTGCATATGCCGATGCTGCTCTGAAGCAATCCTCGCCCCTTCGTTCTCAGTTTTTCTTACGAATTTTAACATTTCAACAGGCGTGAGTCTCAAAAACTCTTCGTCTGTAAGACGTTGTGTTCTATATACAATCTGTCCTCGGTTAAAATCTTCTGGTGGTCGACCTTGTACTGCTGATGGAGGTGCTTGTAAAAATTCTTCTTGAGGTCTTTGGTGAGTTTTTACAAATTCTTCTTCTTTCTTTTGAACACGTAAGGCAGAAGGCTGATTTTGAGCATGTGGATCTTCAGCAGAGGTCCGTACCGGTCTATGCTGTTGAGGTATTGCTTGATTCGGATTAACAGTGTAACAAGGGTACTGTGGTACAGGATATGCGGTTTTAGAACCGTGCGGAACAACTCCGTTGATAGGTATTTGAGGCACACCTTTTACACCTTCAGGAACGTTTGGGTTATATGGCTGTTTTACAGTGTTCGGTGGAACTAATCTAAAAACGATAAAACTGTATTATCTCCTTGCTTTTTCAGGAAAAAAAAGCTTACAAAACCCGTTCACAATTTCACAAATAAACGAATACACATGTTTAAAATATTTAAGTGAAAGAAAAAACGATTGTAAAACTTAAACTGTTATGCAATGAAATATCTTTAATTTTAATATTAAATAGAGATTCATATCATTAATAAAATAATGTATGCATTAAAATACTCAACTAATACACAATTCTTTAAAATAATAATATTTTATTCTGTAATTGTATTTACCTATAAGGGTAAGGATGATGCTGTTTTACATCCTTTGGAGCACTATTTGTACTTGCTTGTGTCAATAGCACAGGTGGTTGTTGTATGTGTTTTAGGATGCCTGGCTGCGGAGGTGGTTGATACCTGGGTGGTGCAGGACCCACTTCTACAGCTGCTGCTGGCTTTCCAATATAAGGCTGCTGTTGTTTCTTATTTGACATGGTAACACGTCAAAAAAATCTAGACCCTGTCAATGTTTCATCGCTCAAGACAAATGTATTTAAATTTGATGTCGAACGATTGTATTTTTGTAATTTTATCATCGTTTTCAAACATATTCTAAAACTATTTTAGTAGGTCATTAAGTAGCACAAACTCTAAAAACACATTAAAATTTTGTTTCTTTTTTAAACTTTTACTTCTAATTGATCAAAACACAAAGTTTCCGACAATTTTGTATTAAAAAAAATATAAGACTTCAAATCAACAATTAACATATGTAAAGTATGTTTAAATTAAGTCTGATTACAAGTGATTTAAATAGACTGAAACACAAACAACAATATAGCTGAAGCGTTCAATATGGCTGAAAAACAGAACGTCACCGTTCAAGGTTAAAGGAGGGGGCTTACCAAAATCTGACATTATAAATTCCTTTTGCATACCATTTGCCCTTCCTATATTCTTTAAGACTGACTGTTTTTTTCAGCTAATATATTTTGATTTAAATTATTTTTAATTTAAGAAGGCTCTATAGTTTTTTTAAAAATTTAAATAGATGTTAACAATTGATATAAAACCGATTACAAGAGCAGAACATTTTCTTTTCCTGCCATATAAAACTTCTTTATTGCCATATGGTATATTTAAATAATGTAGTACTATTTATTTATTGTTATAATTATATACAAAATAAATAGTTATCTATTTATCTATTACCTGCTTATATATATATATACACAAAAAGACTAATAAAAATTTATACTTCTCTAAAATGAAAAGTACCTTAATTAGGTAATGATATTGCAAGTAAATTAATTTACAAATGAATAAATATAAAAAGAAAAAGGTGTAGCGAACAAAAAATACATATGATTAAAAAAAATGAATTATTTATGAAATAATATACAGAATCACTATTTATTTTGATGTATGAAATCATTTTTAATACAAATGAATAAGTTATTCTACAACTACAAAATTTTATAAAAAATGTTATTCGTTAATAAAATCTAAAATATTAGAATTCCTTAATATAATTAAAAATAAATAATGTTCTAACGTCAATAGCATAATCATTGAAATACGCATCACTAAATAAAATTGAACACTTAAAATAATTCTTTGTTTAGTGAATCGTTTGCAATAAAATAAAATGTGTGAAATATATGGTTTGTGTATTTTTTATTTCATTTATTATTTCCTTTAATAGTAAAATTAACTTAGTTTCAATTTAGATAACTATATTGAAATAGCTTGCTTTATAAAAATATTTAACAATTTTTAACTTTGTATAAAAGGAGTAATATGAAATTATAATATTTTGAAAAGAATCTAAAAAAAAAATATATTTCAAATTTATTGTTTTTTAAAATCACGGTTCAATATTCCAAAACAAGAAAAATAATGTACTATTAAAAGAATTATATACTTAATTGATATCATATTAAAAATTATATTGGTAATAATTATATAATATGAATTATATTGTTAATAACCATAGAAATTAAAAAAGTTGTTGGAAAAATATTAGAAACAAGAATTTTCGACCTGCATTAAAAGGTATTGTATAAACGATCTATTGTTAAATTTAAAAACCTTTTAAATAATACAAAAGTTTTACAAAAATGAGACTTAAGTTGCCTACAATAGTAAATAATATCTTTTTAATTATTTGTGGACTATATTAAAACTAAATTTTATATTATTTTCTTAACGAAAAATATTTGTTATTATATACATATATTATATTAATAAACATATTATATTAAATCATATTTCTGTCACTTTGTGAAGTTTTACTGTTTATTTAATATATAAAACTACATTTTTGATAGATGTTTGTATGTTTGATTACAATTAAATTAGATATCGATTAATCGTTAATATTTTATCTACATTTAATTTTGAGACATTTAATGTAAAATAAACAAATCATTATATTGTCACGTTATTTGTAAGTATATAAAAATTACAAGTTTGTATTAAGAATCAGTTGAACTTAATTCTTTGCTGCTTAAAACATGTCTGATTGGGCACCATTTATAATTATATTTTTAAATATTAATAAATGTTTCGGTTTAATAATATTCGAAAATAATGGAAGAATCAAAACATACCGATTAATTTATTCATTATTTGTTATGATTATCTTATTTATTTTAAGTTCATTTTCAATTTATATTATGTGTAATGAAGGGCATTATACTAACTCATTTGTTGATAATAATTATGCAGAATTACTTTGTCATGTACTTTGGGTTCTGCCTCGATTAGTATCATCGATCTCGTTTCTTTTTAGAAATAGACATTTTTATAATTTATTGAAACGGTTAAACGATATCCAGAAAACGTGCGAAATATTTAAAACGAAATACACATCTATCTACATTACAATTGCAATAGAGATGCTGTACGGATTTCTTTTCGGATTCGTTCAAATTGCAATAAGTTTTTCTGTCGGTAGAGCAATCTCATTTACGAATATCTGGATCGGCTTGGTCTTTGGATTTTCAGCTTTGACTGACTTCTTAATGGAAATGAATTTCATAAACATTATTTTTGTTCTATGGAAATCATTACAGGATATAAATACAAAATTATTGACAATAGATCCAAATTTTAATTTTATACGACTTTGTAGAAAACAATATGTGAAAATATATTGTTTGATGAATGAAATCAATAATTTTTTTAATCCGATTTTATTTCTTTCGATAATAACAATATTCGTACATTCTATGTACGGAATTTACTGGACATTTTATACTATTATTGTTCTTAAAACTCTCAATTCTGATTTACTTACCATACTTTACGTTTTTATATGGTTGTCATATTATACAGGAATTTTAATAATATTATTTCATGTTTGCAATAAAATAACTCTTGAGGTAAGATATGATTATTTAAATGTTATACATCAATAATTTGTATATAGAGTTTTCTTATATTAATTTAAATTATATTTTTTATATATTTTTTGTTCAATAAAACGAATTAATTATAAAATAAATAATTAATTCC
Source organism: Neoneuromus ignobilis (assembly GCA_029203775.1). Lineage (NCBI taxonomy): Eukaryota > Metazoa > Arthropoda > Insecta > Megaloptera > Corydalidae > Neoneuromus > Neoneuromus ignobilis. The sequence continues at coordinate 8,597,982 of CP092090.1, read as the reverse complement.
ATTTAATTGATATTTTAAAAATTATGATATTTATTTTCCAGGTTAAAAAATATTAAACCAAATATAATTTTATAAATATATATCATTGTCATAAAATACTTGTATATATAAAAGCTTAATTTATTATATCAAATTCAAAATTAATTAAAACATATTTTATATTTTTTAAGGGAAAAAAATCTGGAAGAATTGTCCATAAATTGATAAACACCAACCATAACAAGCTAAGTTATAATGAGGTATATTTAAAAAATATGAAACATTTATCTTTACATAACTTATATACATGAAAAAAAATTTTTTGTAATATTGAATAATTATTTAATTTTTAAAATATGCTCTCTCTCTCTCTCTCTCTCTCTCTCTCTCTCTCTATATATATATATATATATATATATATATATATATATATATATATATATATATATATATATATATATATATGTATGATGGCTTAAATGAGACTAAAGGATTTAGACATACATTTACTTATTATCATTTACTATCTTTCAATCCCATTTTAATTAATTTTATTAAATGAATTTATCTGTTATACCAACTTAAAATTAAAACAAAGTATATATAAAATAGTCCCTAATTAATAAAATCATATAAAAACATTTTTTTTATGTTCACTATTAAAATGATGGAACGAATAAAACATTATTTCAATAAATTTAAAATTAAAAGAATTCTGATTAAATCCTTCTCAGTTACAGAAATTTTCAATGGAGATTTTAAACAGTCAATGGAATTTGTATACTTATGGTTTACCATTGGATTTCCGATTATTATTGAGTGTAAGTAATTCGTGAATACTTATTATCGATTTTCTGCAATTCTTTAGATCCATTCTCAATGTCAAAGATACTTTTATTCGGAATCACAACTCAATTGGGGTAGATTTTCAATCGTATTTTTTAATACAATGAATTCGTGTATAGAGTGAGGTTTAGGTAATTGATTTCTTATATAATTGAATTTATTTATCCATGTTTAAATGTTATATAATCAGTATGGAATTATAACATTAATTCTTATCTTATAATTTGATATTATGTCGAAATAATTTTCTACAACAGAATCTTTTTGTTTTGTTCATTCAAAATTATAATATTTTATTAAAATATTTAATAATTACTTTTTAACATTTTTTTTATTAATACATACTTTTATACAACTTCTGTACTGTTTTCTATAGATATAATCGATATAAAAGTACATTACATCAAATAATTTTGTTATTTTTTCACATTAAATTTTATATAACTGTAATAAAAATATATTTGTGAATTAATTATAGTATACATTCCTACATTTTTTCTGTATATATATATATATATATATATATATATTAAATAAACTAGAAACTATTTACGAGTTTATAATAATATTTTTTAAAAAATGTATTCTCACGCATATAACATGTTTCCAATTTTTTAATATAGCGAATAGGTTAATTAAATCCATATATGTTTATAAAAAAATCACACCAAACTAATATAGAGCATATATCTTTCATTACCTATAATTTACAGCAATCAGCAACTAAATTTTAAATTTTACTATACAATCAAGTGTTATTATACGATGTACAAACGCGTTAAGAAAATCGGATTTCATTTTAAGAATTTGAAACTATTAACTACTTTTTAGTAATTTAGTCAAATTTTATTAAATTTAATTAAACATATATATATATATATATATATTGTGGTGAAATATTTTAGTCTTATTACACAGGTTTTATTAATATATGGATTTATTTTAACATTTTTTTTTTTATTATTATAGATTGTGACCACTGTTGTATCATACACTGTAATTTTAATACAGTTTCATTTGCAAGCAAAGTATTTTGGTGTTAAATAATTACAAAAAAAATTGATTCATTGAAGTTATATATATATATATATATATATATATATATATATATATATATATATATATATATATATATATACGTGTATTTATGAATATGTGGATTTTTTAGAATAAGATAATATAAACTAATTTTATCAGTATAACCAATTTTTAAGTTAACGGCATGATTAAAAAAGGCATTGAAAATTATATAAAAAAAAACAGATGTGATACTTTTACAGATGAATTAATACTCTATACTAGTATTTATTGATATAATTTTGAAAATACTAAATTGTAATGAAATTAGTACAAGAAAGTTGAAATGATAACGAAAAATAGAAGAATGAAGAAGAAAAAACTATAGAAGGTTAATTTGAACAGAGATTGGTAACGAAAAGATATCTATAGAAACTATAATATTGATAAACATAATTATTAATGAAACCTTTTTATGATCTTCAGAATATTACAAAATTCCAATCGCATTTTTATATAAAATAAATGTTATTATAGTTTATGTTTCTTGTATTCTTGCCTGTGGTCCCGTTATGTAATAACTCTTTTGTTGAGACTTTAGAATCAATCTTCTTTGTTTGTTATATACTACAATCGGCTGTATCATCTTCAGGTAGTCGATTGTTATTGTTGTTAATGGAGTATCAATCGACTACCTGAAGATGACACACGTTGTTGAAACGGGTTGTAGTCTGACATAAGAAAAGTGTAACTCGAGGTTTAAATGAAAGAAATATAATTAAGATACTGGAATAAGTATTGATGAAAATATTTTCTTTAATAAAATTATGAAGATGTACTCAATGTATTTTAATTAAAAAAAATGTTATACTTCTATTTTATTTTATTTATCGGTTTGATAATACAGTGTCATCCAAATGTGACGCCTAGATTTGTATTTTATTAAAAATATACATGTGTATATTTTCTTTTTAATAAAACACAAATATGTATGACCCCAAATATGTATGTACACAAATATGTATAATAGTCTGATGATGGTATATTATTTGAAATGCGCAAAAAACTGAATGATAAAAAACATTTTTTCAAATTTGATATTGTAAGGACAAGCGATTCATATAAAAAAGGAATAATCTACAGCAGTAAATAAATAATGTTCAATATTTCAATTTTATGTATTTGCAATAAATTATTATATTAAAAACTGTAATTGCAATATATAATTCAGTGAGGGGTAATGAAATTGATAAATGAATTTCATATATGTAAAAAATTGTCAATTTTTTGAATTTCGGATAGGCTATGTTTTAAAGTTACATCGAAAAATTCGAAGATGCAATAAGTAATTGAAGATTAGCTAAAATTAATTTTAATTTGAAAAATAGATCAGATTCGATTTTAAAATTATAGAAAAACTAATATACTTTACACTGATCCGATTGCATGTGTGCTAAAATTCGATTGAATTATAAGATCTTAACTTAAGTCAAATTTGATTTTGCGATGAGAATTTTGTTGCTGTCTTAAAAGCTAGTTGGAAGTGATAGTCCGCTTAATATGAACACTGTATGAAATCTATGTGTCGGGGTCTTTATATGTTAGCACAACAGAACAGTGATACTCAGTCGTTTCTCGTCTGGTGAACAGTGTGTAGTTGTAGCAGTCTAAATAGGCGACGTTCATACACGCGCACGTAGTAACAATGTTTCAGGTGATCGCGCAATGAATTTCAATTCTCAAATCGTACAACAATCCAATCAATCGATCATACAACTCTTCAAAAGTGTACATTCAGACTTATGTGCTCTTTCGAATCCATTTTCGTAGTGTATCTGTAATTCTATCAAAAGAAAAGAATATACATGTCGAGTAATTACAATAGTTGTTGCCAACAATACCGATTGTTGATTCTTTCTGCTATCCGATGATATTTTCATTCAAACAACAATGTGTACATGTGATTTGAAAATGTCGTATACATCGATTAGAAGTGTTGTGTGTTACTGTTTAGTGTTTGTGTCCATTATTTTGAATTGTGCAAATGCGTTTAACGTAGAAACGAAAAATTTTGTCAGGCATACTGGCTCGCGTTCATCTATGTTTGGATTCAGTGTCACCTTACATCAGAACAACAGAGACAGTTGGTGAGTTTTCTTTACGTCCGAGACGAGTACTTTTGAAATATGTCGATTATTTTTAGACAATCGTCACTTTTCTCATTTTCGCACATTGATGTCATCCTTTTAATTTAAAATAATTGTATACAAAATCATTTACGAGTTTACGTTTGTAATTCAATTTTAATTTCGTTTGATTTTTTCAAATTCTCATTTATACAGAACAATTAAAATAAACATGTAATATATATATATATATATATATATATATATGCAATTTCAATGTAAATAAGAAAATATAAAACACTGATAAAAAATTAATAAACAGTGAACTAATGATATTAAAGATTTTATTGTAAATTTTGGGAAAAAAGAATCAATAAATTGTCCGAGTTTGAAAAAATTAAAAAAGCTTTTATTCAATATTGGATAAACAAAGACTGAATATATATATATATATATATATATATATATATATATATATATATATATATATATATATATATATATAAATCAAACTTTTAGAATTAGATGTAAAAAGTGTACATTTGTTTAAAAAAATCGAATATGAACGACCTAACATTTCTTTTTTTTATTTTCCAATATATTTCCCATTATTCTTATCTCATTGATTTTTTAAAAAAGTGGTTATTCTACGCATACATTTTTGTGTAAAAAATATTCTAGATATATTTTTTGTTTAACGTATATATAACTATTAATTTTCTTTTTCATTATATTTATGACCACGTTATCAGTGGCTATCTTTTATAACTACGCTTGATATACTAGTTATATAATAGATGAGCCACTTAAATCCTTTATGAATTTTTTTTATACTTCATGGCTTTTGCTTTTTTCTATTCTCTCAATTATTTTATTATCTTCTTCTGCATATGACTCATTTATTTCTATTTCACTTTTTTATATTAATGTTTACTTTCATACTTGTATACAAAGTCAACAATATAAAATGGGAATAATGGAAGTGTTTTTCATTTTTGTTGCATATGTATTTTAATTTAGTAGAAGTATATTCATTTACTATAATTTTCTTTAACAGTCTGTGTATTTCAAAGTAAAAAAAAAACAAAGTATAATTAATACAAAAATAAATCAAAAAACATTCACACCAGATTTATAAGAAAAATGTTTATTATTTATTTAATGCATAATTTTTGAATATTAATATTTATGTAAAAAAATATTATATCTGTATATTTATATACAATTTTATTCATAAAGTTGTTCTATAAACTTTTATAAAGAGTCAAGAATGCAAAATGAATAAAACTTTATCCATGTTATATTATATATATATATATATATATATATATATATATATATATATATATATATATATATATATATATATATATATATATATATATATATATATGACCGTGTGTGGTTGAACAAATATTTATGTTTTAACCAACAAAATATAATAATTTTTTCCTAAACTTCAAAAATGAAATTCATATTTATAAGTGAATAAAACAGGTTTTGAAACTGGTGAGAAAATGGTCAATAATGTGAATATATAAATTTAATATTACAGTAGCGAAAAAAATTAATTTCGATCGAAAATTTATGATGGAATAAAAAATATGTTGCTTATTGATAATATATTCTAGATTTACTACAAAATGTCGATCCTTTTTTAATATAAATTATTTTATTTAAATGTACACACATACACACAGATAAATATATGTATATATAAATATTTTAATTGGAACTTTTTCAAATATCATTTTTTAATATTATGTGAAAATAAAGTATTCATTAAAAAGGATATTCTATGATAGGTTTATAGACATTTATGATGGAATAAAAAATATGTTGCTTATTGATAATATATTCTAGATTTACTACAAAATGTCGATCCTTTTTAATATAAATTATTTTTACCATATTTTTGTTTATTTAATTTACATTTATAATTCGGCACAAATATATATATATATATATATATATAATAAATTAATAATTCATCAGTGTATATAAAAACAATAAATTATATTTTAAATCTTTTAACTGAGTGATATTAAAATGAACGAGCTATAGAACAAACATTTACAGAATCTTCTATATATAATAGATTTATAATCATATTTGATAGATATATGTCTTTTTCAATTAATTTAATAGTTTATCGACTACAATACAAACGTTTCGTACATCAATAATCTCCTATAACACACATATGTGAAAAATCGATGATTTCAACTCATTAACCTGAATTACACTTTCGTATCACTTACTCATCCAGTTACTCAGTCCGCCTACACAAAAGCAATACATTCTCGCCTTTAGTTCGCGCCCACAGTCCATGGAACTACCCATTCGAAGAATTATTAGTAGTCGATGCCCGTAACAGGTCTGCTCAACAGTACTGCTGCCAATTCGATCAAGAATATATTTTAAAAGATTAGCATACAGCAACCTGTCAATATGTCTTTTAATACAGTGAAATGTGTATAGTGAATTTTTGTTTAGAAATTGTTAACATTATAATATAAAAAACATTCAAGTTTTTTTTAGTTATTTTAGAATGTAACATGTTTTTAAAATTATTTATTTTTTAGTTAATGCTTTTATATTGTTATATTTAACTGACTAATTATTTTGATATAAATATAAAAGATTAATAGAACAATATATATATATATATATATATGCATATACATACATTAAATATTATAGACATAAAACAGATGTTAAATTTTGCCAAAACGTCCACTAAAAATTAACATAATATTTCAAATGTACACCAAATTCACTTCTACAGGAAGTTACATGTCAAACATAGATCATTATATGACTTGGTGGAGTGGAGTGTATTATAAGAGGATGTAGGGTCACACGAGGGTCTCGGGTTCTTTATCAACGCACGATATATACACCAGTTTACATTAAATATCAAAAATAACATGTATTGTATTGTACAGAGTTGAGATAATTTATAAAATATGTGATATTATGACTGTATTAAATATTATCATATATAAAAAAAGGAAAACAATAAAATATGTAATAAAGATGATTTGTTGGTTAACACGTTTATGTATTAAAACATCGATACGTTATCAATTGGTCACTATGTATTTTAAAAAAACTGTTTGAAAGATCAAACAGAATTTTTTTAACGAGTTTCATATGAAATTCATTATATATACGAGATAAAATTAATCTTGTTATCATTATTTAATTAAATGCCATTATATATATATATATATATATATATATATATATATATATATATATATATATAATGTATTATATATTTATGTATATAATTATTTTAAAATATATCAAAATAATTGTATATTATTGTAATAAACATCTTCTATGGAAAATCGTGCTAAATGATATTAATTAAAAATATTGTTATTGCTGGTCTCTATTTTTTAATTTGAAAACCTTAAAAATATTGTTTGTTTTGGAACTGTGGTGGAATTTACTTCAACACAAATGAATTTTTATCTCCAACACCACAATGGTTATGAAGTGTTCAATAATCACTTATTGTTTATAACAACAGTAGTTAATAGTTTTCTTTTTAACAAAAAGGCTCTGACGATGATGGTATCGTCATCGAAATGCGCATCAGTCAACTATTGTTATAAACAAAAAGTAAACAATAAGCGATTATTGAACACTTCATAACCATTGTGGTGTTGGGGATAAAAATTCATTTGTGTTAAAAATATTATTATAGCATCTCGATGTATTTCTTAGAATGTGTATCATTATAAGGTAATTTTTGATACTCACTTTCGATAAGTGAGTATATTTTTTTTATATGGTACATTTAAGGGTTTGATACTTACATCCATACATAAACAGTACCATATCAAAATTTAGATTCAAAACGATGCTTAGTAATGGTAAAAGTATTAATTTTAACTTCATATGATCCTTAGAGTTTTAGTTAGTCCATGAGTTTATTTTTTTTTCTTCAGAGTTTGTACAAATTTTATGAAAAAAGTTCATTTAAAGCTTTTTTGAAATACGATAATTTTTTTAATAATAATAGATAAACATTTGTGAATTAAAACTTTTTGTTTTAAAAAATGTCAGTAATTTCATTTTTTTTTTTTATTAAATTATTGTTATATTTAATTTCATATATATATATATATATATATATATATATATATATATATATATATATATATATATATATATATATATATATACACACATACTAAATTTACTAGGTGCCTGAATCATTCTACACTAAATTCATTTAAAACAAGCAATTAATTTTTAGAGGGTATGAAAATAAACACACGTTTCTATTTTCATATAAACCTCACACCATATTACAGCTACTGTAACGTAATTGTTTTGAACAGAACTTTATCTGATGTTTAGAAACATTTGTTCTGTAATATTCATATTTATAAGCGTGTTGGTAGCAGTAAATGCTACTGTCGTTACTTGACATAGGGCAGAGGGCCTAGTGCAGTGTGTTAGATGTCAGCAACAGGGTCATTATATTAAAAAAATGTATACACATTGAGACACATGTACATGTGTATCCAACTTTCGATTATGATCTTGGTAAACGCGTTTGGTTTTGTTCTTTCTGTATACATGTATATATATACATATATATATATATATATATATATATATATATATATATATATGTATATGTGTATGTAAAAAAACTGTATATAATATTTTATTTTTGAGTAAATATTCCGATATGTTTTTATTTCAATATTTTAATAAATATATAAAAATCATTCTGTTATATATGCTCATCCAAATATGACGCCTAGATTCGTGAGTTATTAAAAAGAAGCATGTGTATAGTTTCTTTTTAATAAAACACATTTGGATAACCCTATATATTTTTTAATTTTATTTAGATTTTTATAGGATTATATATATATATATATAAAACTTGAAATTTTCAAGTTACTTCTAAATTGTATTTAAATGTTTAATACTTTTTCAAAATAAAAATAATCGATAGAATACCCCATCCGAAGACATGAAAGTATAATAGAGGACCGAATAGCTTTTAAAAAAAAGTAATGAATGATTCATTGACAGATCTTCATTCAAGAATGACACTATGAAGGATTATGATGAAGATATACAATAAATGATAGTCTATCTATGCACTGTAATATAAAAAAGAACAAATGTCTTTTTTCCAACTGTATTATTCATTGATATCCATCTTTAGGTTATATTTTTTTTCTATATTAAATTATGTCTGTCTTGAACAATTGTTAAATTTTCTGTCGACTTGTCCATAACTATTTTTAATAATCATGAAGTATTCAAAAATTTATCTCTATAGACATCTGTATCGACTATTATATTTTATATTCATTAAGTGTATTATTACAATTATATATATATATATATATATATATATATATATATATATATATATATATATATATATTATTAGGTAGGTTTGTAGATACTATTCTACTAAGCAACCTCTTGATGTCACAAATTAAAACTGTAATTAAATAGGAATAGAAATCCTTAATATACGTACATAGGGGTAAAAATTAAGTAATTATTTTTTTCTAAAAATAACTGTTTTTGTAAAATGTACCACATATAAATGAATTCAATTTTAATAAGTTTTTTTGAAAAAATAGTTTTTTTTTTAGAAAGAATACTAGTCCATATGACTTTATTAGTATATGTTAAGCTCTGATTGCTAACTAAGAACATGTTAAATTTGTCAATGACCTAATCCAATCAAAGATTGATTCGCTACATGAGAAAATCTAAATTAGCTCTTGTACATAATGTTTTGTTTTTAAATTAGACCACGTATTGTTATTGCCAAGTGATGTGTATATCTGTAGGTTTGGCTCATACTGTCGATGAATCACGGAAGACACGCGTTGATGAGACAATCTTTGTTAGACGGTGCGTACTCGATGTTTCTACTAAAATCAACGTTCAAGTTTTCTGAACAGCCCACGAGAGTGTCTTACTTTTTGTCGTCGTCGTGCTAAATATATATGCGTACGCCCGCACGTCTTCTGGAATAAACGTGGCGTCAGTTTGTATCATTCGGTTTACAACTGTAGCATGGAATATTCATTAATGCAGTGTGCAAAAATTGCATGCTCGATTTGGTGTTGAAAATATGTAGGAGACATTTTGTTCATATTTTATGTTAATTAAAAACAATTACATTTACGTCTGGGTAACATATGTGCACAACACGAATATAACAAGAATACGTTCGTCTTTCAGCCATGAAAAATTAAATCTTGGAAATATACTATGTGGTTTTTCAATTTACGTTTATTATTGTTAGTGTATATATATCATATTTTGAAAATGAAATGACCGTCAAAATATGGTTAGTATACAAATGAACAATGATTTTTAAATATTTTTATAAAATCATATTTTCTCGAAGAGTAATTTATTTATGTAAAAGTGAATTATTCTTAATGCTTAACAATTGCACAAAAATAGATTATTTTTTTTAAAAAAAATGATATTATCGAGATACAAACTAGTTCATTTGTCTCGCAGTCTGCGTCCATATCATTATTTTTTTTTTTTTTTTTTTAGAAACATACAGTCCTTAAAATAACCAGTATATATAACGATGTTATACATACATATATATAAAATGTTGGCGTCACCTACTGTTTGGCTGTCAGCCAATATTGGCACTCGAAACTACTGACCGTCATCCGTCGATGTTTAAATTTAGTACTCGTACAAAAACATTAAATGCACATCCTATTCACCTATCCACACGTTCGTCTAAACAAAATAAAAATCACACTGCAACAACTCCACGCGTTCAGAATTAGAATTGTACGTCAATTATTTGCTAGCAAATGATTAATGATATTGTAAAAGAAATCCGAATACAAATTAACAACCGATTTAGAATCGAGATATAAACGGTTGATACAACGAACAAGATTTCGTCTTAAGACGGCATTAACGAAAGACGTTCTTTTTATTTGTAACTATTTATTTGTTTATTACTACGAATCATCTAATTGGACTGAATCGATAACATCACAATAATATTCAGACTGGATTGTATTCAATTACGAGAATTTATTAGCGTATCATACGAAGGTCAGAATAAAAATTTAAGACGTGACCGTTTATTAACAAGTCTTTGAGTTGAACGTTTCCTTTAATTTCGGACAATTATATTTTTATGTATCATACACTTGTGAATTTTAATTAATTATTATCTTAGAAAACCATACAGTTATACTTCTTGATATAGATAAATACAATCGTATTTTATTCCATATTAAAAAGGAATTTTTAGAATATTTCAAACACGGTGTTATTAAAACTTCGAGTTATTAAAAATACATTCCTCGTATGAAAATGTGTAGTTATTTTAACAATTCCAGTTTATTTTGTTGCATGTCTATTTTTATAGACAAATAACTGAAAGTATTCGAATACGTCGTTTAAATGCACATCATGTGTCATTTATATTATTCAATGAATTTAGCTATGTGAACTTTTCGTGTTATTAGACGTGAAAAATTGTATGCGTGACTTATATATTAATTATTAAATTAAGCAAAAAATATTGTAATTAGTATCCGGAATAAGTAATCAAAAAACCTATTGTTGAATATCAAACATACGGTATCTTGTTTAATGTAACTGAACATTTTATGCAGCTGGCAAACAGTTATTGGTTAATATTTATTATTTAATTGAATTGAAAGAAAGAGTTTGTGGTATTTTATTAACATTTTTAATTTAAATATTTTTTGACAATTTTTTAAAACAACATAATCTGTAAATAAATAAATGTGATATTTGGAATAATTAAAAATAAAATTCAAGTTATTTAATATATATAAGATATGAGTTTAGATATTACAAAAGAATAATTTTATATTTTTATACTGATAATGTTAAACAATTTTTTTAAAATCCTTTTTAAAAATCTAAAATACTCATAAAAGAACATAGGTATTAATTTTATTAAAATTTCAGTAAAAATAAATAAAATTGAAAATAAATATATACATTAAATTGTAAAAAGAAAGATTTTTAAAATTGCTAAACACATAATTAAATTGTTTTTTAATATATGTAATTTTCAAGATAATAAAATATGTCAAAAATATTTCAAATTGATACAAGTATTGAAACTAGTTGTTACAAAATATATTTGTGATCCAACGATGAATTTTCTAAGAAGTAGAGAAAATATTCTCATTTTTATTTTTAAACCAAGCCTTCAAAAATCAAAATTAAAAATTGAATACCTGTCAATGATACAAATACTGAAATCAATCGATAAAATACATTTTAAATAATTATCTAATGGTCTTTTATAAAAAAATTGTTAGATAGGAATTGAAGCAAAGAATTTTCACTACAAAATAGACTTGTATTGGAATATAATTAAAAATAAATATTTATTTTTCGAAGTATTAAAAAAAACTTATATTTAATTTCAAATGAAATCCATAATTTACATTTACAACTCAAATAAATTACACCTCGATACCACAATAATTTATAAAAAAGTATAAGCTGTAAAATTTTGATAATGGTATGTTCATTGAAATGTGAAGTAGCAAAAAAAAACATATAAAATATACACACAACAAAATCACTTATATAAAATCATTTAGTATTAAAATGAGTGACTTATTTAAGAAAAAATGAATTAGCAGTAATACCAAATTTATTTAATATTGTAAAAAATTTAAACAACAAATTGTACTTATTTTGATATTATTTAGAACTGTATTATAATTTATTCTTATCATAAAAAATATATTTTTTTAAATTTTCAGTTGAGTTGCTAGTAGCTATAGTTCCAAAATTAAAATACTGTATATATTTAAAATATAGGGTCATACAAATGTGACTCCTAGATTTATGTTTTATTGGAAAGAAAGATATGTATAGGATGGTGTATGGTGAAACATGTGAATAGTTTTTTTTTAATAAAACACAAATCTAGGCGTCATATTTGGATATATATATCTATATATATATATATATATATATATATATATATATATATATATATATATATATATATATAATTCAATTACAAAAATGAATAAGCAATATTATATACTAATTAATTACATTTATATCAATTATTCTTAATGAAAATATAATTTAATTAACTTAATTAAATGTACAATAAGTGCTATAAAGATAAAATCTAAAAAGTCAACCATTTTCTCGTCTACTTTTATGAAGATTATAAAACACGCCTGTTTTTATAATTCGTCTTACATTATTATAGTACGATATAAAAAACAGGATACAATTATCGTGTAAAACGATAAAATTTACCCCGTCGAACTTGCGCTACACAAAACAATAGCGGTATAATTACATGGGAAATTTATAAAGTTAACAAACTGAACGATTTTATGGTCTGTTGGAGAAAAGTGCTCGTATTAATTGAGTTTAAGCTGGGGTTGACATACCTTTTAGTCACTGACCACAGTTACTGTGTGCTGTGATGTTCGTGATCTGCGAGGTTGTTCCGAGAAAGTAAAATCAATGTACCTGCCTTAATTTAAACTTGTTATAAACGTTAACGAGACACGTACGATGTGATAATATATGTATATAATTTAAATTAGAATGTGTAATACTGTAATTTAAGTCTATATTTCCTATTAATGTACAGAAAGTTGTTTTTACATTTTATATACTTTTTATGTTTATAATTAATTAATAGTTGAATTAAATATAACATTTTGTTTACATTATTTTACTCTTTTTTTGTTAAGATCTTACAATTACTCTAATAGATTTATAGAAGTTAAAATGGTTCTCCCCCTCCCCCCAACTCTCTATATATGTTTGTATAATAAAAAATTTGCCATCTAACTTCCTTATGTGCTAAATATATGAATTAAAAAATTAAACAAGTGTGATTGGTGCAGTTATACAAAAATATAAATGAACGAATGAAAAATCGTGTCACAGCTTATGTCCAGTTATCAAACACTTGCTGGCTTCAAATCGTAATGACTGTGACCCATGCATAAGCGAGTAAATGAAGCACCAAGGTTGTATCATTCAGTGCAAAAATACTCCGCTTCGGTCATATTTATTTTTGTAATAAATGAAACTCTGAATTTGAATTATATAATAGTTTTAATGTATTTTTTACGAGTAGATTTGATCAATCAGTCGCGTTAATATTGTTATCTAGTCACATTTTTTGCTAATATCATTTTTGATACGGATGTAGTACGATTAGTTTTTAAATCACTTGTGACGTAATTGTGATTTATATTCTAAGTTTCGTTGAATATTTACATATTTATCTATTTTTATCTATTGACACATTTCATATGAAATTATATGCCATGGAATATAAAATATCTCCTTAAACTTGACTTTATTTTATAATCTTTAACCTTAATTAAGTATTATCTAAATGTGTTTTTTTAATACTGTAATTATTTAGAATATTTGCAATTTTTCTTATCATGCATTATTTTTAATAATTTATTATGATAATAAGGCATTAAAAATAAATTTAAAATTTAAATAAAGTATTATAGAGAAATGATTAAATTATTCTATTTTTTTTAAAAAAAAAAAGTAGATATGGATAATATAATAGGTATATATATATATGTATATATTTAATAGGTGTGTTATATATATATTTTTAGTAGAAAAATAATTAAGTTTTTAGTTGTTTCTAAAAATTTATAAATAAAAAAAAGTTTTAATGTTACAACATATTTTTATAAAAAAATATTTGAATAAAATTATGTGCAATTATAGAAAGTACATAGATAAATAGATAATCATAGTGAAATGATAGAGCTGTTCAGAGACAGTTTAGAAAATAGATACAAAGGCGCGACTTTGATCTGCAATTTTAAGATTTCTATTGGTTACTCAGCCTGGAAACATTTTAATTATTCTTTTCGTTACAGAAATGATCATGCACTAAAAATTAATTGTGAAATAACAAAAAAAAAATGATGAAAATTCAGTCTTTCATAGAATTGTTCGGATTTTAAATGCTCGTCATTTTAATAAATTCAAATTAATGCTTTTTCAGTGAAGATTTTTAAGATTAGATTAAAAAAAGAGTACATTTAATTAAAATCGTTTCAAATTTCAACAATTGTAGTGAAACGAAGAGTGAAACACAGAGATATATAAAAAGATGTACTTATATTAGAAATAATAAATAGAGACAAGAGAAATGAGTGAATCCATCAACAAACAAAAATTACGAATGTTATAAGAATGAAAAGCTTAAAATGGAAATTGACTGGTTATATAGAGAATATCATCGATGAACAACAGAAATTACTGATTGGGAATTTAGAAATATGAAAAAGCCAAGAGATTCATGGATAGATGAGATTGGGATCTGAGAAAATTGATTGGTATGAAATGGAAAAGAAAAATGATGAATTGTTGAAATGGAAAGATTGAATGAGTTTTCGTTGAGCTGAAAATAGAAAAAAAGTAATAATGATATATATATATATATATATATATATATATATATATATATATATATATAATAGTTCCATTGCAAAATTAATCTTTTCCGATCGTGAACGATTACTTCCGAAGATTAACGATTACAATTGCGAAATGATGTGTTGAAATTTTCACATCACTCCGCAATTTCAATCGTTAATCTTCGAAAGTAATCGTTCACGTTCGGAGTAACATAATTATTAATAACATTAATTTTTCAATGGAATTATTTTAGATATAGAGATAGATAGAGAAATTTCGTTTCTGAACTTTCCCAAAGCTTTCCGAGAATTATTGAAAAACAAATTATATGGCATTTTAAACTTAACAAAAAATTGAAAAAATAAATTTTTAAATAGATTTTTCGAACATATTTTCAGACAAAACAAATTTTAATTTTATTGACATTCGATTTGAATGCACATCAGATCACCAATCTATAATAAATATGGTCTATACAGAAACATTAACATAGCTTTCTAAACGTTTTATTTTTTATAACTTACTTACATTGTTAAATAGAAGCAAGTTCTGGGGTCAAGTAGGGGGTGGAACCCCCTGATTTTTATATATAAATATATATATATATATATATATTGTTTTATTCTGAATAAAACTGTAGTATATTAACACAGTTAAATTTCCTAACAGTAATTTATCAATAAATGTATGTAAAATAAAAGAAAGACTGTGTCAGTGTAGAATTAATTTCTCCATTATTCAATATATACCTGTAGGGCTTAGCATCGATTTAAAAAAAAATGCTTGTGTAAATTTACGATCAGATTCTATTCAAAGTTCAAACCGTATAATCATATTACTACATGTCCAATCAATACGAACAAACTGTCGCTTTAACCAGATGCTTAATGTAAATGTTTTTGGCTGAGTTTTTAAATCACGAAACCCACGCAATAAGAGAATGAAAGTGTGCCATGGCGCCAGTATAAATGAAACACGAGTCTCGGCATCTCGTACACAAACACAGTACTAAGATGCGACGCATTCGGTCACATATTGTATTTGAATGTCATCGACGATGTTTTCTTTTCTTTCGTTTTCACTTTTGTACAAAAATAAAATATGTTCTAGATGTTCTTTTCACTTGTCGCATATTATCAACCGTTGTTTCAGTACGTTGCTGTTATTGTATGTTTTAGAACTGAAACAGTTGTTGAGTCGTAAAATATGAAATAATGCACAACTTAATGAAATGTTCATACCAGACGATTGTCGTGACAAGAAGTTTTAAATGTAGCTTGAATCTCATTAAACTACATTGTAAAAGATCACAATTTGCACTAAACGAATTATAACCTTAATTGTATAACAAAAATTTACTGTTACGTTTTTTAAATATAAATTTTAAAAAACATAATAATTGTTATGTTATTTTATCAAAGAAATTAAAACAGTAACCTATCATAGGAATGCAAACAAATTTTAAGGAAAAGTTATTATTTAAACTTCATTTATTTAACATTCATTTATTTAATTTTCTTATTAAATCCATTGACTCTACTTAAAACTGAATTTTCACCTAACTAACCCATTACCTTCCAAATTTTTTCTTTTTGACATTTTTGGTTATTAGGGTTGAAAATGGAATTAGATAATGGAATTTAGGTTACTTTACTTGTATATTTAAAAAATAGTTATTTTTTAACATTTTTTATTGATACTCATTTAGGGCTCATGGAATTTCCAGTTACAAAAATCTTGAAAAAACAAAAAGTATTACAAACACAAGAAAAACTCATATTCTATACCAAACAGGAAAGCATTCGACATGTAATCCTATATTACATTTTCTACACTGCTTGCGCATATTTATGCCACATATGGTACATTTCCTTTGTTTTCCCTCACAGGTCCTTTCCAATACATGTCCAATTGGATCAAATATAACACCTTCAGGTACAAAGCTTTTCCTTGTTATGCTTGAACTGGGTCTTCCAGTGACTTGAGGATTGGATAATGATTCTTTTTTCATAAATGTTCTTGCAATATTGCGTTTGAAGTCTGATAACGAGATGTTTTTATTCGAAGCAGTATAAAGAACATGAGCGTTAACAACAGCAACATCAATAGCATTTGTAAAAAGAGGAAAATACCATTTCTTACCTCTAAATTTAATGCGATACTTTTGGACATTCCAGTCCAGCTTGCCAACCCCACCCATATATTTATTATATTGCCCTACAATGTTTGGTCTATCCACTCGAAATTCTTTCTTTTCTTTATTAGAATATCTTTTCACTTTTTCTAAAGGTTATAATCCTAAATAATTTGACAGAACTTTAACGCAGTTATTGTCATTTCAAATCAATGCAAACATTTTATTACTTTCATCAAAATAATAATCGTATGCTCCACGTTCTTCTTTTTTCATTATGTTATCAGATTTCAAGGGACACTTATTCATTCTATCGTGCTGTTCCAGTCGCCTTTATATTACGTTCTTTCAATTTCAATAATAATTCAAAGCTGGTAAAGAAGTTGTCGAAAAATATTTCATATTCTAATGTATACTGCAGAAAAGAACTATTGTCGTTAAAATGCAAATTTCTTTTTATTTCTAAAAACCTGTGCTTTGGCATACAGTTTCTAACGCAGGTAAGATTCAGATCTTCATCTTCACACCAGTATAATACTGCCCCGAAAACTGCAAAAGTAAAAAAAAAACTATGAATTACTAAAATACTTAAATATTATCAGTTTTATATCATAGCACATTCCATGAGCCCCAAATGGAGATCAGATATATTTTATAGTATATTTTTTATAATAAGTATTATATATACTTATAAATTATTGTGCTATCAACTAAAAGGATATATTAGTAGTCTCACACACGAATCTGCCAAAAAAAAGCAAAAAAATACGTACAAAAAGTTCACTAGAAAACATTGTAAACATTAAAACATCATTTTACCGCATCGGTTATAAATTTATATATCAAATACTTTTACAAGTTAGGCAACATTAAAACAAAAAATAATTTTGAAAACTAGAAGGTATGTGTGTTTAACGAATACAAATTTTATTTAATATAATCCTATTGTAAGTGAAAAATAAAATAAAATATTCAAATCCCCATTTGGGGATCGCGGAAGTGAATGGGTCAATATCATCGACAATAATAATTCGTTTTAAATAGTCTTCGAGAATTATTTTTAATTTAAAAATATAAATTTTTTAAACTGAAATTTTATGCTAAATTTTTGATTTTTTTTTAGTAAATTATAAAATTATTTGAATTTCAGTATCTATGGCTATTCTATTTGTATAAATTACATATATATATATATATATATATATATATATATATATATATATATATATATACATTTGTGTGTGTGTATGTTCCTCATATCGAGATTCATTTAGTAAGTCAATCGTGCTTAAAGCTCATGTATAAAACCATATTTCAAAGCAATTTAATAATTATCATTACTGGTATTACCTGTCATCAATAACATTTTTTTCTAGTATCAAGATCAATATTTCTTCACGCAGCGCGTTCTGCAGCTATAAAACATATACAATTGAAAGTTTTTGTTTCCCACGTTATAGATTAGAAAAGAATTATGAACGAATATAATTTATTCTGACAGACATATTCGGTATCAATAGATTTAGTCGCAAGTTTTTATTCTTCAGTTAAGAAAACAGTATTAGGCTTATCATAAAATCATATTATTTTAATCTCGGACTACGCATTTAGCTCCAATTTGTTAATACGTTGAGTAATTTATGAAATCGATTCATTTGCATATCACCTGTTTAAGAATGATTAAATAGTGTAACTTATCTAAGAGGTAATAATTTTGGTACGAGTTTTGAAACGGACCTTCAATTTGTTTATATAAAAAAAATTATTCAAAGTATAAAGACTTATACATTTCTTTCAAATTAATTCATTATAACAAAATTCAAACAGATATATAAACATCACTCGTTTCTTTAATTGACAAATGATAGATGAAGCGTTTAATACAAATCGAATTCGTTGTAATTTCTAAACATTTTTTTTTACAAAAAAAACTCAATATAATAACAACATGCCGTGCTTGTGACTCTTGATATATTTTTTAACATAATGACTTTATTACATCGTTGAAATGTGTTGTACTTTAATGAAAATACTACACCGTTGGCAATAAAATACATTTATAACACTTCAGTTGAATAAGATAGAAATGATTGAGTTTATTTTAATAGCTCGGTTTTAGATTTCACAGATACATATCGAATTGTATAGGAACCCTGCGGAGATTCGATTCGCAAAACGCGTTGGCAATTACTTACATGATCGAAATAATAAAAAGCAGCATGTATTGAAAAATATTATTAATATCAAGTATAAATATAATTCCACATATCATTTAACGACGTATAAATTGTCAATCAGTGATAGGAAAAAATTACAATTATCTTATTAATCATCAGAAACAATTTATCTACATTGCATATAAAATTAATTAGCCGAATGTAGGACTTTAACGAATTAAGGTTCTACTAATATAATTGAAAACGGTTCTCTCAGTCGATAACGTCTCTTTCTCAATCCTCGATATGAACATTTAGTCATTTCCATGTGCGGTCAAAGATTTTTTTTATCTGAATGTTGGATCAGTTCGGTGAGCCATCAATTAGAAAAGGCGGTTCTTGTACAGATTGATACAATGATTTCAGCATGATTGATACGGTCATTATTCAAATGACATATTGTGGAGATCTGATCTATTATTTTCTGTATTTTAATTGAAGAAGAAATTGATATGGGATACTTGTATGTTAGTATCTCTGATCAATACGGTATAAGCTATTCATTCATCGTTAACAATACGATTCAGTTATTAGTCATTAGAACTGTTGTACTAACGATGGCAAATTGATTTTGTAGATTGTACATCGTATATATATGAACTTTTTAATAACTATGTATATATTGTACATTAATATAAAATTGTTCAACAAATTTAATTTTAATAATTAGTTTCATTACATGGCATAAAATATTAAAAATAAAAAAGTTATAAAAGAACTTAAATATTTCTTGTATGTATTTTTTTTAAATTCTGAATTGTTATAAGAGTTATTATTATTTTTTATTAAATCATTAATCCTCTGTAGTCATAAGTTCTTAATTTTTTTAAAAAATCCAAATAATTTTAATTACTGATAAGCAGTTTTTTATTAATATGACTTGAAATAATATTTATAGTTTTTATGAATGATTATTGATTTTTTATTGTTCGGTCTAAACTTTTATATTAATTCTTTATATAGAATTTTAATGTATATATATTTTTTTGTTAAAATTAATTTTTATAAAAATATTCACTAATCACTTATTATTTGAGAACAATAAGTAATTATTAAATTCTTTTATAATAACCTGTAGTGTTGAAATGAATAGTTAATTTGTGCAAATAGAATTCATTAGAATCATGGACAAACATGTTATATAAATTACTGAAAATTTTTAGCGTAACTGAAGAATTCTTTAGAATAATATTTATAATTTAATCTGTTTTGTAAAAAATTACTGTTAAACATAAATATTTTTAATAAGTTTATATATTTTTTATTAAAATTAATATTTGCTTTAAATCTCATAAAAATATTTAATATTTCTTTCACAATTGATTTAAAACAATGTTTAATCCAATTTAAACAATTTATTCATTCCCAAACACCAAAAAATCTCCTATATTATTTATTTGTTAATGATTTTATTTCAAACTTTCTGATAACACCTAATTTCATTTCATAATAATTTATTCGTTTTAACAACATGAAATGTTGATTTTATTCACTGATTTTAAAAATGTAAATAATCATTTTAGCATAAGTAATCAGTAAGAGTTAAATTTAGTTACTAAAAATTGTCGGTGTTTAAGATTTATTGGCCTTCGATAACCACTTAAATTATGCAAATAAAATCAGTATATTCTAGTATGATTGTTGAAAAACATAAATATTGTTTATTAAGTCTCGTATATATTATTTTCACAGACAACGAATGCATTCGTGCACTATGAGGAGTGTTTGAATTTATTCTTGACCAATGTCACTAATATTACTCAACTTTCGCTCTTTAAAAATATCACGATATTTCAGAATGTTATGTTTCTTCCATATTTGTATATATACAAGTTTATCTATATTTATTTGTGTGTGTATGTACAATGAACAAAAACAATTACTCAATTACTTAATTTATGGAGGCTTATTATTCGTGTACTAAGCCATGTATGTTTGATATTATCTTTTAAATAACTACATGTACATTCAATGGATAACAGTAAATCGTCAATAGTAACTCTATATTATATATCTTTTAATTTATCTCATGAAAAAATATGTCTTATTATCTGTATTGTTTTGATAAAAATTATGATAAAGCAGAAGAAATCAGAAATACTCTTTATATCAGATATTGAAAATTATTTATGAAAAATTAGAAAAATAATGCAATAATAAAATCGACGAACATTTTTTTACTGATTTATTTAATAATATATTTTAATATTTGCATATATTTATTACTGAGCAAGAATTTTATTAACATAATTTTATACATTAATATCAACCAACATTTTTTAAGAATATAGTTAATTTTATGTAACTTTTAATGAGGTATTAAGGACTTTTATTATAGTTCATTTTATGTAATTACTTCATTACAAGAACATAATTTAAAATAAGAAATAATTTTTTATTATTTTCTTTCGTGATGAATAAAAATTAATGTGTTAAAATAAGAAATGTATTTAATTTACAGCATATTAAAATGTTTCTATGTAATTAAACATTATTTTTTACATGTTTTTCTTTATATATTATAAAAGCTATATTTTGTAAAATTGAAATAAAAATCTTATAATTATATATTTTTTCAATTTTAGTTTTATAACCATTTTATATAATTTTTTTTTCTTGCTTTTTTTCTTTAAAAAAATAAAATAATACATTTTTAATAAATTATATATGTGGATAAATAATAAAGAAAATTATTGTATTAAAAATATATAACATTTTTCTTATTTTTCCTTAGATGAATATAATCATAATTATTTTTATTAATAAGATAATTATTTGAAAAAATATATTTTAATTTACTTTTGTTAAAATTTGAAATAAATTCAAACTTACTAAATTAACGTTTATAAATATGTTTGGTTGAATTTTTTATTAATCACATTTATTATAATCACTTCAAGTATTCATCAATTAAATATACTTTAAACTAAGTACAATGAACGTTAGAAAGAATACAATTTAATTACATCAATTTACATAGAAATATAAGATTAAAAAACGGATCGGATTTCTTGATCGAAACCGACATGTCTTAATAAACATTTACTTTGTTTTAACTTCCGCATAAATTAATTCAATCCACTTGATGTCCACTTATGTCTATATATTTAAAAGAAATATATATTGTATACTTTTCAAGTTAATCAAATATTACATCATAAAATGCCAATGTCCAGAAACATCAAATATTACTCTCTTCGTACGATATTTTCATTACACCAGATACACACACACAAATATATATATATATATATATATATATATATATATATATATATATACAGCTGTACAAATTTATTCAAGAATATAACATTAAGTTGATTGCTTGTTTATCTGTTCGTGCGTTTCCGAAAGGAACGCAGTTTTCCAATACCACACATTTTAGCAAAGGACGAGATTTTTTTTATAAAATAGAGGTGTTTAACGACTTCATGTTTATATTCAGGCGTTTGTGGTATTTCGTCACAACTATCTTTTGCATACATTCACAACAAAACATGACTTAATATGTATATTAATTTATCTGTATATGTGTACTCAGGACTGGATTAAACATTAGTAAAGTATTTGTATTTAATTAAACTTTTAATTGCCTTTTTAAGAAAAGCTTTTATTTCATTTAATTGATGATAATAAACGAATCTTAAAATCATTTTTTTTTATAAACTGTTACTTACATAACTACTTCGAAAATAATTAAAGTATTAGATAAAATTAACTAAAAAATAAATTTCAAACTGAACTGCTACAATACAAATGTAATAATTAAGAATTTCGTTTTTCTTAAAAAAATCAAAAGAATAAAATTATAATACAAAATATGTCTGTTTAGAACAACTCAATGTGAAAGATGATTTATTCATTGAAGTAGTTGATAGAAAAATAAAAATAAAATGAAGATAATCTAGACAAAGAACATTTCAATATTCAAATCGAATATTTTATTTTGCTTGAAGAGAAGTTTGTTATTAAATTTATTTAATGCACTCAATGTTTCATATTCAAAAATTGAAAAGAGTTTTGAATTTAAAACAATTTATTGTTATGATAATATAGAGAAATATATCTATAAATAACAAGAAAAAGAACAAGAAAAAGAATAAGAAAACGAATAAGAGAAAGTATTATGTAACGACTAGTTTAAAAAGAATAAAAAACATTACAAAGAGTATAAAATACAAAATAATTACACGAAGAGGAAATAATTATTAAATGAAAAACAACAATAATTAATCTTTGGAATTCGAAAAGCATGTAATAAAAGGAATTTAAAAAAATATTAGAAATGTATGAATAGAGAATAGAAGCATTTAAGTAAAGTCGTAATTTTTTATAAAAAATATTCTTCAGACATTTAAACAATTTCATTTAGATTTATTTCTAAATTCATCGACTTGTTTTACAGTTTCAGAATTTGATTTTTTTATTATCATCTTAACAGTTACACATAAAAACATACACACATATATATGTATACATATGTGTATCAATTTAAAAATTTATTTTGATGTACAAACTAAATATGTACTTTTCCATTTAACATAAAGTTTGTATTTAACGTTTTATTTAAATTAAAATGTTAAAATACTCTAGAGATAAATTAAACAAAGTGCTAAATAATTTCACTGATTAACATCTCAAAAAGTGTAAATACGAACCTGTATACCTATATATAACATATACAATAATCTTAAAGACAAGTTTCGAAGGTCGTTCTGTGTGCTAATAAAGCCCGTGGCTCCAATCTCTTTTATTTCTTTACTATGTGTGTGTGTGAAGAGATAAACGCCAACCGGTTAACTTTTCTAAAATTAATTGCCGACGAGCAAATGGCAACTTTTTCTAATCGTAAGTTTTTTGTACGAATTTCCATAAAGAGTACGTGTCGTTTACGTGAACTATCCTATTTTTCACGATTCGTCCGTATTTCGCAAGGTCAATTCGTATCATTGTAATGAATAATAATAAAACTAGGTCAAGTTTATGTCAAGTTACATTTTGTGTATATTACCGCAAATGGTCGTAAAGATATCTCTCTCTGTGTTGTAATTTTGATAGAAATTTCACACGTATTGACCATTTGGCGATTTTGTTATTCAGTTGTTGTTCTCTGTTGTGATGAAATAGAAAAGTGAATTACAATAAGTACATTTATTTTCTATTTCGACTTATTTATAATACATACTTATGTACTTATGTGCCATATATGTACACATTTATGCGTAATAATTATTTGAAACAGAATGAAAATATAACCTGTTATTAGGAAATAGTTTTAAATTACTATTAAATATGATCAATATAAAAAGTATCTCAATACAAAATAAAGAATATATATATATATATATATATATATATATATATAATAATTAAATTTTTCTTTGCATGAACTTGTTTCAGCCTTAGTAGTTGAAAATATTTATAAGTCTTAAACATCAATGTGATGACAAGGTAAAAGTATGACAAGTATAAAGAAAAATATGTAAATAAGTAGTATTTGTATATATGCAGAAATTAATTAAAAATTAACATAGCAATGAAATTATATAAAAAATGTGAATATTTTTTGTATATGAAATAAATATATAGGGTTTTGCAATAAGCGCTTTAGAAGTTTAAATGAAAATAAAACAAATAGTATTTAATTAATTACTTATTTCTTTTTTTAAGCATATTCTATGACATTTATAATGGATCACAATTTCACTCATATGACCATTACTTCACTTGACATAGTGCATTCGTTTAGTCCAATTTTTAGTCACTCTTTCACATAATTGTGGCTCAATTTCATGAATTACACCTTCAATGTTTATTTTTAATACTTCTGTTGTTTGTGATTTATCAGCATAAATCAATGATTTCACAAAACCCCACAGAAAATAATCCAATGGAGTTAGATCACATGATCTTGATGGCCAATTGATGAGTCTATATCATGAAATGATGGACTTATTAAATTTTTGTTTCAATAAATTTATTGAAGTTTTTACAGTTTTTAAGTGTTGTTGAAATTTTAAACATTTCATGATAATTTACCAAACTATACTGAGATGAAATGTCAAAATTAGCTTAAAAAAAATCAAACATGGTTGTCGCCAGCTCTCAAGTTCTGACATTCTTATTAGAAAAGTTTATATAAATAAGTATAAAAATATATATATAGTAGAATTTTATAAACAGTTCAAAAATTTGGAAATAATTAAAAGTTGAATATATTATATATATTGTAGAATTAAAATAACTTTTGTTAGTTTTATTTAAATTACAATTAGAAACGAGTAAACAACGTATTAAAAACGTTAAATAATTTCTGAAAAGAATAATTAAAAAAGTGAAATGTTTTAATCTAAATTTAAAAACGATTTATTTCTTTGTAATGCTTATATCACTCTTTAATCATAATTAAACTGAAACGACTCCCTTGTAGATTATATACTATGCATTCATTATTAACTGAGATTTCTATAAATCCAGTCATAAATTTCAATATACATAAAAAACCATAATTATTTCAAGTTCATTGGTTTTATGTTGAATGTATTTGCTGGTTTTTGCAATCAACTTCGCTTAAAATGTAAAAATAGCTCAAGGTACGACTCGTTTCTTGGAAATAAACAGTGCATCATATGCAAACTTGTTTATCGGATTCATTTAGTATTGTATCATCTTTATTTAGAGGTGATATAATCTATCATAAATGTTTTTATTCGTGTATATAAAATGTGATATTTTCACGAAAACGTGAGAAATTTATTTAATTTGAATCATATCAACTTAATGATTCATATATTAGTTTGGTCAGGTTAATTCTGATTTACATTTTTATTTTATGATGTCAATGTTTGTTAAACCACAGATATGTATGTGTATAAACTGGAATTAGAATAAATAGAGATAAAATAATAATTTAATCATAAAAAGATTTCATTGTAGAATAATTATTTAAATATACCAGAATTTTATAAATTAGTAAATATTTGTTTTAAAAAAAACGTTTTTAAAAGTCAATTAACATGATATTGTAATATTTATAATTAATTAACAATGTACAAGATTATATAGACTAGAAATGAACTATTGTCTTTATTTACTTGAAATAATATTAAGTTTTTATAAAATACACACACACATATATGTATATATATATAAATGCAATCTTATATTTCTTCATTGTTAAAATTTTAATTCCATTTTTCATTTTCAAAATATATTTTTGTTAAAATTATAGTAATATGATTTCAGTCCATTAGTAATACCAGAAACAAATTTTTTGACTGGAAAAATTTCTTTTTGAAGTTAAGTTTATGAAAAAATGATCAATTTTTAATATAATACGAATTTTAGACTTGATTTTTTTGTAATAATTATAATAATAACTTAAATACATTTGTTTAAGACAGAAAATATACTGATAAGGATTTCAATAGAAAATACAAATCTAATTTTTAATTGATTATTTTTCGAATATTTTTCTAAAAGCTTTTTGTAAAGATAAAAGTGGTTTAATAAGGCATATTACAGTGTATTCTAAATACGAAATCTTTAAATGAGAAATTAGATTTTTGACAATTGAGTTTTTTTATAATTTTCTTCATATATCTTGCAAGATTTTTTATTCTATGAAACTAAAATTGAGTTTATTTTAATGTAAAAGAAATTACACATATTGTACATTTTTAGTTTCAAGATAGTCTTATTACGTATATTTATCTTTTTTTATAAGAAAATTGAAAAAAAATTAAACCAATATCAAAAAATGTTTAAAGCATTAAATCTTGAAACTGCAAAAAGAAATATAATAATAAAAACTTAATTGGGAGTTATATATAAAAAATCACTACATAATATTTTTATTTTTTTGAAACTTAAAATAATTCACAACGAAAAATGAAATACATATTTACCTCATTTATTATTCTAAATTCCAGTTACTTTCGAAATATTCTTTTCTAATGATTTTTTTAATTCTTATAACTAATTTTATAAAATAAGTAGTAAAGAAGAATTTCAAATGCAGATAATCCTTTCTTTAATAGAAAAAATGTATGTTTTATTACTGGAATTATAAAAAGATATATTTTTTCTAAAAAAAGATTTGAAAGAAATAATCGACGTAATGGTTGTTTCCTTATATTAAAATGTCAATTTTATCACTAACAAACAGGTATTTTGTACATATCGACTCGAATAAATGTAAAATCGCAACGATAAAATGAAAAATATTAACCCACTCAATCGTTTACATAGCCGTAAAGTCGACTATGCACATGTGACGTCAGTATCGTTATTTATGTGGGCGAACGTGCGCGCGGCTCGAGGGCCTAATATGGCTAAAGCCACCTTGTCCTATAATATCAGTGTACGTCGTTGACATTCATTAAACGGAGACAGTGAAATCATTAACAGTACTTTCAACCAACAATCTGTCTTTTCACAACACACACTGAAGTACTCTTCCAGTCAATTATATTTCAAAAACTGAACGAATATCATTAAATGTTCATTATTACATATGTTCTGTTTCACTCGTCCAAATCTTATTTCATTCTGGGTACTTGTTTAATGGTAGTGTTATTTGCATTTAAGCGTCTTATATTATTATAAACACTTCTGATCACTTTTACCTGTTTACATTGCTTTAAATTATTCACAGATGTTCATATTGTTGCATTTTATCTCGTTTCCCTTTTATTACTCCATTATGTTATTTTATGACTGATACTATTATTGTTCTATGAAATAATTTATTTTAAAGTTGTGTTTTCAATTTATGGAAAGATGCTTTTAAATACTCTTTTGTAATGAACAATTATTTTAATTGTCGCAATGTCCTCGAAAGTGTTTTATTTTAATCTTTGTCTTTTATGGATGATTTCGAAATTGTTTCCATTTTGAGATGGTTGACATACATCAAATATTTTTATATACATTTAAAAATAAATCTCTCTCTCTCTCTCTCTCTCTCTCTCTCTATATATATATATATATATATATATATATATATATATATATATATATATATATATATGTAAAATTATGTCATTTTAGGGAGAAAAATAACCAGAAATAGTCTTTTTTTGAAAAATGTTTTTCAATTATAATGGATTTTACATGTGGGCTTCTAAGTGTTTTTTATATGACATTTAATAACATCTGATATATTTATCTTAAGCTAAGGATTTTGTATTTAATTGAAAGCTAAATATTTTTTACCAGAAATCCTAATCAAGTTTTTAGTTTAAAACATAGTAGTTCAAAAAATGTCATATACATTTTTCTAAGGATATTTTATTATAAGAGAATGTTATAATGTTTATTATTTTTGTGTTTACAGTTATATCTTCTGTTTTCTACATTTATTTTTTCAATACTATATTTATTGAAAAATAAAAAAAATCTTTATAAACACAAATATCATAAATTAGCATTTTAAATAAAAAAAATATTGTATGCATAACTATTTTAGTTTAAAACATCCAACAATTTAAATTAATATTATGAATATTGATTTAGAGTCAAAACTGAAAATTCCCTGTTTATTTTTTTCAATTCTATTTTAACAACAATCACAAGTAATTTCTTTGTAATCAGTTGATAAAAAACATGTTTTTTTATCTTATTAATAAAAAAATCATGATATGTGCAATTATTTAATAGATCCTTCAATTGTGACCATATTTAATTTCCTGTTCATTTTTTAACTGAGTCTATTAAACCAAAACTACTATACATAATTGCAAGTACAATTCTCTAAATCGAATTTATGTCCAGTTGTTTAACTTTTTTGTTTACATTTTTTTCTATATAATATGACATCGGCTATGATTGAATGATTTCAGTAGAATATCCACTTATATAAATTACAAATTGTAGACATATATATAAAAAAGATTATTATAGGTTATTATATAGATCAAAGACTTTCAATTCGAAAAGCTGGCATAAATAACAACTAATGTCGTTTGTCTACTAATAACATCGTTTGATATCATCATTGTAGGATATTTTCGTGATTATTCCATTATCAGCAAAAACATAAATCATATTAAATTGTAAATATATAATTTTTTGTACGTTATATCTAAATTTATATAAATATTTAAATAAGTAACATAAACAAAGTTTAAATATAGAAAATGGTTGAAAAACAACGATTATTTCAACTGATTTCTTGATATATAAATGATATTGTATTTTATTTAAAATATTAGCCATGTTTCATCGAATTTCTTATTATATTTATATACATATATTGGAATGTTATTCAAGATGAAGTTCGACTCGATGCTTTCATTCCAATGACTTGTACTATTCTCATATAGGTTACGAGATATAAACATGTGAACTGATGTAAATAAATGTAAAATCAAACCATGTATTATTATTATGTCCAAAGTCATATAGATGATGAAACAAATTGTTTCAATCGGGTCAACGACTGAAAAGATTAAAGGATCGATGTGGCTCACAGTGTCCGCACCATACCACCTCCTGGCATAAACAATGATTGCAGATAAAGGTGTGACAGTACGCTATATGTATACGTATTATAATATAAAAAAATAACATGCGTGCATTATGACCGATTGATGAAGCCCTTTCAGAAATTATGTTGACTTTTGTACCCATTATTACACATACACACACAGGCAAATATACATATATAATATTAACATACATATATTATTCGAAGAATCAAAATTTTTGTCCATACGATTTTTAATCAAAAATTGAACTTTTTTAATTATGTTTTCAAACAACAAAATTCTATTTTTTAAATTGATAAACATGTTTTTAATGAATAATTTATACAATTATAATATGTATTTGTATTCTTATAACATTTTTACTAGATAAAATTAGATTTTAAAAAATCATGATTTTTCATGAAAATTTTAATAGTATTTAGTCGTGGTAATTTTTGAATAAAAAAATTAAAATTCGAATTGATGAATTTTTTATTCCAAATCAAATATTTAAGGCAAATTCAATCGATTTCCATAACATTTTTATTTCATTATTGGAAAATACGATTTTTATAAGTCATAAACAATTTTGGAAGAAATTTAAAATTATATTCTTGTTTTTAAATGAACAGAAAAATTATATTTCAATTGAAAAATTATATATTTTTTTTATTAACTGATAAAAATAATATCTTATTACAAGAAAAAAACACTTTCTTCGTTGATATAATTTAATATTTTTTTAAAAAAAGAAAATAATCAAGAAACGATGAAATTTTTAATCAAAATTTGAAGAATTCACTATAATGTGTTTTCTATTAGCAAAATTGATTTTCCATATGAATAAAGAGGTTCTTTATTAATATTTGAACATATTTTATGATATTATAACATTAATAGTGAATAAAATTAGATTTTAAAAAATCGTGATTTTTTATAAAAATTTGCATACTATAGGTCGTGGTAATTTTTTGACGAAAAAATCGAAATTCGAAATAATTAATTTTTTTATTGAAAATCCATTATTTGAGGTAAATTCAATCGATTTCCATAAAAAAATTGTTTCATTATTGAAAAATACGATTTTTATAAGCCATAAACAATTTTTAAAGAAATCAAAAATTATATTCTTGTCTTTAAATCAAAAGAAAAATTATATTTCATTTAAAAGCGTCCTTATTTTCATACTAGTTGATAAAAATAATGTCTTGTTACAAGAAACACACTTTTTTCATCGATGTAAACTAGTATTTTTAAAAAAATAAAATAAAATAAGAAATGATGAAATTGTTACTCAAAAAATTCGAAAATTTCACTATAACGTGTTTTTTATTAGCAAAATTGATTTTACATATGAATAAAAAGGTTTTTAGTTAATATTTGAACATATTTTATGATATTATAGCATTTATAGTGAATAAAATTAGATTTTAAAAAATCATGATTTTTCATGAAAATTTGCATACTATAGGTCGTCGTAATTTTTGGACGAAAAAATCAAAATTCAAAATAATTATTTTTTTTACTATAAATCGAATATTTTGAGTAAATTTAATCGATTTCTATAAAAAATTCATTTCGTTACAGAAAAATATAATTTTTATAGGCAATAAACGATTTTTGAAGAAATCGAAAATTATATCCTTGTCTTTAAGTGAAAAGAAAAGTTATATTTCAGTTGAAAAACTATTTATTTTCATATTAGTTGATAAAAATGATGCCTTGTTACAATAAGAACACATTCTTTGTCGATATAATTTAATATTTTTTAAAACAAAAAAATAATCAAGAAACGATAAACATTTTAATCAAAAATTGAAGATTTCATTCTAACGTGTTTTCTTTTAACAAATTTGATTTTAAAAGTGAATAAACAAATTTTATGTTAATATTTCAACATATTTAATGACATCAAACCATTTTTATTGAATAAAATTAGATTTTAAAAAATCATGATTTTTCATAAAAATTTGCATACTATTGGTCGTGGTAATTTTTGGATGAAAAAAACAAAATTCGAATTAATTAATTTTTTTACTACAAATCGAGTATTTTGAGTAAATGTAATCGATTTCCATAAAAAAATATTTTTTTATTGAAAAATACAATTTTCATAGAGTATAAACTGTTTTTGAAGAAATCAACAATTTTATTCTCTAGTTAAAGTAGCAAATAAGTCATTTCTTTTCTTAAATATATAATCTTACATATAACTTTATAATATTTTGTTTGTAATAAAATATTTTATTGAATTAGAATTTTAATAAATTATATATTTTTAAGATTGTAGTCAGTAAATTATATAAACTAGAAGAATTAAAATATAAGAAGTTTCTATTCAACAATGGATTGACAGATAATGAAAATAATATATATATATATATATATTCTATCTATCTCATTCTCTCTTTCTCTCTCTCTCTCTCTCTCTCTCTATATATATATATATATATATATATATCTACAATGGTTCATAGAAAGAAATATTATTAATTTATTTCATAGAATTATTACATTCATATATAAAATGATGTTTTCAATAGTAATTTCCATTATGCACTTACTTCATACCATAATGAGTAATTTGTAATCAAGGTCGCAATTTTGAGACGCATAAAACCAACATATATTTCAAACTCAAATATAAATCTGACTTCATAGTTAATTAGCAAACATTTTAGCTATAAATCCTTGTAAAACTGTCATATGCATTGCAACCTTTATGCATTCATTGTTTCGACATAAAACTATCTGTCATAATATACTCATAATCCATACGGAAATTAGTTCCGCAAGGGTGATTTCTTAGTTGATAGGGAAAAGAATCGATGTGGAAGATGATACGATTGGTATCGTAGATGACGGGGCGCCATCCGTCATAACAGGGCCCGTCAACGACCGGATGCCACTCCGCCCTGTTTATATCATCACGTAATGACCTATTTCCAGATAGGCCCCTTTATATCAATACATTTATGTATGTACATGTGTGATACCTATATGTTTAATTTTATTTGTTTGTTATACGAACATCATTGTGAAATATCGAATGTTATTTTTAAAAAACTTATAAAATAAACGATACAAATTTCTTCTTTTAAAGAAAATATGTGAGATAACAGTAACAAAATATTAATTTATTCTACGCAGGTGTACTGGGTATTCAAATGAAAATTATTATTATCATTTAATTATCACTTAATTAAATTTAATTAATGTATTAATTAGCTGATTGATGTATTATCATCATTTACTTAATTAAATTCTCGATGAATATTGAAAATAAATTAATAAACATTACTTGACAGTTTGTTTTTATCAAACCAATCTATATGTAAAAAATATCTATACTGTAAATAAATCATCCATTTTTATTTTAATACAAAATACATTAAATCAAAATTAAAAATTATTCTATATACTATAAATTATATTTTTAAATAATTTACTAAAAATTATTATGCTCTTATTTATCTTTAATGGTTAAATGTAACATCTCAAACTGTAAACTTTACTAAAAACAGTAATAATTTAAAATTTTCAACTCTTCTTGAAACTAGTTAATGTTTATTGCATATATAAATACTGTGTAATTAAAAACGACTGATACAAACATATAATTTTGTATCATTAATATTATTCTAAAAACGTCTAACTATTTCAATGTTTAATCTGACTGCTATATATATATATATATATATATATATATATATATATATATATATATATATATAGTTATATAGTTATATATTGTTAATTACAAAATTTTTTTTTTAAAATATTCATTGTTATTAAAGAGGATTAGAATAATTATCTGTAATCAATATTTTTTACTAGATAAAAAATAAACTGTTACAAGAAATTATTTATATGTAGACTTAAATAATAATAGAATTATTAATAATCACTTCTACAAAATATGTTTAATGAATGTAAATATTTTCTTTATTTAAATTATAAAAGATATAAACAAAATAAAATATACTTAACCTTTCTCATCTAAGCGTTTTAGTTGCAAAAGCTATTTAAAGTCATAAATAATTTCAACCCACAGGAATAAATTTCAATGATTCATTATCTCACACAAATTAATCATCATATGTGACAAGGTATGACCTGTTTGAGTTAAACAAGTGTTCTCCATTTTTATTACAAGTCACAGCTCT
The DNA here is from genome assembly GCA_029203775.1 of Neoneuromus ignobilis. Classification (NCBI taxonomy): domain Eukaryota; kingdom Metazoa; phylum Arthropoda; class Insecta; order Megaloptera; family Corydalidae; genus Neoneuromus; species Neoneuromus ignobilis. Next base: position 8,563,560 of record CP092090.1, on the reverse strand, counting down.
TACATCACTTTAAAGTAATGCATTTGTAGTTATTGAATTGAAAGGATTAGAAGATTTACCACGTGATATTCTAAGAACAGGAAAAATGTTATGGAGACAGCTGAAAAAATAAACAGTGTATACAGGGAAAACACAACTAACCAGGAAATACGAAATTAGTTTACGAAATTTCGTTTTTAAAGTTTACCATAGAAGGGAAAGCAAACATTAGGACGTTTCTCTAATTTTGACGACGATGCTTTAAAAAAGTTAGTGGAATGCAATGCACTTCAACGTATTCTGGAATTAGTGAACAATTAAGGACCTCACAATCAGTCATATGTTACCACTTGGAAAAGATATGAAAAATCAGCGAGTTATGTTTAGGTTTCACATGCTTTTAGTGAAAAGAATTTATTGATAATATTATCATATTTTTAGATCACTATAATTTTTTTTTAATATAGAAAAGATTATTTTATGAAGACCAAGTTCGAGAAATCTTTCATATAAAAATCGTTTGAATTTTACTCCAAAAAAATTAAATATTTCCCTATTGTGAATATTTATTAAGATATCACTGTAATTTTTTACTTAAAAATAAAATTAATGTATAAAAATTAAAATAATTTATGATTCAACCTGATATTTTTACTATCAATTGGTATGCCACTCTAAGTCTCTTTGCGGTTGTGTTTAAAAATAAATTAGATAAATATTTACGTACATCAAAATAATAATAACTTATTGTAATTTTTACACATCATATTTATTTAAAAACAGAATATTTTCTGATTTTTCTCACAGTAAAATAATTTATAAATACATATTATTTCACTGTATTGATATGCACATGCAAAAGTTTATACACTGTAAGAATTATACTAAATAAAATAATTTATGCATACTCGGGTTTATTAGTGCCATTTATATTTATATAATATGAGATAATCGTAAAAAACTAGTAATTTTATGTTAGTTTTCAGCGAGCAAGTGCATCGACCTATACACATAGGGCGGTTCTTTGAAAAAGGTCGCGATGCATATACATTTTTATTAATTCACCATGGTGGTCTCTACATTGAAAAGATATCAGGAAGTATTGCAACATTAGAACTGAATAAATTAAAAAAGGTGTGAACTGGGATTTAAGTGTAGGTTAATATAGAGAATTGGAATTTTTTATGTAGGAGTTGAAAATGATTACAACAGACCTTGACAATTATTATATCGATGTTTTTACACAGTAATGTTTTACTCATTATTTTCGATGATAGAATAAATACTGTCCGAGTTCAATAACGTAATGAGCAGTTTATGTCAACAGTGATATATTTAAGTAATATTTTAAATATCTTAAGTACCTTCATGTTTCGACTTTTAGTGATTTGCTTGTAATAATTTTCGACGTGAATTATATATGGAGATATATATTTTTGAACTGACAGTGGGTTCATTATGATTCATCGTTTTTTAATGAGACGTTCTCGAAAAACATATTTAGAAATTATATATTTCTTAGTATTTGTAATAAATGTTTATTTACATGAATAAAACTTCAGTGATTTAAACAACAAATGTTTGCCGAAGAAAATTTCTCAGTATTGTTTTTATTAATAAAAAAATCTAATTATTTTTTATCGAAAATATTTTCTCGTAAACAAATAATGAATATAACTAAAAGATAAACAAATTATTTTTGTATTCGTACAAACAAGTGCATTTTTGTCGAGTAAATACTGTCCGATGTTGAAAAACTTACTTATTAGTTGCTCTTACAGTTATATTTCTTTGTACTATGTATCTTAAAGTTTGGTTTTCTTGTAAAGTACATTTCATTACTGTAATTATGATAGCAAACAAAATAGATTCTATGAAATAACGGACAGATTTGTACATACATATGTACTAAAATCAAGGTGTGTCATTTTCAATATTGGAATTTAAACATTTTATGGTTCTTTATATGAGTGTATTTTATTTTATGTCTTCGTAAATATCAAAATAAAAATTTTACTCGTACAGAAAATGTGCTAAACTTATTTAGTATATTTTTATGTACTTTTCGAATTTAAGATGTCATCAAAAAATAATAGTTGTATATATAGTTGATGATTTCATTCAAAAGATTATTACAGAATTTAATGTGATTTTTCATAATGTCAGTTATCCACTCTAATCTTTATATATATATAATTTCAAAAATAAATATTTTTTGAAAAAATAGTACTAATTTTTATCAATAATTCGATGTATAATTAATTATATGGGTAAATACCGAAAAAAAACATTCAATAATGTTTATTATTTTTTACTCAATTTGTACTAAAATAAAATTTTCAAAACTATGAATAATTATTCAATATCTAATTCAGTTTCAACTGAATTACCAAACTATTTTTTCGTTTACGTAGTTATTTGTAATATTTTGTTTTCTTGACTCATGCTTTGAATTTCTTTGGATATAATCCAAGATTTCTTAAAAGACGAGTCAAGAAAGAATCGTAAAAGATATTAACGTTGAGGACATAATGTTTTTTCTTACTTTTTTTAATTTCATATATCAAAAAGATAGTTCTATAAATAATCAACTTTTTATTGTACTTTTTATTACTAAATCCAAATATTTTCCATTAAGAAGGATTCGTAAATTAAAATTATAAAAGCAACAACTTTTTTTGTTAACAATTTTAATGAAATTGAAATTGATTTATTTTCGTATGATTATACTATATATATACATACATAAATCTAAAAATGTTTACATAAAAAAAATAAAGAAAAAAGTAAAAAATATATAATACCTTATTGAACATTATTTAGATAAATTGTTCAAATGAAGAATTAATTCCAATAGACAGTATTTAATTACGGTAGACGAGTGTTTGTTATACAAGAATACAATCGTCCAAAAATAAACAACGCACTTAATTGTGAGGCATGTTAATAAATTGACGCCTTTAATGAATTGGTATTATTAGCGAAGATAAAGAACTGTACAGTTGCAGTGTTAATCACTAGACGAGGGAAATACATTCCGTGTTTACACACAGACGCTGTTATATTTGACGTTACGCGTCTCATCTGACAATCATAATGTAGAAAGATGAGAGTTGCAGACAAAAAAGAAATAGTTGATTCTGTATTATGAAAGCGACGTATTTACTATTTATTGAGTCGCAGGTTCAACGCTCCCGTTATTTTTCGACATTGTGTTGCAGTGAAAAAGATATAAAATTCATATAAAATTCGTGTCGGGCGTCTGTTCTTTTGTCGTCGTTCTGTTCGAACATGAACGTAGGATCTATTTCTATCAAATGATTGAAATAGAATTCATGTTAAGAAAATATACATTTATAAACACTTGCGATCGTGGAATAAACATGTCATTTCAAATTAGATTCTTAGCGGAATGGATCCATTTGTTCGCATGAGCGATTTTATTGTTTATTAGATTAATTTGAACTACAGATGTATTTTGCATAAAAACTGATCAGTAAAATATTTAATATCAGAATTAAAATATTTCACTGTTATAAAATAATTACTTTCGAACGTCTTTTCCATACTGTATTTTTCTATTTTCCACGCATATCAAATAAATTTTTTTGCACGTTGTTTATGTCTGGAGTATTTCTAGCAAATTTAAATAAAACAACGAATAGAATATTAAATGAAAAAGTATGCATGTTTATACATCAGAACCCATTTTTTAAAAAATATTCTGCTCTAGAAAGAAAATAGCTAAAATTCATTCGAATATTTAAGACTTAATCTCGTCTTTTAAATTATCTTAACAAGTCCAATACCAACATTATTTCCATCATTAGGTAACATGTAAATACTCATTTTAATAACTTTTAAATGCTACTTAAAAATACATAACTGTTAAAATTGATCATGGTAAGAAATCACAGAAAAAGTGACCCTGATCTTAATTAAAAATATAATTATCAAAAAATATGATATAATTATTTTATATTTTTTTACAGGGTAATAATAGGTGCTCCTCGAGCACAAACACATCAACGAGGAGTAGCAAATGGTGGAGCTGTCTATCGATGCGGTGTCTTTTCCGATGAAAGTTGTCAAGAATTACCATTTGACACACGAGGTTAGTAAAATATTCAATAATTTAAAACTACTGTTATAAAAAATAAAATAAATATTTAGAAACAAGTTTCTCGATTTAAATCTATTCATAAAATATGTAATCTACGGTTTTTTTAAAAATATATATATTAAATATAAAAATTATTAAAAGAAACGAATCAAAGAATTTTTAAAAATATTTTTTCTAAACTGACTGGTGTTAGTTTTATTTGAAAATCTATTGCTGATTATTTGTTAAAAACATTTGATAGTTAATAAAATACAGAAAAAAAATATTTGCAATTATTTAAATCAATTAGTAAAATAAATTGCAAACAAATAACAAGATCTGGTTTCAGAACACAGAAATATATTTGTCATTTAGACAGAAGTTGATGTAAGCATTGGACTATGAGGAATATTAATGTGACCTTCCTATTAACTTGATTAAATAATCGTAAATATTTTTTATATTTTTATAAAAACTGGTATTTGTTAACAATTATCATACTTTTAGTAATTTAAATATGTTGAACTGAGAATAAACTTGTATTACTAGAAATATTAAGGATAATGGAAATTGAAACTGACTAGAGTTTTTTAATAAATCGGATTTAAAAATATCATTTTATAAAATCGATTATAAACAAATTTGAATCCTTGTTTTAAGTGTAAAAATAAAATAGTTAAAAAATAATATCTACTTTGATTATTTTTTAGTACTTTTATTACATTCTTTAGAAATTATAGACGAACAAGAGGAGATAATTAACGTTACACCATTTGGTAAATATAATATATATTTGGTATATATATATATATATATATATATATATATATATATATATATATATCTTCAAAGAATGTAAATAAATTAAGACTTTAGGGCATATGATTATAAAAAAATGAAAACATCCTCCACTGAAATAAACCAACATTTAATGAGTCAAACAAATACGACTATTAAATGTGTCAAGTCGGTAAGTGAGTCAGGACGATAGTCGGACCAAACATATGGCAAACACATCAAGCATAGTAAAAATCACAAAGATCTGTCACGAGTGCTTCTATATCCCTAATCTATTCAAGTAATACCATTTGGTGGAAGAAAAACTCACTCCTACAAGTATCTTACAGATATGACATCGTGTTTTAAAAACGAGAAACATGTAGTTTTTTTTACCTTTCGATGTTAATTTAAAATGTATTATTTACAAGTTCAATGGCGTTTAATTAACAAAATATGTCATATATACATATTTATATTTATATATATATATATATATATATATATATATATATATATATATATATATACATATATATATATATAAGTGTATGTGTATATAAAATATTTATTTTCAATATTCAATAAGAACAGGTTTTTAATTACATTTTTATCGATTATAAATTACTCGATTGTAAGATTTATAAATGTATTAAAAAAAAGATTATTTAAATAGTACATTAATGTTGAATATAAACATGAATTTCAATAAAAAAATCTTACAATTCAAAATATAAATTACGTTTTAGTTATTGATTTTAAAAAAAAATAAACAGAAAAAGGTTAAAGGTTTTTTTTTCGGTTTGAATAATAAAAATGATTTTATTTTCATATGTATGAGGATATAAAAATAGATTATTTTATATATAATTTATTACAATATAAATTAAATAAAATTCAAAATCATTTTTACGAGAAAAATTAAATGATTTTTTTAAAATAAAAAACAGATAATTTGGTAGTTACTTTCAGAGACAAATAATTGGTTTTTATTTTATTGATATTTTATATTAAATTCAATACATGTTTATAATTAAACAGACATGTGCTATCGATTTCAATACAAATAAACTAAAATTAGATCATTTATGGAAATATCTCATATGATTTGTACCTGAACACTAATTGCTTTTGGTCGAAGGTGTGTAATTGTATATCCGTTCTATATATCTTTCAGTAGATCATTTTACTTCATAAACGTGAAACAGAAAAATATAACTATGACTATAAATATCTTTGGAAAAATGTTCGCATGGTTCGTTACGAAGTCTCGGTCTTAAAATAAACACTGTTTATTTATAAACGAGAAATTATGTCGTGTTTTATCAAATTATAATTCTCTCATGTAATCCAACTGAAAATATTATTCATAGATTTTATTTAACAAAAACAGTGCATTTTTAGTTATTATTTTATTTTTTAAAAAATATCATTTATTTGTTTATGTTTTTGCTGGAATTTTATTACGTTCTTTAAATTAATATATATATTTATATAATACTAATTAATATCTAACAGTATCAATTTTTTGTAATAAAAAACGTATAATTCTGTAAGGAAAACCCAACAAAATATTGCAAAAAATACTGAGTACTTTTAGTTCAAGTTTGTCTTAAAAATGTCTATGACAGCTTGACTATTTATATTTAAATTTAAATAATATTTTAGATTTTTTATTTTATATATTATTTTACAAAATGTATTACTTTCATTTCAAAGTCGAAACCTAATATTCTAAAATTAAAGTATATCAAAAAACTGTATTAACTACAAAAAATTCTTCTAACTGATGACATATTAAATAAATTTTAGCTGACTTATGTTATTATTATTATAATTTGATTTTTTTATCTTTTGACATTGAATAAATGTTAATTAAATTTTGGAAAATTTATAAAAAACAAATGAGATAAAAACCGATAAAAGCAATAAATCAAAATTGTATTTATTTTTAGTATTCGAATGTTGTTATATTTTTTAAAAAGGAAATTAATAAGAAAGAGATAAAAAATTACATAAAAATGTTTATTTTTTATTACATTGATTCGTTAAAAATAATCAAATGGATAGAAATGTTAAATTTGTATAATTAAATGTTAGTAACTTGACCACACCCAAATGTCAAAATCAAATTAAAATCATATTCAAGCATTGATAATTACATGGAAATAAAATAACAAGTTGAAAAGTCTGCACGCAAATCGCTTAGTAATTTGTGTGGGGTTGAATAAATGGAAATTAGAATGCGTCAGTCATAAAATTATACATTACCAGATCATGTCATAAATTTTAAGAAAAAGGATAGTCAATCGAGTAAGTCATTTTAATAATTGTCATTTATAAAAAATATTACATTTTTAATCTACTCTCTAATTTTTATAAATTTATATACAGTAAATATAAAAATATATACTTACTGTTAATAAATATTTATTTATTTATAAAATAGTTAAAGACAATTTTACAAGAAAAATATTTTTTTGCGTTATTTTTTTAAAAATTATATATATATTTCTACTCATTGAATATTCTTTTTATCTGATATCAATAGTCAATTAACGTCTTTCTATATTCTATTATATATCAGTTTAGTAATTCAATCACTGTACAATGTGAATAGTAAATAAACAAGTGTGATGTTAATGTTCAATTGAAGTCAGTTAAGATTAAACTGATAATAAATTTGATAGTAAATAAATAGTATATATTCTAGTTTACCTTCATCAGATTTAAAGATATAAAAAATCAATGTTAAATTTTCAATTGAAGTGTGAGACAGTAGGTAAGATTTAAGGATAAGATAAAAATAGTTAATAAAAAAAAGTATTCAAAAAAATAACTAAACGATTACAAGAGATTTTTCATTCACTCACTGTACAATTGTATAAAAACACGTATCAAGTATTGGCCATAGATTCATATGAATAGTAATAATAGTAAAACAACATCCGAATGTGATAATTTTTTTGATGTTGTCCTCCTCAATCGCCACGCGCTGTTTCTGTCAAACACGTTGAGTACTCGTGCGTACACAAACACATATCCATTTTGCCTGAAGTTATTTTCGTATGTTAATGAATGGATTTAAATAAATATGAGGTAACACCTTCAGGAACAAATCTCAGAATATATGTGCGTTTGCGTGCTAGTAATTGACTGACTATCTTATCCTCAATCCTGTAAATTGTATGCATGGAAAAAATATTAAATTTGTATGTAACACGAACAGATAATGAGAATGTTGAGTTTCAACTTACTAGATAATCACGTTTAATTTATCTCATTATAGTTTTTTTTTCACATCAAGTATAAATATTATATATATATATATATATATATATATATATATATATAAATTATCATGTCTTTCCGTTTTTAGTCATAGCATAAGGATTCGACAAATCAATGCCAATTGATTGTGATCGAGATGATTAAACTTTACTCAAGTCCTTTTTCATGTCGATAATTACTTAAAGTTCATTCAGTTATTTCTCTTGATTTATTTAGTAATTAAAAAATTTAAATAGCTACGAGTTGAACACACAATCGTCGATTACTTGATGAGACTATCACCTCTGGACATAAATATCTGCTCTCATCTATGATGTTTTCAGATTGTGTGGGAAGTCATTTCCTACTATCACCAAAAAATGATATGGTTATCCCGCCAATGTTCGGTCGCCAGAGTCTCATCAGTTTTAACGGGATGTACTCCGAGAAGGAGAGGTTGGCATTTGCGTAGGAGAGGCTTTAAGAGTCGCTTCACTCAACTTTCACACACCCCATATATATTATATGTCAACTTTTAATATTCCATTATTAACATAGTAACTGGTTTTGTTTTCTTATAAAACAGATTGTGGCTATAAACTGATATCAAATAAATAAAATTGATTTTTTATTTTTTTCTCCAACTTATATACTGTGTTTAAGTAATGGAGTTTATTTTTATTTCAATTAAATTGAATAAATAATTTTTTATCAACATATATAATATTCTTTAAAAACTATATCTTTTTTTAAAAAAAAAGTTTTAAAAATTTTGTATTCATCTACTAAATGATATTCTTATTTTAATCAAATTGAATAAATAATTTTTTATCAACATATATAATATTCTTTAAAAACTATATCTTTTTTTAAAAAAAACAGTTTCAACAATTTTGTATTCATCTACTAAATGATTTCTTTATGGTTAAAATCAACCGCGGAGGAATACGAAAGCAATCCCATCATGATATCCAAAAGTAAATAATCTTATTAGTATCAAAAGAAGATATCAATATTAATACCTCGTTTAGTTTTAAACATTTTTTTTCTTTTATATGTGTATATACATTTTGAAATTCTTTTAAAAAGATTACAATAACAGAAAATGATATCCTAACTTTTTGTAATTATGATAAAAAAATTGTGTAGGTTATAAGATGTCGAGAGCCATACAAGTGAATATAAGAATGTCTTAATATTTAACAAAATTTCATAGTGTTTTAGTCCATTAACCCCTCTCATTAAACATACATGAAATGTGTTATAAAAAAGTTGTTATTATATGAAGTGTCATTCTTCATAAGCTAAATACCCGAATTCAAGCTAATTAATTTCACTTGTTTCAATGAAAAATCATTTAGTAATTTTGAAACTTAAACCTCAACTTCTTGACGGAATTCAATTGTTACGACTTTTTCCATCTGTTACCATCTCCATCATCAATATTATATTTCTTCTCAATTACGCTATTCAAATGTCTACGCATCATAATACCACCAAAGAATCTCTACAATTTATCAATCAGCCGGCTATTATTCGACACAAACAGAACCGAATACTCTGTACGTGTAAAATAAACAATTTTTCGTTTAACTAATATCGTATTCTTGGCACACAATGCTTCTTAAAAGTCTGTATAAATCGCTGTTTGGTCTCGTACGCACAAGTAGCCGCTAACTAGAAATAGACGAAATGTCGAGAGTTAGCTAACGCCACACCTGATTGCGTAAATGGTGATTTATGCATCTATGCTTTGATGTTTCTATTGTAATGTATGCGTCATTAATGTTGGAGGTTATTTTAGTGATCGAATAATAAATATCTAGTTCATTTTTCTACGCGTCTACAAGATGAGCAAAAAGATAATTATATAATCCTTTGGAATGGATATGGTTTCCCCTCAAGATACAATAGATCACTCCAAGTATCTCATTTTTAAATAATCTATTATGTCTACAGGTAAAGTGGTTTATGTCAGTACAACTTATTTTCTGTTCACTATACACATTTATATATATATATATATATATATATATATATATATATATATATATATATATATTAATATACATGTATATATGTACAGTTAGATAATCGAAAATTCTTTACTTAATTAATGATGAATTTGCTGTTATTTTTACATTTTTATGCATAAAAATATTTATCAATTTCATTCTATAACAAAATTACCTTCACATATTTTTTAGATACATTTGTAAATTAAATATTAATAATAATGACTATTAAATATTATACAAAATCGTTTGTTGAATCTTTTTTTTAATTTTCTAATTTAAATGTTTTAAATATTAAAAATAAAATATAATTATATATAGGATCATCCAAATGTGACGCCTAGATTTGTGTTTTTTAAAAAGAAACATGTGTATAGGGAAACATGTATATTTTCTTTTTAATAAAATCCAAATCTAGGCGTCACATTTGGATAACCATATATAACATAATAAAATAATAAGATTAATTTTTTGGTACGATTTAAATTATTATTATATTTTTAGTACCATGTTAATAGTTATAATTTTTTTTTAAATTTTTAATTGTAGAGACCATACAGTGTACTCATATTTACATACTTGTTATATTTTAAATTGTATATAAAAATATTTTTCATTTTAAATATTAACAATTTTACACCGAAATAAGATATCTGTATTCTAATTTGTGGAAGATTTTCAAAAATTATAAATTTTGATCGATAGTGTTATATTTTTTTAAAAAAAATGGATGTCACTTGTTAAAGGTTTACATTATTTTTTTAAGAAAAAAATTAATAAAAAAACAATTAAATAGGACGTTTTTACTTCTTGAAAAAAAGTTATTTATTTATAATAAAAACTTATTTTCATTACTTTTCTGATAAATAATTTATTAATGTATAATAAATTATTGAATAAATAAAAATCATATAACAATCTTTCAGCCTTAAAGATATTTCAATATATTAATATAATTTCCTTTCAAAATGAACCATACCATTCGATATTTCTGTTTCTATTTTTCTTTTCTATTTAAGTTAATAAAACTACTATAAATTTATTTCAGTCTAAAATAACAGAAAACTTTTTTAAAAAAACATGTTAACGTTTTATTTTTTATTATACTTTCTAAAAATATTGTATTATTTTATAACTATTTTTTCAACATGCCATTAATTAAAAATAAAAGAATTGAATATACTGTTGAATAGTTTAGTATTTGAAGTAAATTCACTGGAATAATTTATCTTAATTCAATAAACGTAACATAATTAAATACTTTAAGGAATGATGTCAAAGTGTTTTATTATCCATATATACACACATTTACTGATTATATATATATATATATATATATATATATATATATATATATATATATATATATATATATATATGTACGTGTTTAAACTGAAGTACACTTAGTCACGACACTCTTGTTATTTTATGTATAGACACATGTATAAATATCGACACCATATAAAGATAAAAATCAAAGGCGTATATTTTCATATGAATTCGAAACACTACATGAATGAAATAAACGTGTTTTCAAGAATAACAAATAATCGTGTGGTGCGTAAGGTACCCATATATGAATCCATCGTTCACCTACGCATCGTGCCCATTCGCAAATACAAATTGTCGTCTCTATGTCTATTATGTGTAGGATTATCGTGAGCATGGGTGGACGAGTTTCAGATTCTGAAACAGCGGACCAACATAAACGTTGGACGATTCGTGGGTGTCGTTCGTCTAATAAAAACGCCGCGCTGCCCGGACAACGAATGTGGATGGACACTGTTATATTGATTAACAGGTCACGTCGCCAGGCGGTTGTTATTTTTTATGTACGTACCTTTTATTAAAATCAGTCGAGAGTTCTTCGAGGCTGTGACATCGTTGGCGTTAGATTGGGATATATGTTCGTGAAATATGGACAGAGAATTACACGCCATTGTTCTAAAATGGATTTTGATTACTTTCGTCGTAAACTAGTTTTCGTAATTTTATTTTTACTATGAATGAAATTTAAATAACACCTGTATCTTTTATGTATTTTTAGTGTATTGGTCAAACCTATTACTTTCTGATAAATGAATGAAGTTCCTAGTAAGGGCAACAGGTTTTTCTATGAATTATTGAATAATAATTTAAATTGAAATACATTACATATGCGTATGTATGTATACATATATATATATATATATATATATATATATATATATATATATATATATATATATATATATGTATATATATATATATATATATATATATATATATATATATATATATATATATATATATATGGCAATATCAAGTATCTCCCTTTCGCTTTTTTTTTTTTTTTTTTGTACATAGCTGCGAAATTCAAAAGACCAGAAGGCGGAAGGGAGATACTTGCCAACCTAATATATATAAACGTATTTAATTTTAATATTTTTTCATTTTATAAAGAACAAAGTTAACTAATAAAAGAAAAATCAAATTTGTTATAAATATGATTAAAATCACAATCAGTTTTGCATTAAGGTCATTTAATTTTAATATAAACCATCACAGTGTTGTAAAATTATTCAGTAACCATTTAATTGTTCATTTATGTTCAAATTACGGCTCGTAATGTAAATAGACACATTTATATTTTTACAAATATATAACAGCCTTTAATTTTCAATAAAAATAAAAGCCTTTAATAATAATAAAAAGAGAACATTTGTTATAAAACACTAATTAAAAAAATACTGGCTTAAAAATTAATACTGATATTTTTTTTAAAAAAAACTACATAATTTTTTTTTCTCATTTTTGTTATATTTTGTATTTAAAATTCCATTACAAATTTTGATCCTTGGACAATTGATTCAACATATCAGAATATATATATATTTTTTCACATTTATATCTGTGACACAAAATTATAAAATATCATCTCCTGTAATAAAATTAAGTGGTGATTTGACAAAATGTAAAATAAGGATTAGATATATTTATATTTTTTAAGTTTTCAACAAGTTTCAAATAAATTATGGAGATTTGTCTTCAAATATGTTTTTTTTCTTATAGTTTTACATTTATAAACATATATATATATATATATATATATATATATATATATATATATATATATATATATATATATATATATATATATGCTTAGTCAGGTATCAAAACAATAAGCACAAAAACCAACATGAAATATTTAAAAACGCACTCTAATATAATTGACACAGAACTGGATGGTGGATGAAATATGATGTAACATAAAACGTTTGACACATGAACCATAAATGATTAATGAAAAATGTCTTATACAGTGTTCAATTTGATACGTATGCTGGCGAGACAAGACAAAGATACATGTAAAGAAATTTTTCTGAGTTGGTTTGTTTATACAGTAAACATTTTGCAGACGCTGAAGCTGTCTTACAGGCAACAGTAATTAATTTTTACTTGTCAATCAAAAATGAACATTCATGTAAAAGACCAAATTGAAAATAACTGCTCAATACTTTTTTTCTTATGTACATTTTAATAATTTTAAATATACTGGTTTTATTCATTTTAACATAGAGATCTTTATTTATCATACAAACATGTATATTATTCTATGTGTTAATTTTTTTATAATTTATCTCATTTAGATGTTTTATACTATTCATTGTTTTCTATAGAATTTAATTATAATAATCAATAAATAGTTACTCGAAATAATTACTTTTATTGTTTTGTAATAATAATTACTACAAATAATCTATTCTAACAACACACTATTTTGTGAATTTAACAGAAAATAAACTTTTGTAATTAACTGTTTTATTTTGTATCTGTATTGTAGCACATTAATAAAAATAAAAATATTAAAATTTTAAATAATATCAATTAGTTTGTCACTGAAACCAATTCATTTGTACACAAATGAATTACAATTAGTTTAGCACTGCAATTAATTCATTTTAATAACATTTTGTAACTTTTCACTTTGTGATAATTGAATTTTACCAAAATGCTATTTACCAAAAAAATTGTACACTATAAGTAAATATTAAATATTTTTACAAATCGTTTTAATTTGAAGAGTGATGGTAAAAAAATGATGTATTCTGACACTTTATTTTCAATTCTTGATATTTGTCTTTAAAATTGATATTATATTATAAACTGTAACCGTAACTACAAATCTAAGGCCCAGTAGAAAACAGAAATTATTGTAATTGAATCATTATTTTATTTGATATGAATATTAAAAAAAAATTGCATGATGATATTACCTTTAAATTATATCCAAAAAAATATATGGACCAATAAATAATTACTACAATCTTTAATAAATTCTTATGGTATTAAATTAATTATTTGTTGTTTTAAGACTGTGGCTGATTCACTTTACACAAATGAATTTAAACTCCAACACCACAATAGTTTAAAATATTCAATAATCACTTATTGTTCACTTATTATTTATAATTATATAGTCTATAATTATATCGGCTAATGCATTTCGATGGCAAAGTCATCATCGGTAGAGCCTCTTTCTAAATTAATATTTTTATGGAAAATTGTAAATAATAATTAATCTTTTTATGTTTTAAAAGATATAACACAAAATATTTTTTAAAGTTTTATATTACTTTTTTTAACATACATCCTAATCGAATATTTTTAATGCAATAGGTTTTATAATTATTTTTTTAAAAAAATTAAAAAAAAATCAAAAAAAAATCGAGTATAATTAAATGAAAGTTATACGAATAACGAATACCATCCTTGATATTACAAAAAAACGTTATAAAAAAATTACCCTTTTTATATTTACAGACATAATGTATGTTTCTGTATTATACATATATATATATATATATATATATATTCAATATTTGTTTTACTGCAATGCATAAACTGCATTTTTTACATTAACCTGACCATGTAACGTATTGATTAAACCTCGTTTTCAAGACGACTCAATCATTGTATAATTAATATTGAATTCAATACTGTAATTATATTCTGATTAAATAGCATTTCCTATATAGATTTTAATTATAGTAATGATGGATTGAATGCAACTGATTAATATTGTTCCAGGTAAGATTTTAAACTGATTTCAAATATATAATGATTCTATTAAAGAGAAACAGACATTTAGTACATTTGATATATAATTAAAAAAAATGTATGTATAATTAGAAAATAATATAAATATTATCAAATCATATAAAGTAGAATATAAGATTTTTTTTAAAAAAAAGATAAATCAGTAAATAAGATCCAAAAGAGTTCATTTTTGAAAAAAACGATATGTTTCAGAAACTATTAAGATTATAATTGAATTTGTATATCGGTAACACCTGCTGTTCTTTAGCTCCCGTCATACGAAGTCATATTGTTTACAAGTAAACAAATCACAAATCAGTCGTAAATTTCACACCTGCTGCACGTAATAATGCGTTTCAACCCACGTATCGCCGACCCAATGTAGAAAACAAATGTATAAAAAGCAATATCGATATATTATTATAGACACACAACAGCTCAATCTTAAAAACGTGTGTCGGACAGATTGGCAAATTTCCAATGGAATAATCGTACTGTTCGAAGTTTTCGCAATCGTGAATGTTTGTATCCTGGATACGTTGGATGCATAAAGATAACTGATAAGTTCGTCGGATGATCATAGAGCTTAATGTAATTTATGTGTACAATGTTAAGCACATGCGAAAGATCATTCAAGCACGATTAGTAATATCTACGTGCTTACGGTTTAACGCCAATTTGTGCATGAATACATTGTGGGAAAATGCAAATCGTGACAATAATATTAGAGTTTATTTACTGCATGTCTGCAATGAAATTATACACATCAGTTAGAGATATATTCTTGTTTGTTTTGGTTTTCAACTATGTTAAACTGTTTGCAATACTAACTACATACAGAAACTTTTATTGTGACTAATAGATTAGAAGTGCTTTCGAAAAAAATCACATATTTCATTTTACTGTTTACTTTTAAATTTACTAATATTTTTAAATAATTTTATCTGCGTGCTTGTTATAATGTCTTCTTTTATTAATAATTCCTAGGCCACTGTATTTGAATTTTTTCGTGCCCAATGTAGGTTCTAAATTTACCACGATATATATATTATATTATTCAATAACATATCAATCTCCTTTAGAATTAAAACTGACTACTGACAAATTAAAAAAGTTACTCTCCAATTGAACAAAAATCATGATTTATAATGAATCACTCAAACCTATCTATATCGAAGAGATTTTATAGAAATATATAAAATCAAAATGTAAATGTTACATAAAGTGTTCTAAAAATGATAGTATAGATATAGAAAAGCACATTAACGAATAAAATAACCAATAACTAATTATTGAATACTCTTATAATATCTTGTAATATTTGGGGTGAGTGATTCATTGTTGAAAAAATAAATTAGCCATAGTATAAAACAATACTGACTAAAAATGATTTAATAATTTTATAGAATTCTCATCTATAGAATAAATAAAAAAAATTTAGAAATAAATTCAGAAAATCAAAATTATAGAGAATGGTTTTAAATTTAATATTATTGAGGCATAAAAGTCATATCTACACTATTGAATTATTAGTACCATTTTTTTAAAAAAAAAATTAAAGTAAGTTATATTTTAAAAAAACTTTTCTTGATATAAATGTTATAAAACCGTTACTAACAATATTTACAAAATCAATAGTTTTAAAATATAGATAATTAATCTAAAAATATTGATTTTTTATTTTTTTTTTCTAATTTTCTAAAATAATTTTACGAATAACAATTATTTTTCCAGTTTTTTAGTCAAATATATGACGTTTCAACTAAACTCAGTAAATTCATTTAATGATTTTTTGTTCTACAAATATTTTTAATTACTCAAAAAATTTATATTTGATAAACCTTTATGAAAATAATCATTTAATATTTTTCAAATATTTACAATAATTTTACCAAATTTCACTTAATTCACGTAATTATTTATTTTTTGTTCTATTTAAATTTCAAAAATAATTCCATTTTATATATTGTTGAAATAATACTTTGTAATTTATCAAAAAATATTATAAGCACTTTAAAAATGCATAATGTTAAAATATTTTTAATAAATGCATTCTTGAATTTTATCTTCAAACTGTATGCACAGTATATTTATTAAATAAACATAAATGTTATATAAGCATTATATATATATATATATATATATATATATATATATATATATATATATATGCATGTATGTGTTTGTATGTTAAGTAAATAGGATCAAAAAATTTTCTCAAGATCATATTCTTTTTCAAGGCCAATACGTCTGTCATCCTTTTTATCTTTCAATCATCACAACTCATTAAGCGCCAGTGCATAGCACACATCTGATGTGCATGATGATGTCTGTTGTCTCCAACGTAATATTTTCATATGATTAAATTAAATTCTCGTCGCGTATGTGCCAGAGTCCCGGAGTAGATTCAAAACCGTACGCACAGACGCACGCACGCATAAACAGACACATCGGTTCATATGACATTTTTTTACAAGGGGTTTCACCTGACATCACGCTGTTAAATCGGATGTCGCATTTATAAATAGACTGAAGAGATGACATCGTGTGGGATAAAAAAATTATAAGTGCTGTATGACGGAAAAGAACGTTAATGAACTGTTTCCTTAACTGACCTTTTACATACGTTTTTAGTAATGGTATTAAGTTTGTTTCTTGTTCGTTGTTGTTGATTTTCAGTTAATTAATTTTGTGTTTATTTTAAGATTTAAGCGTAGGAATTTAAATTGTACTGTTTTTGTTCAGAAGAGCTGCTGTGAAACTAATAAATTATTTTAATACTGTTTATTCAACATTTATTTATAGTATCTAAAATAGAAAGATTACATTTCGACTGTTTAAAAAAATCGTATAACAATAACAATTGTTAATACACCTGAGTAGAACACTAATTCCAGAGATTTAAGTTAATTTATTGATTCGTCTCTTAATTCCTAGAAGATTTCATTGAAAAATATACCAGTTTCAAGATACAAGAATGCAGTTTATTACATGAGCTATTCTGTAAATGATTAAATATTCAACAATCAATTTTTTTATATCAAATGATTTATTATGGCCATTAAGTCACTTATCTGTAAATATTTCACACTCTTTTATTTAAAATATATTAATAATGTAAATTTAGAAAATATTTTTCATTCTTTTATTTGTTTTATATACTTATAAATAATTTATTGGTTAAAAACTAAAATTATAAAAGAGTAAAAAAGAACTATTTTTACATAAGTGTTTAATTATTATTTTTTCAATGTTCATACCATCATCAGATAATACTTTTTATTATACTGTAATTTATTTTTTAGTGTATAATTGTTTTTTTATATAAAAAATTAAACATAACTTAACTTTCATCTTTTATGTGTTCTAAACCTATTTCAAAAATAATGTTAATTTATTCAACAATGAAACAGAAACAATTTAGAATAAAATGTATGTACAAAGTACTTTTTTAAAGCAGATTGTCTACAATAAGTTATACGTTCAACTCTAATTGCTTAATAATTCAGCATTTTTTTTGTCTACAATTCTATATTGTCAAACCATAAACTAAGTGCAATCTGATAAAGAACGTGTTTATACTAAGAGTGTTGCGTTACGCGTGTTCTGCAAACGATCTAACTTTTTCTGTGGTCGAAAACTGTCAAGTAAATTGTGACGGTTGTCGTACTATAGTCGTGTGAAGAAAAGCGGCAGTATCCAATGACAACAGCTCGAATACCGTCATAGTGTCGACGCGTTGCACTGACAGCGAATTAATATTCTTGACCCGACCTCAGACTTTCGTGTACAAGAGATAAGCGATGCTCGTCTCGACTTTTATGTAAGGACGTCTTTTTTTTAACCTGTCCAGCTCGGCTTTCATTTGTAATACTCGAGCAGGTTAAGACTTTTGTCGTGTAATTATATTAAGGGTTGGTTTTTAATTTATGCTCGTGATGGTCGATAGAAATGGAAAGTGTTTGTAAAAGAAAAATTTTAAAAACATTTCATCTCAATAAAATTTAAGTCATTTCCTTATTTTACATTCAGGTTATATTTTGTATTTTAGTGCTTGTTCTCAAAATATGTTTTCTAGTAGAAGTATTGTATATAAAATATTTTTTTAATTCTAAAAAATACAAGAAGTTTTTTTTAAAAAATATATAGCACTACTATTTTATTTTCTCGTCTTGTTATTTTTTTTATTTTTCTTCAATTATTTTCATTTAATAATTATGACCTATCTAACAATTTTATCATTGTTAATATTACATAAATATCAAAATTTTACTCAAACCTGAATATTTCATTATAATTATTTTTTAATATCAGAAATTAAATGTTTTTTTTGATATATAAGTTCATCCAAATGTAACGCCTAGATTTGTGCTTTACTAAAAAAAAACATGTTTATAGGAAAACATGTGTATAGTTTTTTTTTAATAAAGTACAAATCTAGGCGTTATATTTGGATGATCCTATATAATAAATACACTTTTATTTAAACAATTTTTCTTAATAAAAATATTAAAAAATCATTCTTTATTTTTTATATTTTTTAACAAAATATAAATAATGATTTTTTTCATTCTTCACTTTTTCACTTTCGGTCTTTATAAATTGTAATATATTTTTTATTTTACGAAAAAGTAATTAAAAACAATTTCATCTGTATGTTAATTTAAGTTTTTTGAACATTTGACTACTCCATTCTACACTAATTTTTTTAAGAATTTAAATATGAAATACGAACATAAAATCATTTATTTATTTTTCAAATTTTAATAATACTTTAAACAGTAGAAAATTGTGTTTGAAGGGAATTTCTATAAATAATTATTGTATGTTTTATATATATTTTTTTAATTAATTTAAAATACTGTTGTCTTCATAGATTCTTTATTTTTTCATATAATATTTTAAATTTTGTATTAAAATTTAAAATAATTCAAATTTAATTTTTTTTCTCTAAAAATTAAAACATGTTCATTAACATTCACTTAAATCTATTGAAATAATTTCAATTGAGCATTTTTTTTAAATGATTTTTGAAATTTAAATTTATTTGTGGAAAATAAATAATTACTAAACTTTTATAAAATTGTAAAGTGTAGTGAAATAATTTTTTATTTGAAATTGCATTAAACGGAGCAAAACCAATATTTTTATTATTGTAATTACATATGTTAATTATCTATACTTTTTTCTATTTTTTTTTACTTCAACATATATCTTTTTAATCTTTTCATTTTGTCTAAACTCATTGAATTATTTCGACATTAAAGAAACATTTTTCATACAGATTTGACAGATAAAATATTTTAAAGAAATTCATTTCTCATATATATATATATATATATATATATATATATATATATATATATATATATATATATATATATATATATATGTATTTATGTACGTATGTATAATATAAAGACTACTAGACAGAATATAAATGTGTAAATATTTTGAAATAAAACCATACTAGTTTAGATTGTGATCCGTATAGTAATGACAATATAAAAAAGCAATTCGAGAACGGGTCTTGGTGTCAACTTATCACCGTAACCGGTGGATTAAATGTGACCACCCACACACAGCGGGTATAAACCGAACTGAATTGTTACCGATCGTGTTATTTACAACGGTTGAACAGCTGAGTTCAACAGAGCTCATAATACGGCGCGAAGGTTAGATTAATGAGTACATATTAAGCACAATACCGTACGATCAAAATGATAAAGCCATTCGCCATGCGGATGACCCACTGAGACCACTTTTTTTCTCACCACCTGTGATGACATCGAGTGTAAGAATCGTGCTTGATGAGGGTACATGTGAATGCATTATCTTTGTATTGTCTTTTGAAATATTACTATTTATGTACATACATGCATATATATATATATATATATATATATATATATATATATATATATATAAGTATAAAATTTTCAATTGTAAACACACGTTTTATTGTTTGTATAAATGGAATTAATTTTATAAAGTGAATACAATAATATACTCACATAGAAGTACCATAAAACCATACATTTAACATTTGTGTGCAGTAGTAAAATTCTTGTTTAACACATAATTAATTCAGCATCAACACAACTGTTTCAATACATTTACTAATAAAGTCTGTGTCAATATTGACAGACCTTGTATGCTTCATTTCAATGCCAATGACTAGACGGACGTGATATTTTATGAACAATTACAGGTAATACTTTTTGTTCTTAGCGTGAAGTTCACGGCATATACAAGACTAAATGGTTACTGTTGAAATATATAATTATATTTAAGAATGTGTTCAAAAACAAGTCTGAATAAATTAGTAATTATTGATTAAATACTTACATATAAAAATTAAACTTTGAAGTAGTGATGTTAAATATGTTAATAACTCAAATTATTATCAAGTACCGAATTAATCTAACAATAAGTTTAAACTGGATATATTAAAATGTACATTAAGTATAATTCACAATTTATATCGACAGTGAATAAACATTAATGTGAATATAAAAATTGATTATTTTACAGATATACAATAAATGTATTTTCAGTATTATTTTAAACAGTTCAAGTATTAAATTAATTAATAATAAATCGTAATGAAATAAATATTATTATTTTAATTTAAAATTTCATATGAAGATTTTCTATTAGAATGAATTGTATTTTTTTAAAAAAAAAATATTCATTCATTAATGTATACAATTTTTATTCATACCATCAACTCGTTTTCCACAGTACAAGAATATATTTTTTTCTCGCATGTTACATCAAACTAGTATCAAATTATTTACCGCACACACAACATGTTTTTCTTGTAATTTAATATTAATGAAATAATACATACGATAATCGTCACTAATTAAAATTTTCATAGAATTAACGAGCGGTCGTCGATACACATGTTCGCCGCCACTGAATGAAGTTGATAGCCTTGGGCCCGAATACGCGGTACACACACAAATGTGTCCTTGTTTGGAAACGCACGCGCCCACGCGACCGGCGCTCGCGGCTTTAGCGCCACTAAAACACCTTACAGGTGCCAAAACAGACGCATGTTTTTTTAAAAAAAAATTGTGCTCTAATTCCAGTAATCAAATGTGACCTAGTTTATTTAAAAAATGTTCATAATTTTGTTATATTGAGTTACAGTTCTTAAAATTAATATAAAAATGATTTAAAAATAAATAAAATATAATTTAGAATTTATTAAATTTTTATTATATGAAAATGTAATCTTATATATCATCTTTATTTGCATATACTAATTTTATGATATTTTAAAAAATAAATAGAGACGTATTTTATTAAATCTGATATTTTTTGGAATTTTAAACAAAATATTTGATACAAAAATTATTTAAATCATTAAATCTATTTTCATGTTAAAGCTACAATATTTTTAAATTGTTCTATTTTTTACTTCACTTCTAGAAAATCTTTAATTATTCTCAGAAATGTATATTATATCCATTATTAGAAAATAATAAAACAGATAATTTTGATGAACTCATATATTTCGTAACAAATAAGAGAAATTGATTAAGATACTGAGTAATAATTTATAAATACATTAAAAAAAATGATTCAAAATAATGAAACAGAAAAAGTCAAAAATTATTATTAAATAACTGAATATTACTTATTATTTTAAAATATAGTTATTTAAATGAATTACATTCAGTAATTATAAAACTTTTTTTCAAAATTCTATCAAGTTCTATTTTGTTAAATCAATAATTATATTACTATTTATTGTAGTACTCTGGCAAATTTCCTTGAAAAAAATATAAAAAGATATATAAATAAATTACGATCAAAATTTTTTCTAGATTTTAAAATTTCCTACTCTCGAATACTAATTAACCAAAATACAAGTTTTTATGATTTTTTATGTTGTCTAGAATTTCAAGATTATTTTAACATTTAAGGATCCATGTTCTACAACAGATAGGATACGATTTATAGATAAAAATGAATTATATACTAAAGATTATAAATTTGTTGAATAAATTTGAGTTTCGAAATAGTGATTGTCGAAATAAAAAAAAATATGTAAAAGTCGTAATACTTTTCAATTTTCATATTGAAATAAAATGATACATTAATAACGAATAAAATAAAAATGTGAGAGAAAGTAGTAATAAAACAATATGTTTATAATATAAAGAAGTTAAAAACATAAACATAATTTCAAGACTGGCACATATTTCTGTTTATAAAAAACGGATTAAACGTCACTGTATCATTAAAACGTGAAAATGCACATCAATCAGCAAATAAATTGTTTTAAAAGTTAAATCTAACGTTAAAACAACACGCGATCATGTTTTTTCTCTGGTAAAACAAACGATTCTACAATGCAATATATAACCAGCTGGTTCATGTTCGAAATGGAGGCCTAGTTAGACGTTTCTAATTACCTTCGTTTTGACCACGGGATCAAACCGTTACGTCATAAATGCAAGCCTACGCGTTCCAAACACCTACTACTATATTACAAGAATCAACTTTGATCAAGAATCAACTTTGTGTCTCGCAGGGGCGTATCACGGCTAGATTGCACGGACATATTGTGTGGGCTTCATTGCGGTGACAATGTCTGTCAATACATTCAACGAATGTAATCTTTCTATGTGCGAATATACAAAGAAATGTTTTTTTTATATATGTGGTTACTTGTATTTTGGTAACAGTTTTATCAAGTGGTTATGAATACACATTTTAAAAATATATACTATTTTTAATATTTCCTTTAATTTCTGTTACTTAATCGGAAATGCATGAGTTCATCAAAATTACACATATATAAGATTTTTTAATAAGCGTTTCAGAAGTTTAAATAGAAATAAAGCAAAAAGTATTTAATTAATTAGTTATTATTTTTTCTATTTTTAAGTATATTCTAGGCATTAATGATGGAACTTAATTTCACTCATATGACCACCACGACTTCGCTTGAATAGTGCATTTGTTTAATTCAATTTTTAGTCACTCTTTCAAATAATTGTGGTTCAATTTCATGAATTACACGTTCAATGTTTACTTTTAATACTTCTGTTGTTTGTAATTTATCAGCATAAACCAATAATTTCACATAACCCCACAGCAAATAATCTAATGGAGTTAGATTACATGATTTTAGTGGCCAATTGATGAGTCCATTTATTGAAATAATAGATTTATTAAATTTTTGTCTCGATAAATCTATTGAAGTTTTTACAATTTCTAAGCATTGTTGAAGTGTTAAACTTTCTATGATAATTTAATAATTAAGTATATGTAATTAAATATAATACAAAATATTATATTTTCATACAATAATATAAGAAGATATTTAATAAATTGTATTTTATTCCTTTTTAAATCATATTTATATTAATTTTACGTAGATGTAATAAGATGAAAGTTTGAATTCCATAACTAATCAAAATTACAGACGTTATACCAAAAATGAAAAGTTTAAAATGAAAATTAGACAATCATATAAACAAGACAATCGATAAACAATAGAAATTATTGATTTCGAATCTATTTATATAAAAAGGTCTAGGAGGAAATTCCTACATAGATAGGATAGAGATATAAGAAAAGTAGTTCATGTGTAATGGAAAAGAAAAATATTAGATCATTTGAAGTAGAAAATTTTAAGAGAAGTATTCAGCAGTAGATAGAAAAAGGCTGATGATGATATAATTATTTGTTAGCTTTAATTTTAATTTTAAAGTAAGCTGTCATTATCATTTTTATTTAAAAAGTATCGTCATTAGTAATTATAATAAAACATTATAAAAGCTTTTAGAAATAATCAGTGCCAAATTAATAAGCGACTGCAAAATTAAAACCTCAATCAAATTGACAAATTGACAACAAAAAAATTTATCATCTTAGTGAGTCAAGCAAGTGGGTATCGTCATCAATGATGAAATAAATGAAACATACACACACACATGCGTACATATATATATATATATATATATATATATATATATATATATATATATATATATATATATATATATATAATACTGAAAGGTCTGACTAATATGCTAAATTTATACCCTAAGTATATACTATACTGTTTGAATTAGCTATAATCTAAATAACCCAATTCTCATATTTCGCGTGAAAAAATATACGTGACCCAATTCAATTATATGGTAGATACTAAATTTTTGAACATACACTGCATTCCTTCTAAAATAATCTTTATAAGTGGATGTTCCAATTTAGAAACAAGAACGGTTTTATTTGTATTTATAAAAGTAATTTATATTATATGCAAATTTATTGTTCTTTAATTTACAAATTCTCCACTTTTACAGAGAAACCATTACTTTAATTAAAATGTATAATAATTTAAATGGAATTTTCATTTACGAAAAGTCAATGAAATGGAACCAAAATGTACTTCAATCTTACAAAAATTATGTATATATACATACATGTATGTATGTATATAAATAAAAAATTATAAAAGGATATGTACATATATATGTATAATGCTCAAAAATGAAATAATTACTAATTTGTATTTATTAAATCAATATTAATTAAAGTATGTGACAAAATAAAAATTTAAATAATTTACAAGAAATTAATAAATACAAATAATATATGAATTATGTAAAAAAGTATTTTAAATTTTAATTATTTATGGTTTTTAAGAAAAGTTAATATTCCAAAAATCTCATCCTTAGACTAAGTACGAGTATTAATTAAATTATTTTTAGTATTGATAAAATCTTTTTATCATACAATATTTTAATATACTAAATCATCCAAATGTGACGCCTAGATTTGTGTTTTATTAAAAAGAAACATGTGTATAGTTTATTTTTAATAAAACACAAATCTATGCGCCACATTTGGATGACTTATATAATATTTTCATTACAATGTATACTATGTACATAATATTTTATTTTATAAAAAAAATTTAAATTTATTTTAATTATTTAATACCAATTTTTATAATATTTCATTTTTATTTGTTATATACGATTTCTACAAATAATTTTAATTACACTATACAAATATATTATTAGTTTTAATAGTTTTATATATAATTAGTAATATACAAAACTATTAAAAAATAGACCATGCTAATATTTAAATTTTGATTCAATATAAAATATGTTCAAATAATTTTCATTGCATTTAAAATTTAACTAAAAAAAATAATATATTGTCTGTAATTTGTTCCAGGACACACAATAAACGCACAAGGTATTCAAGTTGATAACAAAACTGGACAATGGTTCGGAGCAACAGTAAACAGTGTTGGAATTGATGGGCCTATTGTGGTAAGTTTTTTTTTTCATTTTAGACAATATTATTTTTTAACATTTATATATATATATATATATATATATATATATATATATATATATATATATATATATATATATATATATATATATATATAACCTTTTTTAATTATCAAAAGATTAAACGTGTAAGAATGCAAATATTTAAATTAATTTTTAAAGTAGAGAAAATTATAAAAAAACCTAATAGTAATATATTCAGTTCTCTAAATTATTTAAAAATCTAAAAGGTTATTTTTCCATAAACAGAGTTAATTGAATTCATTTTAATTGATCAATTATAAACTCCTTACAAATAACACATTTTGTAATGAAAATAGAATCATACTGATTATTTTCTTTTCTACTTTTCGTGTCACAATTCAATTTGAAGAAACCGTCACAGCAAATACTTTTTTTCGTGCGTTATAACTACATCTGTTAAATATCAATAGTAAGTGAATGAAAAGTATATTATTTCCATATTCTTTATGTATCCGCGTGTAATTGACATGCTGCAAATAAAGCAGTTGCGTCTGTTTATTGTAGTAACTCCTCCGGTTACATTGCATTGTGATGCACAATGCGTCTTCAACTCGGTGACATTGCTGGTTCAATGCCCACCACACATATTATCTATTGGTTCGACTCGGATATGTCCTAGGTCGATGGACTTCTGGTGGTTGTTGTACGTTTGTGTCTTTCTTATACTCACTACAATATATTTGATATGGATATGGATGGGATGCTGGTATTGTATGAAGGAAGAGATTATTCTTACTTTACCTTCAATGAAACAGACAATGATTTTTTGTCCATGTTGATTATTTATTTCTACAGCGTTTTATTCGGTTGATGACTTGTGTATATACATTTTTTTTTTGTTTTAAATTAGTTTCTGAATACAGAATAGTTTAAAGATGTGTGAGAAAAAATGACCGAAAATATTTCTACACAATAACCATTTTTTAATTCGTCAAAAGGAGTTAATTTTTTTTGGAATTATAATTTATATTTTATACATATAATAATCAGAAATGAAATTTTATTTAGTAATATATATATATAGAGAGAGAGAGAGAGAGAGAGAGAGAGAATATCTAATAATCAATGTAGATAAGTATTTTTATATATTAACTTGTTCATTGAATTTTTTTTTAAATTAAAAAATCTCAGATATTTTCATTCTTCAATAAATAATCATTCAATTTATATGAATTCTAATTACTGTAATATTGAGTGAATTAAATGAATAAATTAAATGCCATTTAATTTCTTATGATATGGCCAACAAGTTTATTAAATGTATACTTAAAAAATAATCATATTGTACAAAATTTTGATTTAATAAAATATTGTCAATGTATTTAAAAACAGTTCAAATTAATATAAGAATTTGAACAGTCATATTCATATATGCTGTTTGGAACAATGTTTGTTTTAGTTGTTCTCATTTATATACGAAAATTTGATCTTCTAAGTTCATATCAATAAGAAAACACTTGTCATATTAAACACAAATTATTAGTATATAAACATAACATATTGTTTAAATATAAATTTCGAAATAACCCACAAAAATATTTTTTTACAAACTTCTGAAAACATCTCTGTATCTTGGCATATGGTAATTGTTCTCAATATTGAAATTCCACGCGAATGTATAAAAAAGGCAAAACAATTCAAAACCCGGACGTACTCTACATCGAAAGTAATATTCAGATCGTCGTCTTATAATAAGAAGAAGTCATAATACCACAAGTGTTGTTCACATCTCTTACGAATACATAAACATACGTATACATCGTTCACTATGATTCGTTAAACATGTACGTCGAAGATCACCCGAAGCTCGACACACGGCTATGACAAACAGTAAATACTTGTTACAGTCGAGCTTTCCAAAAATAGAGAATCGACTGTAAGTCTCTCGAAGATATAGAGGTATATCCTTACGCAGCGAGTCGACTAACTCTGTTCATACGTGACATACTCTCGTTCGGTTTCTCTTTTTAACGTTCCCGGATTTACTCATGTCCTCTTTATTATGACAGCGTTGACGATTCTCTGTTGTGAATCTATCATCGAAAACTGCATATTTAACAACACTCTACGTACAGATGAGTCACAATGACATTACTCGAGTTCGATATCCTGCAATGTGCACTACGAATTGTGGATAAAAACAGACGATGTGTCATGAAATGAAATGGAAACTATTTGAGGACGCATCGATTTTAACACTTGTGCAATTTAAAATGAATGAATAATTTAAATATATTTTATAAGACAAAGAAAGCCACATTTTTCCATTAAATATTAATACATTAAAAATTATTTCTATGAAATCAATGAAATCATGTTTATATATGTTTCATAATAATTTTATATCTTCTGTTGAAAAATAGATAAATTTATATATATAGTGATGTTGGAGCAAAAATGTGACATTTGAAATGGAAATGGGCCGGTCATATAATGAGAAGGAAAACCCACCAATAAACAAAATAAATTATTGATTGGAACATAGTTATATAAAAAGTTCTAAAAGAGACCTATGGATAGATTAAGTAGAGAGATAAAAAAATTGCTGGGGTAGAAAAGAAGAAAACAGTATTGAATTACTCGAAGTGGAAAGTATTATGAAAAGTTTTAATCTAGCAGTGGATAGAAAAAAGCTATATACTACTATATATATATATATATATATATATATATATATATATATATATATATATATATATATATATATATATATATATATATATATATATATATATATATATATATATACATACATACATTGACCCACATAAGTCATGGTACACATGGGTAACATAAGCAATTTATTGATATAATTCAATGAAGTCGTTGAATTAAAAACTTTTTTTATTTAAATGATAGTAAACATAATATTGATTAGAAAAAAAAACACAAAAAATAATAATAAATTCTATAAATAATAAATTCTATAATAAATTCAATAATAAATTCTAAATAATTAGTTCTATTATATAGTAAAAATTGCTAAAATAAACACAGTAGTTTACATTTTTACTTGGCAAGTATAACATCAAAAGCAACAAAAAAAATAATTTATTTAATGCCAAATCGTTTAAATGAAGTTGTAAAAAGAAAAGGGAAACAAACGGGATATTAAACTCCTTTTTTTAAAAAAAATGTTGATATTTTTTTGCTCCGGACAAATGTAATATACTGTTTTTATTTTAACAATTTCTACTATGTAATAGAATTAATTACTTTTTTTGTATTTTTTTTCTAATGAATATTATATTTATTATCAATTAAATAAAAAAATATATTTAATTTAACGACTTTATTGAATTATATCAATAAATTGGTAATGTTACCCATATGTTCCATGATTTATGTGCATCAGTATATATATATATATATATATATATCGTTATAAAAATATAGTTTTATTTATTTTTATTAAAAAAAATCAAATTAAACGTTAAATGTTATAAAAACTATTGAAAATAAATATATACAGTAAAGGTCTTGTATGAGTTAATTAAACAGCTTTGATTAAAACCATAAATAATACATACGTAAGAGTACAATAATTGCCATTGTGGCATATGATTAATGTTGTCATGCAGAGTAATATAAAAGAATAATGATAATAAAATACAACTACACACACACACATATATATATATATATATATATATATAAACAGAGAATGTATATAAAATGAATAGCTCTTTTTATTGATGCTATGCACCAACGAGTAGCTTTCATGCATGTAAGTAAAATACAAGCAGCTCAGAGCTAAAGTAATGCAAATTAGTATGATAATCTTACTTGAAATATTTATTTATGCGCGGTACTTTTAAATACCTCCATTAAATATAAAATATTATATTCGTCATTTTAAATGTACATAAATATATCTCTTCCAGGTAGGCATATCACTACAATAACATTTGGTGCCTGACAATGCTTAAATTTTATTGAACGTGCTGAATAAATGGTTACGTCAAATTATCAGCTAACAGTATTCAGTTTCGTTTAATGAATTGTCTTTTTAAATAAATGACAATATACATGATTAACGATTGGTATTATAATATTTATATTATTCAAAGAGATGTTGAATTATACAAGATTTACATTTGAATAGCATTTATTTAATAGAGTTGTTTTTCTAACAGTATTTTTTTAATAAATCTGTTGACATTTTTTCGTATACATTTAATATGTGTTAATCGTATTTAATTACAATTTTTATTTAAAGGTGATATTTTATAAAAGTAAAATAATCTGATTTCATTAAGACCCACGATTGTCCTTGAAATCATATATTCATATAGACTTATGGATGTTAGTTCATGTAAAGTCTGTATATTTGATTTCTGATTTAATACACTTTTTTGTATGGACATTAATTATTTTATAAATAAAAGATTTTTATCAGATTAATTTGTTAATAAAATACATTAATTAGTGCAATTTTAATTAATAGCATCATCTGTTTTCGATCAAAATTTTTTTTTTATATACATATATAATCTAACAAAATTTTATTGGAAAATAATAATTATATGAGAAATATAAATTTTATTCAAAATGCATGAGATAATACTTATACACATTTTATCAAAATAAACTGTTTAATCAAATAATATTGGGTTTTTATAACATAAGTGTTTTTCAAGTGTGATAGAAATTTAAATTGATTTCAATGTTAATTTCTATCACGTTTAAAAAATACTCTATATAATCTTTTGATTTCATTAAGACTTACAATTGTCTATTTTTGGGATCATAAATTCATATAGACTTATGGATGTCAGTTCATGTAATGTCTTTATATTTGATTCTTGATTTTATATTTTCTTTCGTATAGATGTTAATCTTTTTACCAATTAAAGATTTTTTATCAAAGTCGGTTTTTAATCAAATATATTAATTAGTGTAGTTTAATCTAAGAGCATCATCTGTTTTCAATGAAACTTAATTTTAAATATTTTTTTTAATATTTAAACTAGGAAAATTTTATCGGAAAATAAAAAATATAAAAAGATATAAATTTTATTTTTTATTCAAAATGTATGAAAAATTATTTTTATACATTTTTATCAAAATAAAAGTTTTAAAACTGAGAAAAATTGTTTAATTGGACAATTTACATTTTAAAAATATTAAGGTGTATGTGATGCGTTTGTGTGTGTGTATGTATGTATGTGTGTATATATATATATATATATATATATATATATATATATATATATATATATATAATTGTGAAATAATGATATTTAAAATACCGAGAAACATACTTATATATTAAATTACTAGTTCCATGTTGTTTTTTATAATTGAATTTCCTGTATAGTTTCTCATAATGATCTATTAATTTTTAATATATGTTAATTTACACCTATTAACAAAAACATAAGTGTATTAATTAACAATCGAAATCAAATAAAACTAAATGTGTATATATGAGAATACTAAAATTTCCTTCAAACGTACAGTTTCTATTGAAAAGTATGCCGAGAATACCGATATAATGAATGCAATTTTAAAATAAAATTGAATAATTTTGCATTTCGGTCACGTTAAAAGAAACCACAACGGCCATATTAAAAGTAAATTTATATTGTCTCGTTATATTAATCAAACTCGTACTGGTAAATTTATTTGAGAAAACGTGATTGTTGGTTATAAGAGGTTTGTTTACCTTTGGTAATTTGCGCATTTTTGTTTAGAGATTTATATGGAACCGATTTTGTATACAATTGATATTTATTATTATGTATAGTTTTTTCATAAGCGAATTTTATGAAAATAAAAAATATTTTAATTGAATTAAAAGAGTATCTTTACATAATGTGTTTTGACAATGGTCTATCTTAAGATACCGTCTTTTCACAGTATTTTAAATAAGATAATAAATGAATAATTTGTTTACATGGAAAATACAGTAATAAATCGCAATCTTCAACGAATGCTAATGAAATTTTAATCTTTTTTTATTGTAAAACTCTAATAAAAACCGATGTTTTGAAATTCAATTGAATGATTTGAAATGGAAAAAAACATGTCCATATTAAGATGATACATATCTGGTCATCATCTGTTTGATTTGACATGATTTGATGTCATTGCCGAGACAATTTGTCGCAGAAAATTTGTAAGATGAACGCCAAAGATACGTTTTAGGGCAATGGAATATTTGTAATTCTAACCATAGTCCTTTGTGTCTAGACATACCGGCACTGGTGACGGTTTTTTTATGTATGAAATTATATTAGGTATCTGTCGACGAGGTGCCTCCGAACGCAATCAATTTTCTTTACCGGCAATAAAAATATAAATAAGATTCGTGGAATTATTTTCTTGCCGTCATATGTAATATAAATAAAAAACAATACATATATAATATCTTGTATATTATATTAAATAATTTAAAACACTGTCCTAATTGTAATTCGTTCAACCCCTTTAACATTCATATAAAGTAACATTTTAAAATAATATAAGATGTTAATGATTCATGTTGAAATTTCCAATATTTTTATTTAATGTCTATATAAATTGCTATAAAAGAACATAGAAAAAAATAAATACAAATATTAATATTTATTGAAATAAAATACTAGTTATGTGAATATTTGTTGTGAACTGAATTTAAATAAAATATTTTTTTAATTTTCTTAATGATTCAATTTTTGTAATTTTGGAATAAATTACATTATTGTTATAATTATTGAAATACTCGAAAAGGAAGTTGAAATAAAATAATTATTATTAATAAAACAGAAATGAGTTGTTAATTACTGCAAACAGATCGTGTATTAAAAATTATAATTGAGTGTTGCCAGAGACTGGATAATAGATAAATGCAATTTTAAATCAACGTCATTTCCTGGCAGATAAATAAGATTGAAAAAAGTTGTTTATATCCTTGAAATCAGTGAAATCTATTTTACATTTAAATTTATATACAATTGTTCTCGTCTGTGTCTATATTCAAAACTATGTAGATAAACATTCAAATATGCATTGTCCTGTTATTATAATATAAATTGAAATAAATAAACAAACGGGATTTTAACAGTAGAATAGAATTGCAGTTTGAAAAAAATGATAGATATTTTGTACATTAATAAACAATAGGGAGTGGGCGCTCGACGAATACTACAACTATCCAATCGGTGTTTTTGTCTTAACATTGTCGGCAAAATACAAAAATCGCCTACACGACACATTTCTACATCGGATTCTGCTGCAAAAATAACTTTAAAAAACTGTCCGGCTGACTAATTCTTTTATACCTGATCCGTGTCGTCTCATTCGATTTTATAAAAGTCGTTCGAGAGAAACAGTCGCAAGATTTCAATGAAGTTCGATGCGTTTCGATTGCTTTGGACGTTTGTGCGTTAATCGTGTTTAGAATTCAAACGTTGACGAATTGTACCAGTTTTTGTATGTCGTGGTGAGAAAATTATGTGATTACTTAAAATGCGATTACAAAAACCAAATATTTTAATTGATGTGTTATGGACACAGAGACGTATTTTACAATCAACTCATTTCAATCGAATAGGTTTTCAGATCGAAATTCAATTTTAATTTTTGAAAGTATAGAAATAAATTATTAGTTCATTTCACTAATATCTTATTTTTTTAATACATATATATAAGTAATATTTCTGGTTAATAAGATATTGTTTATAATTTCTGAATTTCATTGTTTAATTCATTTTTGAAAAGACTAATATTTTCTATTAATTTTATTTTCAAAAAAAATAATTATTAAAAATATTTTTGCAAAAAAATTCAAGATAAATAACAAAATTTATTTATACAAAATTTGAAATTAAAAATGATTAAAAAAACAATTTCTACAAGAAATTTATAAAGTAGATTGTTTTAAAAACTGAATTGTTGAAAAAAATATTTTTTAAGAAATAAACAATATTAGGATCGAAAGTTTTTAAAGCCTTATTTGAAAATGACTATTTAATTATATATAATATATAAAATGATTTTTAAATACTGATATATTATAACCCCGACAGAGTTTAAATATAGTTGATATTATTTTCATCACATGATTCTCTTCATATTTAATTCTTTTAATTGTGAAACTTTAGAATTATTTATTTATTTAATAAATTTTTGTTAAATATAAATAAATGCCTCCAAAGTCTCACAATTAAAAGTTCGAATAATATAAGCAAAAAACTTAGAAAGTCAATTACTATATAAAGTTTAACCCTTTAGTTACCAAAGGTGACTATTGTCACTCGTTAATATTACACATTAAAATCTTTGATTTTCAATCCTAATTTATGGAATGAATGTAAATAGTATTATCAGTGTTTGATAATTTTAATAGTAATTCCTTTTATATGAAACAATGTAACAAGTATTTTTATGGTCAAATCAAATGAAAAGCAATTATATATTTTAAATAAAAAATAGATAATTTTATTATCTTTGAGCATTTTGTTCTTTTAAATATTTTTTCACATTATTTTATTTCTTGTATATATATATATATGTATATATATATATATATATATATAATATAATATTTTATTAATAAATACACGTTTATTCAAATGTATGGAAGAAAATAGCATGCAATTTGATTTAAATAATAAGTTGATGCATTCGTTCAACCGCAATGATTGTTATAAAAATAAAATCATTTGTAATCGATAACGGATGATGAGAAAAAACAAAACTACAATTGAGAACAATTTTAATGTGCGATTTCCTTTTATTATGCGTTCTCGGACTCACAACATGAAAATCAATAAGTAGTCACGACTATTATTATACAGTGGCTACATCCTACTTTAATATCTAAGAAAAGATACCTTGTGGTCGTATGAAATTGGATAATCGTATGTAAACATAACCTATATAAGTATACGAGTAGTTAGTTATTTACATGATCGAAGTATATAAAACCGCAAAACCATATAAGAACGTTGACTTCCACGTTGAAACGATGCGGTTTCAATGGATTTAATCATTCTTCTGTAGAATATCCGACGTGTAATAAGGTATCCTAGACTATTTTCTTTCAAATAGAAAGACAATAAGACCAGACGCAAGTTTCATTTACATATTTAATGTTAAGTAGAAAACAAATGTATGTTTTAACATTTTCTTGTGCTTTTTTGATAACTTGCCAAGAACAGAACTGTTGATGAATGCATTTATTTTTGTACAATGTAACACAAATGTTTATTAATCAGCAGACTTTTACACTTTAAGTTTATCTTTTTATTGCTGCTATGATATCATCGACTCTAAATTTGCAATTTATTTTTTAACAGTGTAATATAACTTAAATAATACTCATTATGAATTCTTACGTTATACTTGAAATATTTCTTTTTTTTTGAATATAATTATTTTATAAAATTAATTATTTGCTTGTATATATTTATCGTATATAAGAGTGCATCTATGTAGGTGTATGCTTATTTCCATATTAAAAAATACACTTACACGTTTGATATAAAAAACATTATTTATTTCAATCATTACAATTTGCTGTGAAGACGCATCATTTCTCAGTTTGATAAGAGCGGTATGTTTGATGTGAAACAGTTACACGAAAAAAGCCTCCTACAAAGTAGCCGGACAACACACACGCGGCGCTATCCATAAAAAATATACATACAGACACATAATATGCAGGCGTACAGAAATGTAAAGAACTATTTGACCCTCACTAACGACCCAACATAAACTTAGAATGAACAAGAAATGTTCTGGACAATACGACAAGACAATCTACTTTAGTGTTGTGATTCTTAAAAAGCGTCAACTTATTAAACTTTCAAATACAGTCGCTTAAAAAAATTCTCATTACACTGTCACGACCGACAGTAATTTCTTAAGTTAATTGTTAATGTGACAGTGACGTAATGAATGAAGTTGTTTAAACGTAATTTGAGTTTACTTTGTGCATACAGATAGGGTTTCGTAGAAATATATATATATATGTAAAAAGAGAGAGAGAGAAAGGTAGATATAGAATAATAAAAGGAAAAAAATAAAAAAAATAATAGATGTACCCAGGTTACAATAATTCTAATAAATACAATAAAAAAATAATATGTGATATTGTTTATTTTGAAAAATTAGATATATTTTTTTATTATATATAACATTTATATAAAACAATTTAAAATATCTCAGAAATGAGTTAATATATTACAAAATTGTTTTTTACCAATATTCGATTATTTATGAATTTTTTAAATTAAACACACAAATAAAATAAACTCATCAAATATTAGGTTGGCAAATATTATTCATCAGCTATGTACAAAAAAAAAAAAAAAAAAAAAAAAAAAAAAAGAAGGGAGATACTTGCCAACCTAATATAATGAATTTGAATAAAAAAATCATATATATATATATATATATATATATATATATATATATATATATATATATATACATAAACCTATAATGTTGATAAATAAATAATTTGTATTAAAATATGATTTAACAGTTAAAATATTTAAATTACAAAAATGTACTACATATGATTAATTAAATATAATATTTTTATGATCGTTGCTTAAAAAATATAATTACTGAAAAATGTAACAAATACAAGAATAATTAATTGAAAATAATCGACAGAAAATAAACTTCGATAAACATTTTATTAATAATTCCTTTATCATAGTTGTATAGATATCAAGAATCCGATCTCAGTGCATTTAATTCTTCTGTAACAATTCTCCATAACTAATTTTTATCATCTGCAAGCACTCTCGCTTTGTACACGTTATCTGCTTGCAAATCCGAATTGCATACACACGCACACACCGTATAAAAATATAGCTGTGAAATGTAATCTACCATGCATGTATAATGTGAAACTTATACCGTGTTGCGCGATTAAAGAATACCATTTATTTTTCGAAATCGTTCCGACATAAGAAAACCATGTTAACAGAAAACAGTCGGGTTGACCTGTGAGGTCAATACAGCAAATGGCAAGAATTTATTGGTGCATTGTATGCAGTATTCAAGCTTCGCGCATACTTGAAACAATCGCTTCAAAGATGCGGGCGCCAAGAATTTACAAGGCTAATTGTTAATTGTTCTTTTCGTAAATATTAAAATCAGAGATTAACATCTTCGTGGAAATAGTTTATCTGTTTTTTATACTTGATATTTCGTAAGAAATAAAAAAAGTTCATAAGTATTTTTTATAATATGTATTGTGATTGTTTGTGTGTGTTCAAAGAGTACTTATTTTTTTATACGATTTGAAATATAAAAGATGTGTTTTATAAAAATTATAATTAAATATCTGTTTTTTTACATAAATTGATTCATTTTTAATAAAATAATACAATGTAAACATTTTTTACATTTATTTAAAGGAAGTCTCAAAATTTTTAAAAATATCTTCAAACTGCCAATTTTAATCAAAATTGGGAACAAAAATTTATCTTTTTTAATTAATTAAAAATAATTCTGTGATGAAAAGTACATTTCTAAGTTTAAAATATCATTCTTTATTTATGTAAAATCTTTTTTTCCAAAAAATTTGAAAAAAAAATTTCTGAAATTTTTTGGCAAAAATTCCATACTATAGGTCGTGGTTATTTTTTGACCAAAAAATGAAAGTCTAAAATTTAACGATTTTTTTACATAAATCGATTCATTTTTAATAAAATAATACGTTGTATACATTTTTTTACATTTATTTAAAGAAATTCTCAAAATTTTTAAAAATATCTAAAAATGACCAATTTTAACCAAAATTGGGAACAAAAATTTATCTTTCTGAATTAATTAAAAATAATTCTGTGATTAAAAGTACATTTCTAGGTTTAAAACATCATTCTTCATTCATGTAGAATATTTTTTTCAAAAAATTAGACAAAAAAAAATTTTGAAAATTTTCATCAAAATTTCCATACTATAGGTCGTGGTTATTTTTTGACCAAAAAATGAAAGTCTAAAATTTAACGATTTTTTTACATAAATCGATTCATTTTCAATAAAATAATACAATGTAAACATTTTTTTACATTTATTTAAACAAATTCTCAAAATTTTTAAAAATATCTCCAAATTACTAATTTTGATCGAAATCCATGACAAAAATTTAAATTATAGATTTAATTTAAGATCATTTAGTAGTATAAAATATATTTATTAGTAAAAACATCATTACTCATTCGTATGGAATATATTTTAACCAACAATTAATATATATTTTAATTTTTGTATGAAAAAATCTATACTATAGATCATAGACATTTTTAGACGAAATCAAAAATGTAAAATTTAAATACTCTTTACAAAAAGAAATTTAATTCTTATAAAATAATATCAACTACTTTTCTGTAGCATAAAAATAAATTAAATGTATAATTTAATATATATATATATATATATATATATATATATATATATATATATATATATATTATAAAGTAACACTTTTTAATTAAATATTGAAAACTAGTGTTTACAAACAAATATATTAATTACACATTAAATTAAAATAAATTATACAATAATATATATTAATGTTATGTGTTTCTAAATATGTTTAAACATTTTTTTATAATTTTCCATTTAAACAGTTTATTGTTTTTTTTTATAACAATATAAAAAAACATTTTCAGCATTAATGTTTCTTAAAATCTGTCACATTCAAAATTGTTATTATGTACATTTGTGATCTGAATAAATAAATATTTATTTAGTTTTAATACATTTTATTTACTTTTAAAAAACTTGTAATTAATCATTATATTTATAATATAAATTATGCTTTTTATTATTAATTTAATAAATTAATTAGAAGTTTGATTTATAAAAAATAATTTTTAATTTAAACTAAACTGGCTAGCATTTTAAGACAGACCATGGTCGAAGTTGATGCTGATATTGAATATTCATGTGGTTTTAATTATATATATATATATATATATATATATATATATATATATATATATATATAAATATATGTATGTATGTGAAATTCTTAATATTTTACTTGCACATGCATTCAGTCAGCAGGAACGGTTATATAAATTCCTGGAAAATGAAACAGTATGGTCTTATAAGTGCGTATGCGGTTACAAGATTTGAACCAAGAGAGTCAACAACGGTCAACAAATGAAAAAAGTAGTGGCTACGTTCCCGAACCAGAAACAGTCGCCTTGTCTATATTTGATAGTTGAACCGTATGAGGTGGCCGACCAGGAAGTGCGTGCACTTGCAGTTGCAACTGCTATATGATACGTATAGTTACAGTAAACGATAGGCCAAAGCGGTCGGTAAACAAAACCTAACATCGGTCGGTCATCGATGTCATCGGGAGCATAACCTCATGTTTCGACGATTAGTTCTTCCGTTTTCAAAAAAGATTAATCACACCAAAGTACATGTGGCACACGTGTCATATTACAGTCGGGATTATTTTCTCATCGAAAAAACAGATAAAGTCGCATCTGTTTAGATATTTTTTAAATAAAATGATAATTCTTTATTAATACTCGTTTTACATTTTTATAATTTCAATAAATAAACAAAATTTTCAATTTTCTACAAATAAACTATTGTCCCAACATCACAAGATATTAAAAAAGTGTCCAGTAAAATTATTTATTGATCATTTTCTTTGTTTATAGGCTGATGCGCATTTCGATAGCAATACCATCATCATCAGAGCACTGCGTTATAAAATCTAAAAAGAAATCAATATCTAAATAAAATCAATAACTAGATTTTATAATACAACACTCCAATGATAATAACATTGCTATTGAAATGAGCATCAGATTATAAACAGAGAAAGTAAGCAATAAATAATTATTGAACACTTTCAATATCTTGTAATATTGGGACGATAGTTCATTAATATGAAAGTGAGTTCGTTATAGTTCTAAAACAAATTGAGATTTTTTTAAAATTAGTATTTTTATAATTGTACACAAATTTTAATAATAGCTCCTGATATAAACTAAGTTTCAAACGATGACCAAAAATAAATAAATGTTTTATTCTTCTAAAAAAATTTATAGCGAGATCTCT
The DNA here is from genome assembly GCA_029203775.1 of Neoneuromus ignobilis. Classification (NCBI taxonomy): domain Eukaryota; kingdom Metazoa; phylum Arthropoda; class Insecta; order Megaloptera; family Corydalidae; genus Neoneuromus; species Neoneuromus ignobilis. Next base: position 8,522,947 of record CP092090.1, on the reverse strand, counting down.
TCATTATAGGTGAAAATAAAAAAATAGAATTTCACGATCAATTAATTTCAATTTAATCACAACGACCATTCATGGCGTCAGAACGCATATACACGAAATTCGTCTGTGCGCCATCCGCCTCTAACAATTAATAAAAATTTTACTTGATTTATGGTCATTTAATTGTGCGATACTTTCAACCTTCTCAAGTCATAAAACTGTCGAATAAAATTTTCTAATTGCTTCGTAAATAAATTCGGCAAGAAAATGAGGTCGTGGATGTGTTGTTCTTCGATTTGTTCTTCGTTCGGTACTTATTTCTGGATCACGCTTGTCAGTTATAATGGCAATGTTTATTAATCGTACTATATTTCATTTAGTATTGAAGGTGTGGATACTGACGTGTTTAAATTAATTGAGATAAATTTCTGCGGAATAGTGTTTTTTATCATTAATTGAATGATAAATTGAAAGTATCGAATAATAATGTAGAAAATTGAATTTTGCAAACGTACGTATAATAAAAAAAATTATAGATTGAAAACGGTTTGATTAAATTATAAAAGTAAGAATCGAATAGAAATATTTACAGAGTTATAATTTGATTGACATTTTTTTAAATATAATAAAATTATTTCTCAATCGAGTCTATTAACAGTTGTTATACTAAATTCTAATAAAAAAATAAACATTTATGAAATATTTTAAAAAACAGTTCATAATAAAAAAGAGTAAAATAAAGAACTATCTTTTATTCCTCAACTAATTTCCTTTTACAATTTATTTAACAAGAAATAGCTGGCTCCAACATCTGATTTATTTAATAATAAAAATATGTTTAACTTCTTACATCAAATTTTATAGTATTTATTGTCTGTTTAGTATTTATTTATACAAATACAAATTCTGTATTCAATTACAGACACTTTCTCACTATATCATATTTCATAAATTTTGATGGAAGTACACAAATATAAAAATACATACATATATATATATATATATATATATATATATATATATATATATATATATATATAAATTAAGAAGTAGAAATTTGAAACGTATTTTGAAACATTAGTAACAACAAATAATAAAAGTATGTCTTTTGTATCTTAATAGAATAAATAACATACAATTGTATGTTAAACGCATAATTATCCAATTATTATTTTTTATCAAAGAGCAACATGGCGTTTAATGTCACAGGTTAGATATTTTTGAAAGGCACCGCTAATATTTCAAAGAATAGTTGCAATGAATGCATCGAACTCGAATCAAATAAGAATACATTATCAGTTCAAATTAAATTGATATGCATAATTTACGATTACTGATTAATGTTATTTATGAAACAAGGTCATTAATTAAAGACAAATATTTATTATAAATAAATGTATTTGTGTAATGTTTGTTTGTGAGAATTGATTAATTCAATATTTGTTCAAATTAGGGAAATTCGTTTAAAAAAAAATAGTAAATATTATTATTTTTTAAAAAATATATTTTTGTAATATTTTCAATGTTCATTCAAAAGTAGTTATTAGAATTTGTTACCTACAAATATAAGTATAAAAAGTTGTTTTTTTATCATCGTAACACGATATTATTTAAAATATTGTTAACAAAAATATCCATATAGAAAATATACCCGCAAGAAATCAGTGACCAGAATGAACAAGTTGTGACAAGGTGATCATTTGATTCACAGAAACTGACATTGCATTGATGCGGGTGCTATTGTCTTACATTCCATGAATTACACTCTGCAAAAAACAATAGACGAAATGCAACCGAATGGATACAGTAACCGATTATCTGTTATTAACCCGCATTCGTGCGAGATATATGTATGTAGGAGTTGTAAATGCACGATGAACGTTGATGAAGGAAGAACATTAACAGCAAAATTAGAGCAGACACTTGGCACGCAGTTGTCTGTGAAGAAGTGCACACGGAATGTGCTACTCGGTCATTTGTGTGGCCCCATGTCTTTATTTATCTTAATTGAAAACGATGTTGCAATTCTACACTGTAACTGGACGGACGCTTTTGTAAATATGCGAGATTGTAAATATGTTTATTGTTGCGTTACGCCGCTGATGTGTTTATAATGATCTGTACATCTTGTAGAATGAGATTTATATTATGTGTATTTCGTAATTATTCGCTAAACGATCGATAAAGAATGAATAATAAATAAATACTGGAACAAGAATATACAATTTTATTTCCGACTTTTAAGATAAGTAAAATTAACGATCTTAACAACATTCTCTAAAATATCAAAACTAACAATCAGAGTTTAGTAATATATACACAAATATACGTCTCAATAAATTGTTAATAATTACGATCATCTTTCGAAACTGATTTTAATTCTCATGTCTCGATAAAAAACAGTATTAAAAAACGAACGTTAGTTTCACAAATAGATAATTCCATCCATAAAACTAAAATAAATTTCACTTTCTATACAACTAAATATAATTGTTGGTTAAATTTTTATAAGTAAATCTTTTTTTTATTATGAAATATATAACATGTTTACAATGTTTAGAAGAGACATTTTTTTTAATTATCAACATTTAAAAATTATTAATGTATCTAATTAATCATTTATTTCAAACCAAACTATGGATATTGAATCTAGTTTACAAATAATACGTAAATTAAATGATAATTAAAATATAATTTATCTTAGATACTAATTAATAGTCCAAAAGTTACATTTTTTTGACAGAATGCTTTTTATGGAATTTTTGATTTAGAAATAATTATTTTTCATTAATTTAATTTTATAATTATAACTATTGTATTTATCTTTGTGTTTAAATATATATATAATAAATTAAAGTTTATAATTAACGATTTTAATAATCGATTACATTTGAGCATTTTAAATATTTTACACAGAATGTATACATAATAATTTTTATATTACTTTTTACTGCTTATTAATTACATACAGATAAATAAAAAATAAATATTATATTTCTGACAAATTTGAAAAACATATTCTCTTTTATTTTTCTTGACATCTATTTTATATTTTTCTAATTTAAATTTTAGAAATTTTGTCTGTTAATTGTAAATAATTTTAAAGGCAATTACCATAAATACAGTCACATAGCAATATTAATAATATTACAAATTGCATTATAATTTTTAAATTAAAAATCTAAATATACATTTTGAGAACCCCAAAAACAATACAACTATTAATTATTTAAAAAATAAATTAGCAACTATTTTTTTCATTTTATACATATAAACAATAGGTATAAGATATACGAGAGTTCTTTACCGTTATTCTTTTCATAATTACAATTTTTTATAATCGCAACATATAATGCGATCCAAAAAAATTATCTTACATGTTTCAAATGTCAGATATATAAAACAGTATTAAGTGGATTAATTATATACTAGTATGAGACAATTAAAATGAACGCTTACTCGACGAAGTCATAATTAAGAAGTAGATAGTGCAAAGAAGACTAATCACGATAACGTAATTTAAATTTGATTCAGAAAGGACTAATGAATATGTATGAGTATGTTGCATAAGATATTTTAAAACGTTTCTGAATTTAAATAAAAATCTATTGCGTGATCATATCAAATCTAAACTGCTAATCATTTTTTGTGCGGAAGATTTTTTTTCAAAATTTAATAGTTAATTATTGTTATCAATATAGCTTCGATTAAATTTAGGTAGAGTTTAAAGACAGCATATAATTATAATAATCACCGTTGTAATAAATTTATTTAAAAATTATTCCATGAATAATTATTTTTATTTACTACCAGATTTTAATTATTAATTTAATAATTATTAAGAAAATAAATATGGTTAAGAAATTAACTAATATTTAATAATTATTAGATATAATTAAAAAATTAATTGAATAATATAATATATATTTTTATATCAAATTAAAAAACTAAACTGCTAAAAGATTAAAAATGAAACTATAATTTTCAATAATCTTAAATGATTTAAAAAATAATAAATGAGTTTTATTCTCCGTTTCTTTGTTCGAGGTAAGTAAATTATCAGTGAATTTTTATTTACTTTTTCAAACTATTATAAACCAAGTTTTAACAACTAATAGTCAAATAAATAATTATATATTTTTCACAAAGTTCGTTATACATTTTAGATAGTTTAATCATTGTTCTATTATCGTTGCGTGTTAGATTGAATCTTACAATATTTCATCTTGAGGCTAAATTTTAATATATTTTAATCGACAATATATATTTTAATATACGCATACGCACGCATATATATATATATATATATATATATATATGTAAATGTATATAATATCTTTATTTAAACATATTTCATTTTGAACGAAGAAATTACTTTAAATAGTGTATTTTCTGACAGCCTAGAGAAAAAAATTATTCTATCTTAACTAGTGTATACATTATGTATAGTAATTATTAAATATAAAAAATATGTTAATATTTTTCATTTTTGAAATATTCGTTATTAATAATATAAGCAATGAAATATAATTCATATCTAGTTTTCCTTCCATGATAACGTGTTATAAAATTATAATAAATTATAAAAAAAATGTCGTTGTTCAATAAATAATTTATTTATTAAATAATCAATCGATAGTACTTAAAATGTATTTTTTTCAGTAAATGTTCAATAATATTATTTAGATTATACGTATCAATGTCTACAAATCTTAAATCTTTTTTAATAACAAAAAAAAATTCTCTAACACTAAGTACATTATTATTATTAATAGTAACAATAATAAAATAATATTAATCATTGTACCTATATTGAAACTATTAATTGAATAGAACATAATTTCGATTCTAAACAAAAAAAAATCTATTTCTATAATAGTTTATTGCCCTTTGAAATATTTGGTACTGATTTACTTATGCAAAAAAAATGCATTCGTGAAACGAAAGTGATTTCTGAACAATGACGAATTATATTTCAAAGAAACTGCACTTAGGTTATTTATAAAATAAGAAAAAAAATATTCGTAGAATTTCATAATAGAAATCGAGGTATGAGCTGAATCATTTCGATTCAATGTGGTTTGAACAAAGTAATGTTTTTGTGAATATTTTTTGTCTACTAAAAACCATCAGTAATATATATATATATATATATATATATATATATATATATATATATATATATATATATATATATATAAATATATATTAACCACAACTGTTGACTTAATGAATGATGGACTTTCGTGAGATTTTTACCGATGACATCAGTGAATGGTCATTGGATCAATATTGTCTGAACGGTGTATCTATGCAAGTAATGCTGACCATTTTCTAATGTAATTAGTCTGGCGAAGTAATACATATTTATGACGTAGGGTTAAAAACTTTGTATGTGTTAGTGTGTGTTCAAGTACTTATGTCGTGTATACACATTTAAAAAACTACACAGTCACATTGATTGGTAATTCAAAAATGATAATTAAATTTTATAAATACGGCCATTAAAAATACATACAAATTAAATATTTGCTGTTGTCCAATTGAAAAATAAAAAGTTAATTTGCATACGAAATAAATTCAAGTATAAAAAATGCATTAGTTAATATGTACATGCATAGAGTTTGTAGCCACATTAACTTAAAACATTTATATATAAATATATATACCAGATTGTAACAAATTTTCAAACAAGATCATAAATCAAATAAATAACATTTTTGCTATTAAAAATATATATATTTATTTTTATTAAAAACATGTTTTTCTTAAAAATGCAGTTAGTTGGAAATTTATTTGAATAACAAAACCTACAGTGTTTAATCTCTAAGAAATACAATTATAAAAATTCTTTTCATTCTACCCAATAATTCCCAAACAATTGACATTAAATGTTCACTACTTCAGGATGTTATAACATAAGTAAAAAATTATATAAAAAAGACCTTTAAACATAATATCCTTTACTTTTTTGAATAAAAAAGGTAATATTTTATCTCAAATTATACTAGAGGATTCACATTAGATTCTTTTAAAAAAAATATCATTTACGCTTGAGTGTACAACAACTCGAATGATTTTATTCCTTGATAGTAATTTAAGCTTTATATATATATATATATATATATATATATATATATATATATATATATATATGCATCTAAAAAATTAAGAATCATAAAGTGAACAGTTTATATTTAAATGAATATATAATTAATCCTCGTATACTATTTTTAAAGGACTACCTATTATAACTCGTATCACGTTTTAATTACGACCTTGTCTTTAGTATATCCATTGATTATAAAAAACGATACGCTTTATTCTTTTACACTCGTATCGTTCGTTATTAGACGTTTCTTTGTCATATGATATTTCGAATAATAATTTTTTTCTTATTTAATATTCTTAGATTAATGAAACATACTCGACGTATAAATTCTACATGTCCGGTCTGCCTGCGTTTGGCTGGAGAGCCAAAACAAATAGCTGTATCCTGTTGCGAATCGTATACACAAACTATTTATAAAACATACTGAAGAAATCCGTACAATGTGCTAATCTTTGAAAAAGGAGTAGTTTCTATAGATATATTAAAATAATTCTATGTAATTAAAATATGTGTACGGTTTAAATTTTAACATCAATTATTTACATATATATTTAATAATATAATCAAACGCGTAAAATACCTTTTTTTGAAAAAATAGAATAAAAATTATTTAAAATGTTCAATCCAGAAAATTGTCACAATGAATTTTAATATTATTACAATATATTGATACATTCTAAATTCGATGTCCATACATTTATCGAGTATCATTAAATGTTGATAATATTAATTTAATCACATATGGACAAGTTATCGAATGATATATGAATTATTTTCATAAATTTAATAAAAAAGTAAATTCAAATATAACATACAAAACTGATTAACAAAATTTCTAAAAGTAGATCAAAAAAATATTGGCATTTATAAGTACTATTTTTAGCAGTATAAAAATCAGTTTTTTCGATCTTTCTATCAAATTAATTTTTCTAATAGATTATAAAAAAATAAATTATATTTTTTCTAATTATATCAGAAAAGATAACTGAAGAGTGATAAATATTTACTAAATAATTTTATTACGTATATTTTTGAAATGAAATAATATCAAATACACTTAAAAAACACAAATATTGTTTTTATTTGATAACTTATATCAAGTGAAATAAAAAAGTAGTTGTAACACTAGAAATACCTAAATTCGTTATATATATATATATATATATATATATATATATATATACAAAAATATTTAAATTCTTCCATAGGTTTAAACTAATACTAAATATTTATATTTATGTACAAAATTTTTAATATACCAGTAGAGAATATAACGCCATTTATATATTGCCTCTGGTAAAAAAGCGTTAAAAATAAGTTTCAAAAAATATATATATATATATATATATATATATATATATATATATATATATATATATATATATATATATAAACTTGATGATGATGTAAATGTCAAAAAAACATGTTGTCTAAGCATCAAAAAAACAATGTTTTTAATAATCATCGTTTGAAAATATTCTTTAATTATAGGCTTCTGTATTTTTTTTATTTTGATACGATGATGCTGTTGTCTACGTTATAAATTATGATAGTACATTATTCATGTACTGATTTGTATGCAAATATTTCTTTGATACAAATAGAAATGTTGTTTGTTTTTTTTTGTATTTTTTTTTTTGAAACTACATTTATCGAACCGCTTTTTGTTACAGGCTTGTGCACCTCGCTACACGTACTTTTCGAAAAACGTTAATCGACGCGACCCAATTGGTAACTGCTTCGTAGCCAAAGGAGATTTTTCTGAATATATAGAATATTCGCCGTGTAGGACAAGTAAGTAGTAACATTTTTATATTTGATTTCAAATAAAAATAATTATCTTAGAACGTCATTTACATACACAAAATTTATTTGAAATCCAGTATACTTTTTAATCATTTTTTATGTTTTTATTCCTATTACATTTCTGAAAAATAGATACGATTTAAATATTTGTATGAAATATTGAAAGAAAATAATTTTTACTTATAAATATAAAAATAGAGAAATATAAGTTTTTTGGTCAAAAATTCATTACATTAAATTTAATTTTAATTTCTAAACTAGATGAAAAATACAATCATTTAATTTATATAAAAAAGTAATTATACTAATTTCAATTGAAACATTTATATAGTATTAACTATAGAATAAAATAAATTAAAAATGTTTTGTCGTTATTGTACATTCAACAGTTTTTTGTGAATAATGTAATTTAGTATAATGGGTTATTTAAAAAAATATGTTTTTTCCTACGTTTTACAAACAACAGTTTCATTTTTGGTAATACTATTGTTTAAAGTTTATAATATATTATTATTTTTGGTATAAATAGTTCATAAAATATCACCGTTTTACAAAAACTAACAAGTGGTATCTTTTTTGGTAATATGTATATATATATATATATATATATATATATATATATATATATAATTATATAAATTTTTATTTGAAAAGAATATTTGTTTACCAAATAACAAATTTAAAAAATATATTAAAAAAAATAAAAGATGTTTCCATATAGCCGATCGACAAAGATACGTGTTAAAAATACTTTTGCATAGATTTTATTTTACAAATATTTGTTTCTTTGTCGAAATTGTTCAAACATATTTCAAACACATTTCTGTCGATATTTAACAAATTATCTTTTGCGCACAGTTTGTGTATATTATAAATTCTTCTTTATTTAAATAAGCGTTTGTATACACAAATTTAAACATACAACATTTTGTCTAAGTTAATTAAAGACTTATGTTTTTACTCATTTTTTGCGTTTAACTTAATATGTATGTAATTTATTTTGAGTGGCATGTGCTAAAAACAAATTATACCAAATAATAATAGTCTGTAGTATAATAAACATATAATGTAATATCACACACACACAAACATATATTCGAAGTGATTTTTTTAAAAAAATATATTTATTAAAAAGTTAAGATTAATTTCAATGAAATACTTTTTAGTTCTACGAATTACAAATATTATAAAAAATGTTTTAGTTTCATACAATAATACATTTTTTTATAAAAATGTCACTAGCCAAAATAATCTTTATTCAAGTCATAAAACTATTATTGTTTGAAATGTTTACAATAATATTTATTCTATTAGTGCGTCATTATCTTTTCAACGAAAATTAATTTTATAGAAAGATCACATGTTATTTTTAGAAAAATGCAATTACATTGGAATGATGTATATTTTCATTTAATTCTAGAGGATGTTTTATTTACAAAATGAAAAAACAACAAAAATTAATTTAATTAAATGTGAACTGTGTCTACTCATTTATATGAATGATAATGTCGAATGATAAGTCACTTTTGCAACAACAGACAGACACAGACAATGCTAGGGCTGGAATCTACTACCTACAGTTTACAGCTCCATTTATAGTCGTCATGTGCAAATTCGTGGGCATAAAGACACATTCATAAATTATGTTAGAATTCAGTGGGTCGAACAGATCCTATACTAACAAATATATTTTTTTAAAAAAATATATTTCATTTAAAAATGTTAATCAGTTCAATCTGTCACTGTTCAAAATATATTTTCCGTAATTTAAAAATATGTATATTTCGAGGACATTTCTTTTTTGCACGTTGTTTTCAGATATATTGTTTATGATATTTGTAAAATTTAAATAGTAAAGGATCCCGACAGTTAAGAAACCGTGACCATCGGTAAGTTAACTTAGCGCACGTGTCGGCAATTGCTTTAACATTTCAAACCCGCAGCTGGTTACCACGTGCGTGACTTGTACTGCCCGCTGCATGTACTAACAATCATTCAGTCTTGGTGATTTTTAAAAGGACGTTATTGACAAAGATCAATTTTAGAATACAGCCATATTATACATATACACTCACAGAGTTTTATTAACATTTTTAAGATTACATATTTATCAAAATTACAACAGAACAATTAAAATTCTTATTTGACTAACAAGATATGATTAATGGATGCAGTGATAAAAAAATTTGTTCCAACTATTTCTTAAAATAATGTCGTAGAAACGTCAAAATATTTACTTAATTTATTAGTTCCGTAAATTTTTTTTATAATATAAAATATATACATATTGTAATATGCTTTTTATACTTTAGATTTATTTTTGTGATTTTTATCATTAATCCTCATTTATCATACATAACTGTTGAAACTAAATTTCAGATTGATTTGAAATCTTTTTATAAATATAATTGCTTGATAAATGAATAAAAAAATAGATATATTATAAAACTGTTTTGAAGATGAAATATTTGGAAATAAATTTCAAAATGATAAATAGAAATATACATAAATATAATTTTTAGTAAATGCAAGTAAAAAAAAATAACATTTTATAATTCGCATTTTATTAATTCATTTTTCACACATCTGAATAATAAACATCTCTTATAATATTCTTTATTTATTTTAGTATTACAACATAGTTTTATTAAATATTATTGTAAATATTTTATATTCATTTTGTATTTACTATTTATCACCAGTCTGTAAGAGATTAAAAATCTATAATTCTTAAAAATAAAAGAAAAATTTAAAATACTGCATACAATAATTATATAGTAAAATATTTACATTACATTTTTGAACAATGATATATTTTTCTGCATAAGCATTTTTGAATACAAAAATAAACTTTATTTTACCTAATGTTAAAAATCTTACTAAATTTTTCTACACGCACCTGTCATGTGGTTTTTAGGCCACATACATACTAATTTAAGAAAACCACGAAACTAAATCAAGATTTCAAGTCACGAAAGTCACTTCCTGGGATATAAGTCTAAACTATTAAACAGTAATTGCTAGGATAGTTTTAAGAATATTTTTCAATGAATATTATAAAATGGAAATATATTTTTTGAGTAATAATTTATATTAATATATTAAATTTCATAAAATGTTTTTTTTTTAAAAAAATTATATCATTATTTGATTGATTTGATTTTCAAATAAAAATATTTTAACAGAATCTTACTTGAATCAAAAATATAGTTTTTAAAAATCAAGCATAAACAATATAGGTGTTTCAAAATTTCGAATCGATAAACCCCTTCAGCTACAATTATATAGCTATAAAATATATTCTTTTTTTAATATATTCACTAATATACACGATTCGTAAACCTGATATGTACCAAATTTGAGAAAAAAGGTGTTGAAAAGTATCTCGATTATTTATAAACGGTGCATCTCCGAACTAGTTTCTGTATTAATAACAATTAGATATTATCTGGAAACAATTCAAAAGTCAGATCGTGATCAAACAACACACGCATTAACTGTTCCGAAGGTTTTTTTAATGCATTCGTATCTCTATCAACGCTTCAACTGCATTTTTGTCGATTTTTATCAGTCGTTGACGACAACATGCGTTTAACGACAGTTTGATAATAATATTTCATGCACGTTTTATACGTTTCAACAGGGCGTTTACTGAACTTATTTTTACTATATCAGTTATATATATATATATATATAAATTTAAAAACAAAAAGATCACCTATTAAAAACATAAGTTCAACATGTTGAAAACATAAAAAAATATACAATTAACATAAATTTACTCTCGTTTTAACACAGAAAAAAACGAGTAACCGATTTTTTTCAGTGACTACACTGATTCCACCCTCTAGTTACATTAAACAGAGGGTGTGAGAACATCCTGTGTTTGTTATTACAGGAAATAAACGTAGTAGATTTGGAAAGTTTATTTATAAAGTTATAAAAAAAGAGAGTTTATAAATACGTATTTTAATGAAAGAAGTGCCGCAGAAGTTGTTCGACCATCGTCTTAATATAATTTTTTATAGTCATCCATTAAATTTCGGTCATGTTATATGTTTTTTGTGTAAACGCCGTACTGATATTTTAATATACTATACAGGGATATGAGGCCACGTGCTGACGTTTATCGTTTTTAAATCATATTTATTTATCCTGGATTTTTATAGATATATTTTCTTGGAAAATCTGCCCTTGTGTAATAAAATTTCATTACACTTATTATTAAACTACAAAACGTTTATTTGCAATAAAAAATGATATTCAATACCTAATACAAATAATTATATTAGTATTACTTATATATTTGATTTTTTTTAAAAAAATATAAAATTTCACATAATTACAACGTTAACAAATATTAAATTAAAAAGAAACGTGGAAGAGTATCGACTATTCGAAAACATTTATAAATAAACTAATTTGATATTAGACAAGCATTATTTAAATTTAAAAATACACATTTTAATATTAATTATGAACAAATATATTTTCTTGTTAAAGGCATTTTTAACAATGAATTTTACATTTTTATTAAATCATTGAATTTAATTACAATGTAATAATTTCTCTAAAACGTGTTTATTTATAATGTTAAAAAATAAGTATGTTTATTTCATAATTGTTTCCTGAAAAGGAAAAATCCAGTGTTTACCACCATATAAGCATGAAGTACGACCATTTCCAACCCTCGCATTATTTTTTTGAATAGATCTCGTTTACATAATCTTTTTACATGGAAAGCAATTGCATATAATAACCTTATTACCGGATAATATATCTCTTTAACAACATCTTTAGTATTGTTCTCGAGTTTTGAGTAAAAACTACAGGGGTTCATTTAATATACGTTTACAATTCATTTTATTGATTGAATTTACAACTAAATATTTAGCAGTAAATGTCTAGTTATTTGTCGTTATGAATTATTCTTAATACATAATAAAAACATGTATTGTGTGATGGAAAGAAAAGAGAAAATTATTTGAATGGAACATAAAAACGTTACATTATGTAAATGTGACTTAAATGACTTTACATATCATTTATCTTTTACTCTTAAAAGATACATAAATGCATATATATATATATATATATATATATATATATATATATATATATATATATATATATAAACATGTATGTATGTATTTATGTAACTTTACAAATTTATTCATATTCCAAAAATACATAGCATGTTTTGTCTATAATGTGATCTATTTCTCTATAAACTTAAGCAGATGCTAAAGACGTGTTTTATGTGACTGTCAGGTCAAAGGTAACGGTACCCACATAGAATACGAAAGTAGAAGAGTACCTCAGAAGTAAATACATAGCCCCTTAATACTACACGACGGAAGTTACCCAGAATTTTACATCTGCTGATGACTTCTGTTATGTCTGACAAACCTCAGCGGGGATGCGATTTGCCACCTTTTTGTAATATGAGACTTTTGTTGGGACAGAATATTAAATTGTTACATGGTTCTCTAATTATATGAATATTGTTAGTTATGTGACAGAATCCACGTCCTGCATATATATATATATATATATATATATATATATATATATATATATATATATACATATGTGTGTGTGTATATATCAGTTAAATATTTAAATTATTAAATATTTCTTTATCTTATTAATTCAATCCATTTATAAATTATAATACAATGTATTTATGGAGTAATACAAAAAAAACATAACAAATAAATTAATATATGTATTTAGAAGTTATAAAAAATTCCTACAATCGAATTTATTTATCCTAAGTAAATGTATTATATATAGGATGTTTTTTAAGCATGATAGAACTTTAAATTGATTTCAGTTTAAGGTTCTATCACGTTTAAAAAACACCTATATATATAAATATATGTATATAAATAAATGAGTGCAAGTGTGCATAAATTTAATGGAAAAAATAATTTGATTTAATATTTTTATCACATAAGCACAAAATTAAGTTTTACTAATAAGCATCAAACGTTCTTGAAAAAAATTCTCGAGGAAATTTGGATCATAGGATAAAAAAGTAACTTTTATATGTACAAATTTACTTAATTGCCAAAAAATAGTGTAATCAGTAATTATTTTTTATACAATGTAAATGCAGAAATAAAAAAAGCTATATATACATATATTTATATCAAGTTCAAAATTTTACACAAAGCCACTTGTTATAACCTGCACTTTTTTCTTGTATGAATGTAACGAAATCATTGTTTCTTTTCTTCTTTGTTACGATAACAAGTATACGTTCCAGTATAATTGATATTACTATCCAGATAGCACGTTTGAAATTACCGGAAACACGTGGCACGACAAGCTTAGTTGTATCTTTTTACACTACATCCACGTGTACTCCAATGTTATGTTATACAGGACGACGTATTGGAGAATATGTTTTTACGTTTATTTTTACACCATCTTTTAATGGTTTTATGAAAGACTGATTTAAATTATGTTTATGATTGTGCAGAGAGAATATTTATTTTAAATAGGCATGTGTCTCACCCCCTTTAAAAACAGTAGAAATAAATAAATCATAAACACATGTATTATAAAATATTTGTCAAAGACATTAATACTAAAAATGTGAATTATATAAACATTATTTTTTTATTTTATTTCATATGTAAATAATTTATAATAGTTTATTAAAAAATAATATCCTGCATCACTCTATTTTAAAATCTAAACATTTATTTCTTTACATATAATAATAATCTATTTAATTTTCTTTAAAAAAAACCCTGTAACATAACATTATATACAATAATAAAAAAAAAACATGCATACAACAAATTCATGTTGGAAGAGTAGTATCAGAAGACGTATAATTTGTAAAACTATTTTAAAAATCCTATAACACTAAGATTTGTTTACATTGAACAGATTTAGTCAGAATGTCTGACCGAATTTATGTCGTTTTCGGAAAAAAATGTAGTATCAATTTGTATAAATTTCAACTTATATAAGGATTAATCTCACCTTGAAATCTAGAATTTAAAACAGTTATCCTTGGGAGAAGAATTCGAGTATCTAAGGACAACAAAAACGAACGTCTGTCTTCCCACAAGTGGTATGCAACGGCATTGATTTACGACGCTCATTAAAATTCTGAATCCGCACGGTTAGCGAGACCGTATATAGTATTTTTTCAAATGTGCGTGTTTATACGAATGATGGTCGGTCGACTGTTTATTAACCCTTTCAACAAATTTGTATGTGAAATGAATTATAGTCGTCTATCTTGACATACTGTTGCAACATGACGGAACATGAAACAGATAAGAGGGTTGTTGTTACCGAAAAGAAACACATGATATGTTTCTTTCAAACATTTGACGCCAAGACAGTGTTGTCATTGAATGTAGTATTGTGAGTTATATAAATGTACAGAGGAAAAATTCAGATAATTCGAAAATGTGATATTCAAAAATTTGTTATGTGAATATTTACTTTAAAAAAGCTGTTTAGTTTAGTATTTTACATATATATTTAATTATACGCATGTTTTTACTAGAGGAATAAAATTAGCGGCATTTTTTTAATTATGACAAAAAATATATTATTAAACATAAAATCTTCCAATAAAATTAAAAAAATCAAACATTTAACAATTAAGAATTCGAAAATAAATTACAAAAAATATCAACAACAATAAATTATCTGTTTAATTACCATAAAATAATTAACTAATATTATGTTAATTATTTTTAACTAAATATATATTTTAATTATTTGTTTGGTTTTTCAAATGTCGAATATAATTTTTTTTAAAAAAAAATCATTGAAAAAACTATACTATTTTATAAAATTAAATTATTTATTTTTAAGATTTATTGATATCGTTTATTTTATTATCTGTGCATTTGATCTAATTTCGACCTGATTCTCATTAGCAAAGAACATTAAATTGAAAGTAAATTGCCTATTAAAAAAATAGGGCTGACCAAATTATATTCTTTGTGAATTTGCCGTCGATTTAATAATAGGAAATGGACAGATCAATTTATTAAAAAGCCGACAATTAATAAATACACTTATACACAAATATAAATGTAAAAAAATTTGCAAAAATAAATATACAGAAATTATATTTATAATGGATTTTATATATATATATATATATATAAATTGTATTAATCGTTTTAGTTAATGATCCAAATCACCGACATAAACGCTACTCGAGTTTTAATTTAATTCGTAATCACAGCATCCTGAAATAATAAAGTTTTTATTGATGTAAAAAGACTAACCCTAACAAAAAAGTGGTATTAATTGGTTTGAGCGGTGATTTTTTACAGACTAGGCTGTATGTGGGCAGTTTTTATATGAAAAAAAAAACATAAGGCAAATAAGAACTGATGTTAGGTTTACGGCAGGTATCTTCAGTCCATTAAATGAAGCGTGGCGGGCTAATTAACCAAAAATGTCACGTGTAGGAACAGCTGTCATTAATTTGGTCGTCGAGCATGTATACTATTGATAATGTTTGCGTGAGTTTTGTTCGATTTCAAGATGAAATAATGTAGGCGTATTCACAGGATATATAATTGTATGTAATATGTATTTTAATTAGCGTTAAAGTATTTAAACTTTTAATTTTTATTTTTTTTTCTATCATATATATATATATATATATATATGATTTTTATTTAATTAAAATTCAAAATCTCTTTAATGCTGTTTTAAATGAAAAATCATTAATCGTATTTAAAACTACATTTTTTAATATAAAAACAATTTATAATTATTTGTTTTTTTTCTCTTCTTCAATAATCATTTTTATTATCAAATACATATATGTAAAATAAATATTCTAAGATATAATATTAAATATAAATTTCATGTTTTTGTAACTTAACAAATGTTTATGAATTTAGTACATTTTAATATAATCTGGAACTAAATAAAAAATATAATTTTAAGTATCTACAAGTTTATTAGTTGACACAGATTTTATGTTAAAAAATAATAAAATGGGTGTGTTTTCTGAGTTTATGACGAGATCAAAAAACAACAGTCTGACGATTTGAATAAGTTTTGGCAATTAAATGTCGGAAAGTTTTTGGTTTCAAACATTTCGACATACCACGCCCATTAAGCAATATGTAGTATATTTATATCGTTCTGAAAAGACCTCAACGATGACTATTTAATGTTGGCAATCCGAAAATATAATAAGAAAAAAATATTTTACTAACATTACTACAACTTCATTGTTAGTTTGAAAGTTATATATATTTATATATATATATATATATATATATATATATATATATATATATATATATAAAGTTTAAATAACACAAAAGTAGAATAAAAATAACATATTGCATTACTTAACGAAAAAATAACAATACTATAAAAAACAGAAAATAACACATTTGTCTTACATCAAATCGTACAGAATCCACTTTTTAAATACCTATTAGTATATTCTCAGAGGGTTGAAACAGTCGTTCCTTTTTCATTATTTGTAAAGTTAAAAAGATTAAGTATATGTTTGCTTCTCCAAAAATAGCAGAAATATCTGAAGTTTTTTCAACTCTCAGTTTTTTCTCGTTAATTTATTTCCGTTAACAGCAGAATACATTTCTTTAATCGAAATACATCTACATATTAATAATTATATTTATTTGAGATATAATATGAAATCGATTATAGAAATAATATCATCTAAATTTCTTTAACATCATCTTATTTTCATTTTTGTTTACAATAAATTATGATCGATTAATTTTACAATTTGCATCAAAGTGAATTGTAAGTCATTTCCCTTGCAGTAAATTGCACAGATGAACTTTTCAACTATGTTATGCTACATTGACTACCCTTCAAAAACAATTTGTTATGCGGTTTTGACAGTTCTCGTGGGAAATTAACTGTTGTGTGGATCTATGATTACATTTTTTTATAATTATATGTAATATATATATATATATATATATATATATATATAGAATTAATAAATGGGATATAAAAAAACAATAATTCGAATCAAAAATAAAAAAGAATATTTTACATAATAATTTCCTAAAAAAAACAGAAATATATTAATTATATACATTTTTTTATAATAATCGTTGCATAAGAAATAATACACAAAAATATATTTATTTTTATACATATATATATATAAAAGTACTTTATTATCATATCATATAATAAAATAAAAATCAACAAATACATACTATAAATATAAAAATATAAAAGTTTTTTAAAATATAATTAATTTTTTTATTAAAAAAATCTGATTACAACATACATAATATCACCAAACACATAAAATACTTACCTAAAAATATATTTATTAAAAAATAGCACTAAAAAATAAACAGACACCAAAATGATTGGTATATATATATATATATATATATATATATATATATATATGTATATATATATGTATATATGTATGTGATAAAATTAAGATATAAATTCACAACATTAAAATTATTCAACACTAGAGTTATTTCCTAATGAAAATATGACATATCAAATCTGTTTAAAGGTTACTCAGAACAGAAAGTATGTAATTATAATTTAAAAAATATATACATTTAATGATTAGTTTTAAAGACAGTTCGAAATAAATTACAATAAATTTTGTGATACGTATGAGAAGAAAAAACTGTAACAAATCAGACTACACAGTTAGTGTAGTAATAATTAAGTTACATTTTAATTCTTATTTTAAATTAATGCATTTAAAAGAATATAAATTAAAGACTCAATTAACCGGAAACTTCTTTCACAAGAATTGACATGCTCATATGCATTAACTTGTATGTATACATACATACATACATATATATATATATACATACATATATATACATATATATATATATATATATATAGAGAGAGAGAGAGAGAGAGAGAAATAGTTTTTGAGTATATAAACTCAAATAATATAATAATCTAAATTCAAACTCATAGGTTTTTTTGAAAATTTTTCCTAAAATAAAAATACATAAACAATAACAATCTAAAGACAATTTTAAGCTAGCAACTAATAATTTATTATACAGCTACATTATATTTTATATAGAACAGCTTATTTTATACAATTTTTATTATACATAACAAATTCATGTACAACAAATTTAAAGCAATAAAACTTTCTTGAATCTTGAATAATGTAAATAACTTACGTTCTTTGACACAAATGAATTGTGTTAAAATAAATTTACCATAGTACCAAAAATTATTGACTTACGTTTTTCTTTTTTACTTGAATTTAGACATACAGTCACTGCTCAATATTTGATATTTACATATTTCTGTTGATTTATTCATTCACATTATTATTTAATTGTTATTCATGTTATAGATATTATTTATTTTAATTAATCTTTCACTAATTAATATTTTTATTAACTTATTCTATCGTTTAATGACAATGTTTTGTGGTAAACAAAATAAACAAATAAAAATCAGTTCTTTTGTTCATGCATTTTTTATGAATATATCTATGTTTGCCCCTAGTGATAATTATTAGTATTATTCTTATGCCTACTTATATATATATATATATATATATATATATATATATATATATATATATATATATATATGCACACAAATATATATATATATACAAATATTTTTTGAGTATTAAACTCAAATAATATAGTAATATACATAACTTACGTAATTTGACACAAATGAATTGTGTTAAAATAAATTTGCAATATTACTAAAAAAAATCGACTTACGTTCTTCTTTTTTACTTGAATCTAAATTTACAATCACTTCTCTGTATTACGATATTTACATATTTCTGTTGATTTATTTGTTCATATTAATATTTAACTGTTATTCAAATTATTGATGTTATTTATTTAGATTAATCTTCCACTTGATAACATTTTTACTAACTTATTCTATCGTTTAACGACAATGTTTTATGATAAACAAAATAAAGAAATTAAAGTCAGTTCTTTTGTTCACGCATTCTATTATATTTGACTATATATGTATATATATATATATATATATATATATATATATATATATATATATATTTTGATTAATTTAAAGACCCCTGTTCTCTTTCATCAATTAAGACGATTAACATGATTTATGATGTAATTATTAATTAGTGGTCGTTGAAAATATTCGGCTACTTTAAAATGAAGTTTGATCGATTATTAAAAAGGGTTACATGTTATTTATTCTGATCCAATTTGTATTTGATCTATTCGTTCATTTATAAAATATTGTTTAAATGAATAGTAATAAAAAATGGTCGAATATTTACATTAAAACTCATATAATAATCATTCATATATATATAAGAGGGTCGTTTGATAAGTATGGTAAATTTATTTATTGTTTAATTAAATTAATTAATTAATTTAATTAAATTTTTCAATTTAGTTTTTCTTATTTTTTTACCATACTTATCAAACGACCCTCGTGTATATGTATATATATATTTACTTTTTATTTATATAGTCTTTTTTTAAAAAAATATACTTTGCTAAATAAATAACCAAACTATAAATATTGATCTAATGTTGAAAATGAAAATACAAAAACAAGTTTTAAATAGCAGAAATATTTTAGAAGACAACTAAAATGGATAACATTTTAAACAGTAAAATAATTAAATTATCTCCAAAATTTTCGACATATAGACATTTTGAAAGAAATAATTTGTTTATTAAAAATATTTCTTTTGCAGATGCATGGGGTTACCACAGACAAGGTTCCTGCCAAGCTGGCTTGGGAGCAGCCATGGCAAAGGTATTTATTATATATTAAAATTAAAAATATCTGTTTTTTATCCATTTATTCATTGTTATTCTGTATCTTAATGCTATATTTTAAAATATGTTTTGAAATTTAATACAAACAATACGAAATCTTAATTCTTGTCCATATAACGATTTATTAAAAATAAACTGAATAAATTTGTCCATTGAAAAAGAATCTTCTGTATATTTTAAACATTCACATATTACGAAATAAACTCGTTGAATATTAAAAATGTTAATCCAAATTTAATTGGCTTTACGATATTAAAATGAATCAATCATCTGTTTAGACACATTCAAATAAGTAAATTACAAATAGAAATCGTATATTCATTTTTTCAAATTACTGAGATTTGCCTTAAAGAATGTTTGTAATTATTATTCGAGTCTTATTTATCTGATAAGTCTTGTAAAATATAAAGCGATTGGTTTATTAAAATTTTGAAGGTACTTATCAATAACATTTTTTTTTACTTTAATAGTAATTAAAATTATTAAAAAAACCTATTTAAATTAAAAATAATTAATTGAATATTTAAACTGTATTATAGATTTTTAAGTATAAATTTATGATTAATGAATCGATTATAATGCTGTAATAATTTATTTAGGTTATTTATGTGGTATCGTTTTAAGTGAAAATTAATATTTTCGTTTTTTTTATTATTTATGTAGACTAAATTAACACACACACACACGTATGTTCATACATACATACATACATAATGAATTTTGCCATAAAAACATGTAATATATTATATATTTTATAGAAGTATTACATTTATCTCTGTTTTGTGTAAACCTGATGCTGTATTCTTTATCAAATAATTTATTACAATTGCATTCAAAATAAGTTGTTGAGTATCAAGTAAGATGTTACCACTGGCAATTTAATCGCCATTGACTAATTATTTAATTGATGGCATTCATGATTTGAATAATGTGTATGCATTTGGTCTGTATGTTACCAATTAATCGAAAAACACTGATTTATATACAGATAAAGTTTGTTATGTAGATTAAATAATCGTTTATTTATATTTGCATCGATTTTAGTACAATCAAAATCAGATCTCAACGAGATATATAATTAAGATTTTTTTTCATTTAACAAAAAAAGAGTCCATTTTTAAAACAGCATAATTATAAAAGAGTTATAGTTTATATTAAACAAATAAAAATATTAATTTTAATGCTACAATTATGAGAAAATATATTTTCCAAGAAATTTAAATGTGGGTAAAGTACAAAATTATATTTACATTTTTTTATTTATTCTTTCGACATTAAACATTATTTTCGTATTATCTATCATAAATACTTAATTATATATACTTTTTTATTAATATGCACATTTAAAGTTGTGTAAAGTAAAATGTTGACTATTTTTAAATTTTTAGTTTTTATTTGTTTGTACTCTAAAGAAGTTGATATCGAAATAAACAACAATAAATGATTATTGAACACTAAAAAAAATTCTGTATAAGAAATAGTGATTTATTTACAAAAAAAATGACTTAAATCTGGACGTTTTTCAGCAAAAAAACAATTATTTCAAATAATAAACATTAATATCTTTTGTTCTATATGTATGAAGTTTGTACAACGTCGAAAATTTATAATAAATAGTAAAATCATCCCACTACTCTAATTTATACGTGTACTTTTCACATCAAACATCCATGTAATAAATTAGAGCGTTCTATTCGATTTTTTTATTGAAATTCAATACTGACATATCGAGTTTATACAATGGTCATCGTGACGACATACGAAAATTACGATCTTGTTGTTTCTCACTGTTGCCAACCTACGCATTTCATTACGTATTCTCGATCGACTTTCGTGGTCAAAAAAAGCGCGTAATTAATAAATCAACGAAAACAATGCTACACGTGAAGTAAAGATCGTGTACCGTTTTGTCGATTCGACTTGTCGATTTCGTGCAACAACGTTTGCTTCAAAGGCAACTTTGCCGACATACAATCGCTTCTTCATCGATTTCAAAAAAAAAAAAAAATAGTTAATATTTATATATAGAGACTCATCCAAATGTGACGCTTAGATTTGTGTTTTATTAAAAAGAAACTATACACATGTTTCCTTATACACCCAACCTATACACATGTTTCTTTTTAATAAAACACAAATCTAGGTGTCATATTTGAATATATTATTAGTGTTTGAGTTTTCTATAATACAATTTGAAAATATTATTGAATTTTAATCGTTAGCCTAAATATCAGAAACGACTTAAACAAGAAATAATTTATAAATAAAAGGAATCGACAAACAAAAATATAGTTGTATAATTTTTAAATTATATATATATATATATATATATATATATATATATATATCATGGATTATTGAAGAATAATAGAGTTGAACGATCGACTACTGATGCTGTTTAATATCATATCAAATAAATTTTGATTCGTATCGAATGAGACTCGTGTCTGTTCAATGAAACGAATTTATGAATATCGAACAAAATATAACAATTCGTCGTACATCTCTTCGTACGAATTTACAATCTGCCTTAGATTGTGATCAAACGTTCTGATAATGTCAATCCATACACCTGACATGCGACTTGTATACATGATACCATCTTCGCTTTGTGTGTATCTATATGGGTCAAATATCGACGGAACAATCAATTGTGAATGCACATCACAACTCTTTATAGGCTGTCTTATGACATAGTGAGGAATGTATTTAATTTAAATGTAAAAGGTAGTCGACGTTTTTATTCAATTATGACATTCGGATATATATATATATATATATATATATATATATATATATATATATATATATATATACACATATACATGAACAAGATGTAATTTCCAGAGTAAATTTATTCAAAAATATATTTATGTTGATTATATTTGAAAATGAATCGATTGTATAATAGTTTTAATAGATTTTAAAGAAAAAAAGAGTATTAAATTACAAATATCTGTATATTCGACTAGATTATTTTAATTAATGAAAAATGTAAATAGAAATATATAGGTATATATATATATATATATATATATATATATAGAGAGAGAGAGAGAGAGAGAGAGTTTTCTAAAAAGAATCTTAGAACTTTGACAGTTGGTGGTAGCCATGTTTGAATTTTTTTTAAGCTCATTTTGACATTTCAACTCAATAATGTTTGGTAAATTATCATGGAAAGTTTGACACTTCAACAACACTTAGAAATTGTAAAAACTTCAATAGACTTATTGAAATAAAAATTTAATGAGTCCATTATTTCACGAAATGGACCCATTAATTAGCTACCAAGATCATGTAATCTAACTCCATTGGAATTATCTTCTGTGGAGTTATGTGAAATCATTGGTTTATGCTGATAAACCACAAAAAACAGAAGCATTAAAAATAAACACTGAACGTGTAATTCATGAAATTGGACCACAATTATGTGAAAAAATTATTAAAAATTGGACTAAACGAATGCACTATGCCAAACGAAGTCGTGGTGGTCATGTGAGTGAAATTGTGTTCCAACATTAATTTCTTAGAATATGGTTAAAAATAATAAAAAAAACTAATTAATTAAATACTTTTTATTTTATTTCCATTTAAACTTCTGAAGCGCTTATTGCCCCCCCCCCTTTATATATATATATATATATATATATATATATATATATATATATATATATATATATATATATATATATATATATATATACATACACACATACTATCACATAAAATTGACAAAATTAATTCTATTTTCATAACATGATTTTTTGTAAGTATCTATACCTTGTCTATTAATCAAAATATAAATATTTTAAGATGCCTCTCAGTTTAACAACTACAGTCATTAAACTATTTGAAATGCACTTTCACTTTACATAATATCTAGTTATAATCTTATAAATTAATCACGTTAAAGATTAACATAAACAATTAAGTATGCTGCAGATGACAAGTATGGAATTATTTCATTGACGACACTTACAATCGACAGGATATCCAGTCATTTTAAACCGACAATATCCTTAAAATACACGTATGAACAATTCGTAATAATTCATCTTCTTAACCAGTTCCGAGAAGAACTTATATGACGTGCGTTCGAATCACGTCATGATATATTATTGTACTGGTGCTATATTCAAAGGTTAATTGAATAAGCACTAATTGTATTTAAATTTAGCCATGTAACGTGTTAATAACGTGGCAGGTACATAATAAAAAAGTATTAGGTTACTATTTTCTTATCATATATTTTATGTGCGTACATTACAACGGAAATAATGAATTCTTTTACTGTAAAGATTGACTATGAAGAGCTTATTGCATGTTTTTG
Source organism: Neoneuromus ignobilis (assembly GCA_029203775.1). Classification (NCBI taxonomy): domain Eukaryota; kingdom Metazoa; phylum Arthropoda; class Insecta; order Megaloptera; family Corydalidae; genus Neoneuromus; species Neoneuromus ignobilis. Next base: position 8,497,929 of record CP092090.1, on the reverse strand, counting down.
AATCACTGTAATTGACATAAACGATTCCTTGTTCGATCATAAACATTGTATATGTATATGAGGATCATTTGATAAGTATGGTAAAAAAAATAAAAATTTAATAAATTTTTAAATTTACCATATTTATCAAACGATCTTCGTACATACAAACATATATATGTATATATATATATATATATATATATATATATATATATATATATGCATGTATGTATGTATCAGATAATAATATAAAATACATATTTTCTTTTAATTCAGTAAAAACTGCAAATAAAAATATTTTTGATATTTTATCACATTAATACAATACATATTTTTAAATTAAGTTATTTTAAAAAGGAAATAATTTCATCAAAAATACTTTTTATAACCATTTTAAAAATACTAGTTTTTAATTTTATTTTTTGGTAAGCAATTTTTATAATAAAAAATTTTATATAAAAGAAATTGAAAATAAAAATATTTCTATTTTTTTAGTTAAGTAGTTGAAATATGTATTTTTATTACTTTTTTGTAAAAAAAATCATTAAATATTTTTTGTTTCAATAGTTTTTATAACTTAAAAAGAAATTATATACATACATATATATATATAATATATATATATATATATATATATATATATATATATATATATATATATATATATATCATCACACATCATAAAGCCATATATATATATATATACTCGATATATATATATATATATATATATACATACATATATATAAATAAATAATTAACTTCATTCAGCTTCAGCTATGATTCAAAAAAAGGTCTCAATAAAAACTATTAGTTTCAAACTATACTCGATATATATATTCATTAGATTTTTTGTTACGAAATTGTTACATAAATTATTTGTATTTCATTTTCACAATAGTGTCAATATATTTCAAAATGTATAGCTATGCACAACTTCTTTTATCATGTGTATACGTACATTGGCCAACTTGCAGTTAGCCGGTCTGTCTTAGCCGACAGCTTCCAGATACGGTAAGGAATTCTCTTGGAACAACACCGGGTGTTTCCATATAGGCATACAAGACCTCGGTACATTCGATAAAAATGCCGTTGCACTTTATTTGTAATGCAAGCGATCAATTTTCAAAAATATACAAATGTACTTTGAATATACTTTCATTGAAACCTTGAAAATTCTGTATATTTATATTTTTTTATATATATATATATGTATGTGTGTAAATAAATTGTTTTATAGAGCATTTTTGCAATAATAATAATAATATTTTAAATATGCATAAAAGTAAAATTAAATGAAGACATTCCAAAACTTTTTATATTCATGTCAGAACCGAAGTACATTTTCTCTATACAATTATCTATTTCCGGAAATATAAGTATGTCTATAGAAAAAATCTCTTATACAATATGAAAGATTCTCTCTTGATTCAATCAATCGATCTGTACTGTACAATCAAGATTACTTCTCTGTCTCAATCAGAAACATTGTCAAGCGAAGGTTTTGCATTTTACAAGGATTTCGTTGCTAATTGTTATTCGTGTATCGTGAGACTGCCCACTGAACTACATTTGCATTTTACAAGATTCTTGGATTCAATAAACATGCTGAACGTATAGAATATAATACTTATTCTCCTGTGACTCATCTGAATACATTGGAATATTTTCTCAAAATGGGCATGTGTTCATAATCTGCATTAAAATGTTATTATGATTTTTTCTTTCATCGGCTGAATGTATGCCGACGAAGAACATGTATATTTTATATATATTACCATGTATTTGAAAATCTGTTTTACACGGTCTTTTGTGTTTTAAAATTTATTGTAAAATAGTTTTTAAGATCATTCTAGGAAATTCTTCGTTACTAACTATGAACGTTGTTCATGTTTGTGGTGTTATAAACTTTTTAAAATGCCTATTTACTAACTGCTTAATATATTTGTTAATTATACATATATTATTTTAGTTTTTTTTAAAAAAAAAATAAGTTAATTATCAGTTTGTCATCTAAACACTAAATTGTTTATAAAAATTAATGAAACCAATTTCGTATAAATTTCTATTATTCTAGAAGTGTACATATATATTGATTAGAATTTTTGTCCGTATAAAAATTACATTCAGATATGTGAATAGAATAATAAAAGCATATAAAAGGTCAAGGTAAAAGAAGAAATGAAAAAATAATTTGAATCGAATCGATTCAGTTGTAAGCATAGATTTAAGAGAAATATTCGAGACCGATTCATTATCACTGCTCGACAATATCTTAGACAATACGAGCAAATGTCCAGAAGCGCAAAACTGGACATATTTATTGCCATACTTAAAAAACGCTACCATTTTTATAGTTCGTGCACCTGAATATGAATCGCGTACAGATATATCAAGATGCAGATAAGATCGAAACATTTCGACGGCGAAATATACAACACTGACAATACACCAAGATAGATATAAATGCGTGATCGATAAAATTTATATACAATACATCGATCTTTGCAGTGAATCGTCCGTCCTATATTCACATATAAGGATTCATATATACGATGACAATAGAAAATAGACACATTTTATTTTTCAATCAGATTTATTAGCAAATAAGAGAAAGAACTGATCACTATTTTTATCAAAACTTAAAAAATATATTGAATACATTTTTTACTCGTAAATAGAAACATATTGTTGTACTTTAATAAAAATATTTTTCTGGATTTGAACTGAACCATTAACATATTTTTTTTAAAAAAATATTTATTTAAAAATAAACATTAATTCCAGTTTTCTAATTTTAATGACTTTGTAATTAGATGTTTCTTTGAGGAAAATCATTAAAAAATATATTTAATTATTTTATTTATTAAGACATATTTTAAACATCACATTTTTTAACTGAAAATGTAAAATAATTATTAATTATTCATGTTTAATTTGATAATATTTGAACACAATGATATCATCCTCAGAACGTAACTACATAAATCGTTTTTGTTGTTTATCTTCAATATTTTTTTGATTTTTAATAATTTTAAATGTTTCTATTTTTAAAGTGATACAAACACATTTGATATTTTAAAAATCATTTATTTTTTATTATATCTTTCTCAGAATTTATCATATAAAATAATAATAATAATAAAACTATTAAAGAACGTAAATTCAATGATTTTATTAAAATGTTTACTTATTAAACATTTTATTAAAATATGCACTATACTGGATATTAATTTATTTATGTAAAAAAATAATTAAACCAAATTTACTAGTTTATTTACAAAAAAATATAATTTATGCAATTTTTTAAAAGATTTATCAAATTATTTTATTTCTGATTTAAATCTGGTCGTACATACCTGCCAATTTTTATAAAATAACATTTAATTCGTATTTTATAGCCCTCATTATTGTACTAAAAAAAGGGATATCAAGTGAAGAACATTGGAACAACAAGTGATCGCTTGTTATTGTTGATTGAGTAGATAAAAACGATTTCGTACACCTTATTGTACACGTTAGTGCATGTCGATAAAATCTATCAGTCCGTCGTTGTTTATTTCGTTGTAAGTGTGCAAAACAAGGTGGTAACTAAGCGAAGATCACATCGTTGAAATGTTTTTGTTGTACATCGAATGGTCCAGCAGTCTAGACATGATAACGAGTAGTGAAATATTGGATTCGGGTGGTCATTAGTATACGTTCGTTGTGTGGTAGATAACTTAACACAACAACCTATATATTTCTTGTTGTGGTAGCTTGGTGTGGTGTTTGAAATAATAGGGTGATATATCACATCATTTTAAAATTATTTGCCTATTTATTAAAAAATGTTAAATAAATATACTATATGTATAGTTTTTTAAAAATAAAATATAGATTGTCATAGGTTTTTAAAACAACAATATAAATCAGTGGAATTGGATAAAAAATCATAATAGTAAAATAGAAGATATATTTTTTTATAATATTAGGAAATGTATTTAAAACGATATAAATAAAATCAATAAATATATCACCTATTGCTATATCTCAAAAAGAACAATGGTATACAATTCGAAGAACAAAAACCCGCCAAAACTAACGTACAAAAAGTTAACCCACTCACGATACAAGTACAAGATAACATGGCGCCTGCATAATATGTCCACATATAATTCATCGACGAACAGCACAATAAAAATTTACAATCGTGAATAAATTCCTGATGCATACGTACTCTTACTATTTACTGTCCAACAGATACTTTTATACGGTAGCAAAAGATTCATATTAAATAATTTATAACCATATTTAGCATTGAATTAATGCGCCGTATATCAAATGAGAGACTGCACACAGCGCCGCACCATTGTTGTCGGACAGTGATGAAACTACACTGTACTTAATGCTCACAATCACGATTTTTTAAGCTTTTACTGTCGCTTGAATATAAATGTATGAATTAGTATTGGTGGATCATACAGTATTGATTTCTCTTCAGAGGAATGATCAAAATTACTACTAGAATAAAAATCACTTGCAAAATTGCATTCAAAAATTTAAGTACAAACATGTATATACACGCTTGAATATATTTAAAAAAAAAACTTCAATAATATCAATATTTTATAATCAAAAGTAATTTCAAGATACAAGTGGTTCACAGGCTGAACAATGTACTGAAAGAGCCACTGAGACCACTGTCTAAGTACATTATTTCACTACGTAGCACTTCTCAAGGGGTGACAGGCTAATGACTTCTTTATCAAAACCACTCCGATTAGAGTCAATCCATATGGTTACTTACTTTTCACTGCCTGTTATTCCTTGTCAGCTGTTAAATACTTGTGACGAATTGAAATTATCTCTGAGAAATTTATGTTACATGATTGTTTCATTATCGATTACTAATTTTTTTCTTTTATACAATTTACTAGAATTTTTCTTTAATTTATTTCTATTGAAAAACAGTTATAGACATTCTATACTCTTTTAGATTTCTCATTATTACAAAACATTCATTTCGTAATATATTTGTAATTTTTACTAGTTAACAAATAATTATACACTTATTTCAGTCTCTATAACAATGACTGCTTCCGAGTCTCTTATAAGCGGTCTTACTTAAAACACAAAGCAACTACACACATATGACACAGTACTTAACAAGTGTCATGGTACGTTTATTTACATGCTAATGAATAATTTGTTCCATGTGACTATTTAACAATTTAAATGAACCGTATCTGCTTTTAGGTGGTCTTTAAAAAGTACAGTTCGTACTCTGAATGACACTTCATTTAGTAATTTGATGATTCCGAGCCACTCTGTAATACTCTGTGTTGTAGAACAATATTCTTACATTTTTTAAAAGTGTTCTTCTTGATAACAGTTGTATTTAGTACGAGTGCTGGTTAATTGATATCAGAAGTAAAGGAATTTAGAATTTTATTATATGAAATTATCGTTGATAAACAAGTGAGAGCATTAATGAACCAGACTAACAGTAAATAAGTTGTTGACAAAATATTAACATCGAATAAGAGATATGAGAAGTATTTTATCCCATGAAAATTCCTTATAGTTAAGGGATTCTTTTTTTCAAAAAAATATTATCTTCTATTCAAAATTATTTTTATACAACAATCATAAATTAATACATATATATCTCTCATTCAAAATCAATTGACAAATTTAAATAAATACTTTTCAATTCGTCACACTAAATACGTTCAAATTTAAAATTCGAAACTAGCAATCCAAAAAGTACGCAGGAGCAAAAAATAAAAACAATATGCCCGTTTTGTTGGAATGATTACCGTAACGAAGAAGCTACATTTGTCGATGTAAATGTAACTTGAAAGTACATAACGAAAAAAAAGACCGTATATAAATGGACTCGGCTTTTTTGACGACTGCCTCTGCTCTTAATCGTTTCACTATACGATAATTATAGCAATCGGTTCTGAAATACGTAGCTGTGAGTAACTCAATACACTATTTGAAAGAATCAAAACATCATTGTGTGAGATCGACCATTTTTTTTTTGTTCCTGCACTTAGTTATTTTTGTTTCGGGACATTGCTTTTAATGAACTATTCACTGTACTAATACACTTGTTCTATTTGACATGATATGAAATACAGTAGCGGGTATCTTTTATTTGTTACACTGTATTCATGAGAGTTAAATATAGAATGATCAAATATAATCAAGGTATTGTTTGAATGTACAATATTATTATTTATAACAAAATCCAAAAATATAATTATTTCTTTACTAATTTATATATTAGGTGACTAAAGAATTTCTACTTGTTCAAATATTATTTTATAAAATATTACAATAAAGCCATAAAATACTTTTTATATTTTTATAACTTATGCATATATGTATATATAAAGTATTCATAATTTAGACTACTTAATTCAATTTATAAAACATTTTATGAAAAATGATAAAATATATTGAAAACTACATATTTTTCTCACTTAAAAAATATAATATATTGCACCATTAAAGTCATATGGTATCATGGTAGTGATTTACTTGATGAAAAATAAATTACTTTCAGTGATAAATTATATTGTAAACATGGTTTCTGTTATAAATTTTTCAACTTTTATAAATCTTTTAAAAAGTTTTTTTTATTTATTTTCATATTTGAGATTTTCATTATAATCAATTGAATAAAAATGATTTTAATATGTACCATAAATTTATCTCTTAATTTTTATATAATGGAAATAGTATGAATCACGAAATAATTATTTCTATAAAAACTAATTACACACACACACACAAATATATATTAAAAAATGATTGAAAAAATCTTACAAATTTCTTTTAATATACAATACTTTTTAGAACCTCTGTTTGTACTTATTTCGAAAAAAATACCATTACATTAATTTTACAACTTTCAGTGCGTGCAAATGTAATAAAAATCCTGGAATTTGATAATAAAACAATCTGAATGTACATTAATTTTTGCCGAATACCTTGATATTGGAATAAAATTCGTTATGCGTGTAAAAAAATACATAAAGATATTTCTTTCACTAGAACCGAAGTAGAAAAAAACACACAAGACTTAATCTACAGAAAAGCTTCTGTCATCATGAGTAAGAAATTCCTGCGAACGATTTTATAGGCCAGTTTCATTAATAAATTGCTGGCCGATAGCCAATGTTTATCGTGTCAATATGGAATGTGGGGTATTTTGATACCTGTTCTTTTACGATCGGTTCTAGATGAAATATTGATGCATTATATTGATCAGACATATTTATTCAAAGAATAAACTTTGAAAAAAAATCTCAAAAACTGAAAATAAATATTTTGGAAAATATAAAACTTTATGTCACTAACTAAATATATTTAGATTATCGATTTAAGAAACGTTAGAATTAACAAGTCATTAATGTAATTTGAAAAATCATCATTATTAAATCATATTTGTTATATACTTAATATAAGCATGTAACTAAAAAATAGATAAATTATATAAATGACAAAAATGAAAATAAAAATTGTTCATTAAAATTAATTTTTGTATCAAAGAGTTTCAAGAAAGAATACAAAAAAAATAAAATCCAAAAAAAATAGAAAAATACTGAAATTACTTTTTATTATTATTAGTCTACACAAATTTCGATTAATAATTGTGTTTTAAATTGTACTCTCAATACGAACAAATATTTAACAAAAAAAAATAACCCTAATCAAACTTCTAATTTTCTTTTTTTTTGTAACAGCAAAAAATATATATTTATTTATAATTTTTTTAGGATGGTAGCCGAGTTTATATAGGTGCCCCTGGTAGCTGGTACTGGCAAGGTAAGAAAACCGTTTAATTATTTATACTATTTTGGAAATAGCATAAATTATTAAAGTTACAATTCATGTAATGATAAAATATTATAATAAAGAAATTTAAATTGGCATAAGACACCTTTAAATTAAATTTAATATTTACTTATTCTACTTCGAAGGAAAACAATTATATATATACAATATTATGAATCATTAAACATTTTCATTTCATTTAGCAAAATTGCATAAAGTCGTGTAATTTTTAAAACCGTCCATAAACGTTGCACATGAAATTTCTTACTCATAAAGTAACACAAGCGTATCATAAAAAGTAACATATTGAAAGATAAAACCATTTATGTAGCGTACAAAAATAAAATAGCACTTTCGTTAAAGGCAATAAATCAATGCAAGTAAAGTACGTAAAATTTTATAACGATTTTTCGTCAACGTTTAACGATAATTTCACATTGTTTAGTGATTTGTATCGTTTATTGAATTACATTTTATTCTAAAGTAGTTACATTTTATTATCACCTATCTTTAAACAGTTCATGTCCATACATATTCATAAAAAAAAAATAAAAACAGAAATAGGCATTTATATATTCACAAAACAATTTGTCATAAAGAACATTTTTGCTAATAAAATCTTAGAAAATGTGTTTATTATTTCTCTCTCTATATATATGTATAGTTTTGACTCCAACCTCTCTTATACCCTCGCCATCGGCTCTATCCACCATTTTGCTGTTATTAGCAAAACTGTATGTACGTTTATTCAATCAATAGTACTTTATATTATGCTATGGATGAGATGATACAAGTTTTATATTATATATAAATTCTAGTCTTTTTCAAGCCACTCCTTTCAAAAAGAATTAGAGTAGTCATTATTATTATTTGATTGAGTAATACACAATCAATCGATTACTTCTAACATACACAATAGATGTTATTGTACCATTTGTAACTTGAATTAAAACTGTATTTTTTTGGGTTGCGAGATATATAGGATCATCCAAATGTGACGCCTAGATTTGAGTTCTATTAAAAAGAAACATGAGTATAGTTTCTTTTTAATAAAACATAAATCTAGGCGTCACATTTGGATGACCCTATATTTTATTTCCCTCCAATATTTCCTATCTGCAAGTTATTCTGTTAATCGCTGCCTTTGAATGATGTTTTTAGAAATCGCAAATCTCCCAGATTATTTTTATGTTACTTTTTTACATATTTTGATATAAATTATTTAAATTTAATTTTTTTTCCTACACCAAATTTCAATAATAAAATATTATCATTCATTTAATTTAATGGAAATTTAAAATTATAATCATTAAAATAACTATAAATTGAAAAAATTAAATTAGTTCATATATTTATTTTTTTTTAATAAAAAAAGATATAAAGTATGTAGAATAGAAAAAGATAATCTATAAATAAAATTGACTTTTTTCAATAGATAAACATATTTATTAAAATGTCTTAAGTTTATTTATGTGAATGAAACCTGTACAGTACAATATTCGTTCATATTTTATATTACACGATTCATAATTTCGTCATAATAAATCATATAGGTTTAATAGAAAATGTCGAAATTAATTTACACTTCAAATATCATATATATATATATATATATATATATATATATATATATATATATATATATATATATATATATATATATTTGAAAATGGTAAAAATAATTATTTATGCCAACTGTATGATTTATAAGTTAATTTCTCACAATCAGTATTCAATTCATTCCTATAAAATATTTTAAAACGAGTGTTTCTCGTTGTTGCCTAACAGAAATTTGAATATTTGTATCTTTATCAAATCTCTATTAGTATTATTTAAATCTAATTTATTTTTTGTATAGAAAATATTATAAATGTGAATAAAAAATAAATTTAAAGGTGTTTTATCGCAATGACATTTGATTGATATTAAAATTGATTGAAAAATTAATTTAAAATTTATTATTTTTGACAGAATCTATATAAATTTTTACACATACACATACATTTATATATATATATATATATATATATATATATATATATATATATATATATATATATATGTATATATCAGATATAATTTTAAAAGTGTAAATGATATATTTAGCTGTATCTTTCAATTTTTATTTATTTCAATTAAAATGAATCTTTGAAAAATATGTTTTTCAAATAAAAAAATAAACATATTTAATTTGAAAATTATTACGATTACATCTTCCTAGAAAATACCAATTATATCTGATATTTAAAATGAATATAAAAAAAATAAATTGTTGATAATTTATATTGGCTGTTGATAATTTATGTAGAACTATATTGGCTGTATTTTCGTATATGCCGTTATCTGAAATGGCTGTGCTTCAAAAGCAATCCCATATTTGTATATTATTTGGTATATGTGACTTATTTTTAGGTCAAGTATATTCTATAAAACCAATGATTCGTCTACCGTTCACGCCGCCAAGACACAAAGAATACGGCGAAGGTAATCTTCATCGACTGTCATGCTCGTTTTCATTTATTATGCTACTGACTGTCGCATTTTAATGTTCATTTATGTATATTAAATTATTATCACTCATATGTTAATATATTATATTGGTTAAATTACTTTCGATATGAATATTACATGATTTTTTATATGGTACATGGAATTAAACAGGGTGCAGGTTAATACAACAAACAACGTCATTTTAGACCATTTATGTTGCTGCTGTCATTGCTGTTAGATACTATTTATGCGGCTGAATATTTTTTTTATTTCATTGATTTATTTTTATATTATTATTTTTAATATTTGCTTTTATATCTGCTTAATGGTGATTCGTAGAATGTATTTAACATGTGATTTATAACAGTGTGATTCATTATAAGCAATTAAAAATGATTTTAATTCTTTTTAAAGGAAAACTGAATCATTTTTTCGCTAAAAAGTAATTTATCTTCTTGTAATAAAAACTCTTAATGAGATTTTATTTCAACAGCATTATTCAACATCTTAATTAAAAATAAAATAATATTTCTTAAAATATATTAAAAAAATATTTCTTTTAATTTTTAAAATATATCGGTTAGCAATTTTATTTATATATAAAAAAAATAATAATACTGTTTTTAGTTTCCTATTTTTAATATGAATTTAATTTGATTACAGTATTAAATCTTTAAATATTTTTTTGATACAAAATAAACACAATTTTAATTAATTGATATTTCTTAAAATATATTTACAGTATAATCAATAAATCTATAAAAAAACAATTTAAATTGTAAAACTTAAAAAATAAATAACCTTCCTTATAAAAATTAAAAAAATAAACAATCAAAAATTTTTAAACCAACTTTTAAATCACTTGACTCATGTTCTAATCTACCTTTCAAACCAATAAAATCGAATGTATTCCAATTTTAAATCAAACGGATAGAAGCAGATAATTAGACGACGCAGTGATGTAATCCAACTCTGAAGATACCGAAAAAACGTCTATCGAAATATATATCGTAATCCCATTAGTATTTAATGCACATTCATTAATAAAATAATGCATCATGGCCAGGCATCATCGTGCATCACATTAAACAAATACTGCACTGCGGGAGTTTGCTGGTTATTTACTAGCTAATATGAAATAACGTTGTGAAATCTTTCAAAGAACGAAAAAAGATTATTTTTGATTGATACTCGTTGTTTATATGACTATAAGAAGAAACAAGCTTTGGCACACGAAACAAAATATAAGTATATAAGATGAACGATCGTGGAACTGATAAAATGCACAGGAATGTTTATCTGCGTATTTATCATTGTACTCGAATAATACGATTGGGAAATATCCGAAATGATTTTAATTATGTCTACTACGACGGAATTATATTGATAGAATGATTTGTACGTAGCGTGTATGCTTTTCAAATTAATTTAAATAAATAGGAATATATAATCAGATAATTCAACTTATTACCCTTTATATATATATATATATATATATATATATATATATATATATATATATATATATATATATACGTTTTTATTATATTATTTTCAAGATTTTAATCTACATAAAACTGCAACTAAACTTTAATCGTCCAATTTATATTTTAAATTAAACAGTTAAAAGATTTAATCTCACAATTCTTGTGAACAATTTACCAGAATGAAATAAATATGTTGCTAATAATAAACAGATCTTTCGTGCTAGAATTGTGTTATTAATAAATGTATAAGCAGAGATTATTATAAAATGAAATATCTATTAAAAAGTGTAAGTATTTTAAGAAATTGTGAAGACTAAAAATAAGAAATTAATTACAAAAAAAATATGAAATTATTTGAAAATAATTTATGTACTTTAACTCAATCAGTCAAATTTCATAACATTTTATAAATGTTTAATAATCACTTATTGTGTTAATTGTATTTTCTGTTTTCCATTTCAATGTCATATCATAATCATTAAATATAAAAGAAATTTTACAATGCACTACTTTAATAATAATGATAACTAATTAAATACATATCAATAAATATAATGAACAATAAGTAATTATCAGACAGGTTTTTTTTTAATATTAGGATGAGTAATTCATTTGTGTAACAATTCACGTAGTTTATTAAATCATATCTAATGAATAATTATTTAAAGTAGATTAGTGAAGAAAAAAAAGTTTACTAACTAAATAAACATATATCTCTATGTCAATAGTATACAGTTTTCTGTCTCATTCTTGCATATAAATGAAAATGAAAACTAGTTACAAGTTATTTTTTAAATGTTATATTTTTTTATAATGATTTATTTTTGTAGTTTCACTGCACTAAAAAAATATAATACAAGATTTTGATTTATTTAAGTACAGTATTTTTTATTTGAAAACTATTCTAAATTTTTTTCATTAAATATGGTTGAATTTTTTTTAAAATAGTAAAATTTATTTATTTAATTTATAGATATTAATATAAAAATCATTTTAAAAATAAAATATAAATACTTAATTAAGAAAACAGAAACGATATTCTCTCCGAAATGAAATCAGTGTGTATTAATAATAGGAAAAACTTAAATAATATGAATAAAACTGATAATATTTTTGTTTTATTTTAAAATTCCAGACAATATCAATAATGACGACTTCATTAACGACCTATAAATATACAACCATTAAATTTATCTTTATATATTCATATATTTAAACATCATTCAACTCTTCAATAAGATATTAGTATGTATATTTAATTATCACAATAAATCACACTTTATGCATAAATAAATCAATAATTATCTTTTAATAAAGAGGAGCGAAAATATAATTGTCATTTTATATCAATCATATTTATTTTTAATTTTTGGTTTTAATGTAGAGTATCATTGAACTGTATAATTCAATAACCTATTATATATATATATATATATATATATATATATATATATATATATATATATATATTCATGTACATTTTATGAATAAATTAACATGATGTTTAATAATCCTTACGGATATTTTAGAAATGAAACACCATTAAGCAAATTCAATGTTTATAAATACTTTGCAGCGCATGTTTATCATATGCCGGAAAATTATTAATTATTATTTTTATATTTTTAGCATCGGCTGGTGGCTATGGTGGTCTAATAAAAATACTGACCACGCGCTTATTAAGTTAGCTGGATCGATTTTTTTTACAAATCTTTATGAAATTCTAAACATTATTCTTTCATATACCGCACACAAAAATTGTTTAAATTTTTATTCGGTTGCGATGAAAATAGTAAAGAAAATTGTACGGAAATTCTAAATGAACATATATTATTAATGGAACGAAAAAAAGCTTATTTAAAAATGTTTTTATATAACACAAACGCAATTTCCCGGAAATATGCTGTATGTTTCATTTGTATATAAATACATGTATATAAATATTCTGTAGTAAGAAACAGAAATAAATGTATCAGTAAGTTGAAGCAGGTGTACAGTGAACACTAAATAATTTATAGAAATAGCTTTTTTGTAGAAAATAAAATTATAGTAGTATGTTTCTCATTGTTTTTATGCAGTTAATTTTTATAAAGTTAAAACTGATTGTTTCAGTTTCTTTGAACCACTTATTACAATAATTTTTATCGGTTTAAACGTTTGTATTATCTTTATGCAACCTGAGAGATATTAATATAGTTAATATCTAGAAAGCACAAGTACCGAAACAGGTCATATCAAAATAAAATAATGACAATGTTTGACAAAATATATTTTATTTTTTTTGTAACATTTTCAGTTAATACACTTTTCTTATTATTTTAAATATATATATACATAAATAAATATTTTTTCGTATTACAAAAATAAAATCTTTTTTTATTCATTATTTTTTTTTGTTTCATTTGTACATTTAAATAAGACGAATAATTTTCATATTTTTTCATTATCACAAAGAAAAACTTAACTATAAGACTAAATAAAGAATCCAAATTAATGAAATATTAGATTGTTACTAACAATGAAACATTGTGTGAGTAGTGAATCAATATAGTTTAGAATTTTATAACAAATCCATCACCATCGCATAAATACAATATTAATTTTATAACATCATTCATAATTAGCATCTTAAGCCTCATGGTTATTGCGTTGCCTACGGAAGATCAACCATAAGAACCATTATTTTATTAGTGGTATGATTACATTCGGCGTGAAACCATTATTGAGACTGATGGACGCCAAAGGAACGCTAATATTCGCACAGTAATTGTTACAATATATAATTAATTCAGACATTGATGACGTGAAAAGATTTTCATTATCTATCGATATATATATGTATATATATATATATATATATATATATATATATATATATATATGTCTATTATCGATAATTCACTTTATAGTTCATTAAAACGACGATATGGATCTAAACATCCAACTTTCACGTCTACTGTATGCATATTAGATCATTACTCTGGAATTTAAGCTGGTGGTGGTTTATGATACAGCTTTAATGGACGTTGATGCTCGAAAATGAATTAAAGTATAATATTTTTATGTAGAAATAATAATAGATTTCTTTTTAACCTAATGATTTATTTTGTGGGACATTAATTTTCTCGTTTAATTTAATGACAGTATTTTAGTACATAAATATAAAAAAAATTTATGTTTATTAACATTTTTAATTTCTGATATTAGGAGATAGTTTTAAAAGATTAAAATTAATGTAGAATTGAGTGGTTTGGTTTTAACATAATTTCTTTATATGAAATGTTAATAGCACAAGATAAAAAACACAAAATGTATATAATTATTGATTAACATAGACTGTGTGATTTTTAAAAGATAATGCTTTTAGTTTCGGTTAATTTCCGGTACAATGGTTTCTATTATAATATTTAATACGAATATTTGTGATCTTCTAGACAGTATAACAGCATTTGCTTTAAGCAACTATTTTCAAACAAACATGAATGCACGTGTTCGAAAAATACTTAAACATCGCTTTATTTACTAATAAAATCAGCTTTACAGACTATAAAACATACTGCTTACTTTAAACTCTGCATATTTTTGTACTAAAAATATTTTTTAATTATTTTTATTATTT
Organism: Neoneuromus ignobilis; assembly: GCA_029203775.1. Taxonomy (NCBI): domain Eukaryota; kingdom Metazoa; phylum Arthropoda; class Insecta; order Megaloptera; family Corydalidae; genus Neoneuromus; species Neoneuromus ignobilis. The sequence goes on along the minus strand of CP092090.1, from coordinate 8,482,521 downwards.
ACTTACTAAAGCATATTATTAAATATCGGTATTTATTGAACTGTACCCGAAAAATAAAAAAATACAATATTTATAAATAAATTATATGGAAGTATAATTATAAAAATTGTAATTTACATGCTTTGATGACAAATCTGAAAAAAATGGTTTTAGTAAAAAATAAAGTTTTAATTTTAACTTTTTCTCTTTTTTAAATCATTTTCAAAGTTTTCTTTTATATTATTTGCATTTACCACTGTTATAAAATATTTTAATTAATTTTTTAGAATTGATGATAATAAAATCTAAGTTAATTACTTGATTAAGTACATATATATTTATCATTTTATAAAAGTATTAATAATAATTATTTTTATTCAATTTTATAAATATTTCACATTTGAAACAACGACGTTACTCTAAAAATTAACAAGTTATTAATATTTTTATTTGTAAATAATAAGATATTAAACATTTATAAAATTTTGATTTTAAATTTAATCACTAATGTAGTGTATAATAGTGTTTCACTTTAAACTGATTTTATTCTAATTTTTAATTAGTTGTAGTAGTATTTTTAATTAACCAATTTTAAGTATTATATATATATATATATATATATATATATATATATATATATATATATGTAAAAACTCCTATCAAATTTTTTTATTGAAATAAACAATATTCGAATTTAAAGAAAACACTTTACCTGTCAATATGAATTAATATTCATATAAAATTAAAATGCATATAAATCATACCTTCTCATCATTAATGTCTGAATTAACATGTCACTAGTTATAAGGGAAAAAAGAGTTCAGATAACTGAATAATATTGCTATTATAAAGGTGACGGAAACATTAATACTGATTCGCTTTATTAAGATATATTTTATTGACTGATTGATTCTGCCCCGGGGTTGTATCATTAATAATGTATTTAAATGCTTACCTTCTTGAAATCAATTCTAATTTAATTTATAATTGGATTATGGGTAACATTCTAAACGATGATAACATTTTAATGAAATCGAACTGATTTAATTATTTAAAGGGATAACAAGAAGGTAAGTAACCATTATAATGAGCAATATTACATTTCTGTTCATATATTATTAACATAGTTATTAATGTCGTTGTTATCTTTTGCAATAATAAAATTTATAAACGTAATTCTTTCCAGCTGAATGTGGAACATTTATTTGAAATTCAATTTTTTTATTAAATTTTAATTTCATGTATATATTATTATATATTTATTTTATTGATTGGTTAATTTTATAATTTGATTTATTTATTTTTATGGGATATGTAAATCAAACAAAAACAATATTTATTTTAATGAAAATATGTGATTGAAAAAAACAACAACTTTTATTGACACAATCACCAAAATATCACTTGTAAATGAAATTTTTACAATTAAAAGTTTTCATAATTTGAGAATTTTCATTTTATCTCAAAATTTATACATTTTTTATTATTATTATAATTATAAATATTCAATTCTAAATTTCCATAATAATTTATATCTTTTAATAAAAGTAAAAGTACTAAATTGTATTATGAGATTAATTTTTTAATTACTATGTAAAATTTGTTCATCGCATTCTGAACTTTTTACAATTTTGGTGATGGGTCTAATTATTTATAAATCAGAATATATATATATATATATATATATATATATATATATATATATATATATATAATAAAAAGGCGGACCCGCTTTCAATAAAATTCAAAATCTTTCTTAACAATTGGTACGGGATATAAAATTTATTTCAATTTTGAACAAGTCTAATTCGTAAGCGATTTTCCAATTCCAGGGCAGATATTTTCGCAAAGTTTACATGCTACTGGATCATCAACAAAGAACGTATATAGCTCACCCGAAGGACCTGCACCTGACGATGATTCATATATGGGTTATTCAGTTACATCGGGAGATTTTAGTGGAGATGGAAAAGACGGTGTAGCTGTCGGTATGCCGAGAGGAGCTGGTCTTTACGGAAAAGTAATTATTTTAAATTGAATGTTTTTATAATATTCAATTTTATTACGAAGTGTTTAATCTTTTTAGTCATACACTTATTCTTAAAAGGGTTTTTTTTTAACAAAAATACTACTTTTACATTTTTTACTATTTATAAAATAAAACACACAATATCAATTCTCATTTTTAATATTTATAAAAAAAAATATTATTTAAATTATTTTAAAATTACTATAAATGAATCCAAAACAATTATTTTATTAGTAGGTATAAAATTAAAATACTACTAAATTGTTATTTTACTTGACAAGAATTTCAATTAATTTCGTGAACAATAAAAAAAATATTATAATTTTCATAGGTAATTTTGTATTCGTGGAATTTAACCAATTTCCAAAATATAACCGGCGAACAATTAGGAGCATATTTTGGTTATGCAATTACTGTAGCTGATGTCGATGGCGATGATTATGACGACCTTATCATTGGTGCACCCTTATACACAGAACTTGGTAATAATGAGGGTAAATATGAAACTGGACGTGTATATGTTATCTACCATCATTCAAATAAAGTAAGTTTTATTTCTTATATATTATTTATATTTTTTCTTGTGTATTTTTAATACTAAATCCAATGGGTAATTATCCCTTTAAATATTTTTTACAATTACGTGCATATATATACAAGAAATATGTAAATATTTCAGAATTTATTTCTATTTAAAAATTATTTCCTTTTTACTCTTATAGGGAGCATATACAAGACATCACCGATTAGATGGACTAAATTCTAAGGGAAGATTCGGTCTCTCGGTTGCTTATCTCGGTGATATAAATTTGGACGATTATGATGGTAAATGCCAATCAAATAATTTTTGATTTAAAATTAAATTCATATTGTTTTCATATTTATTTTATTTTGATACTTTAAAATTAAATATTATTTAATTTTATAAATAGACTTTGCTGTTGGTGCACCATATGATGGTGTTAATGGAAATGGTGCTGTTTACATCTACCATGGTTCATCAAAAGGTGTTTTAGAAAAAGCATCGCAAGTAATATTTGCTGAAGACCTTCATGATGAACCTGTGAGAACATTTGGATTTTCAATATCAGGAGGTGTAGATTTGGATAATAACGAATATCCTGATATGGTAGTGGGTGCATATGATTCTGACAAAGCATTGTTCTTCCGGTAATTCAATAACTCACTCTGCTCTTAGTGTGAATTTATATTATTAAATAAAAATCGTAAATATATGTCATAATAAAGATAAAATATATCTTCAATTAAACGTTTTAGATCTCGACCTGTAGTTAAAATCAATGCAACAATTGTATTTAAAGCTGAAAATAAACAAATTCGATTAGATCACACTAACTGCACATTAAAACATGGTAAAAAAGTTCCTTGTGTAGGTGTTGAAATGTGCTTCCAATTCGATGGAGTAGGAGTTGATGATTTTATTTGTAAGTATATTTACATATAATATTGTATAATTTAATTTTAAAATCAATGCACATTTCTGAAGTTATAATTATATTTGAATTTTTACAGCTATTCGTAATGAATACGTTTTGGATTCCAAAAAGCTTAAAAATCCACGCATGTTTTTCTTAAATACACCAGGAAATAATATACAGAACGATACTTTTACTATCAAAAGAGGCAATGTATTTTGCAAGAAAGAAACTGTTTATATTCATGTAATATATTTTTTATATAATTTATTAGAAACCTGTACATTCTGTTGAGTAAATATAAACAATAACTGTAATATATTTTTTCAGGAAAAACTTAGAGATAAACTAACACCATTAGAAGCAGAAATGAGAATTAGTATGATTGATCAATCTGAAAGCTTTAGTTTACAACGACGAAATGGCAGATCAATACTTTATCCAATTCTGGATCACGATGCTGGCCTTATTCAAAAAGATTCAATTTCAATACAAAAGAACTGTGGACATGACAATATATGTATACCTAATTTGCGATTGATTGCAACTCCGTACGTATTTTTTATTAATTTTTTATATTCCGCATTGAAATATTATTAACAAAGATTCTTTGTGTTTATTAAATATTTTATTCTTCATGTTCATATTTCTTTTAGGAATGTAAATCGTTATTTGCTTGGATCTAAAGAACTTTTGAAAATTGATGTTGATGTTCAGAATGAAGGTGAAGATGCCTTTGAAGCAACTTATTCACTAAAAATACCACCTGGTATAAATTTCATCAATATTGAAAGAAAAGATGCTGCACAAGCTGAAATACCTGTTCAGTGTTCAGCCCCAACAGCAGCATCTAATTACACCCTGAAGTGTGATATTGGAAATCCATTACCAAAAGAAAAATTGGTATGTCCATATTTTTGTAAAACTTTATTGTTCATCATGTTATGAATATCTTTTTATATAAATGTAATGAAAAATTTATAATAGAAAATGTAATTCATTTTCAGATTCAATTCACAGTACTCTTAGAACCATTCTATGAACCAGGAATGAAACCAAATTATGATTTTATAATGGACGTAAATACTACAAATCCTGAAAATGGTACAATAGGTGATAACCATATTGAAACATCTGTACTTATTTGGGTAAAAACTGATTTCACAATTGATGGCACATCTAAACCTCAAGAAGAATTATATTTCAATGCTAGTCAATACAATAGTGAGAATGCAACACACGAATCTGAAATTGGTCCACAAATTGTACATATTTATAGTATCGTAAATAATGGTCCATCAAATATTGATGAAGCTGAAGTGTTCTTTGCATGGCCTATGAGAACAATTGGAGGTAAAACTTATTTATGCATCCATTTTGATAATACATTTGTACAGGAAAATTTTACATTTGAATATTTTATTATAAAATTACATGTTTTATTTAGGAGACCCACTAGTGTATATGTTAGATGAACCTGAAACAAGTGGCCCTATACACTGTGAATATATTGATGAAATAAATGAATTTAATATAAGGGTAATTATTATTTTATATATTTTCAGTAGACGTGTATTTTGTTGAAAATATATTATTTAATAAAAATAACAAAAAAAATCCATTACGTTGTAATACTTTTTTTATTTTATATATATATATATATATTATTATTTTAGCTGGAACGTCGTAAATCATTTCTGGAATCTGTTGGTGTTGCAACAGAAGGCTCTCAATGGGCAAAAAATATTGCTCCTAGAAGTGGAATGAGGATTGAAGAAAGTTATTCAAAAACGTATACAGGTACTCGAGTAAGTACAGGTCGCGATGTCAATATGATTGGAGAACATGGAGGTGGTGAAAAACACAAAGTAGTCATAACCACTTCAGGGAAAAAGATTCATGATGAAGATGAAAATGGCGAAGAATCAGGAGATGGATCAGATGTGCATAGCAAACGTAGAAAGGAAACTATTGAAACTCATTCCAGTAGTACAGGAGATGGCCAACGAATATCCGTGATTGGAGTAGAAGGAGGATCTAAAGATTCTAAAGAAGGCCTCAAAGTTACAAAAACTGAACATCATTATGTTTCTAGTTGGAATTCTAGTTCTGTAAATGGAGGCCCAGCTCAAACATATTCCTGGAATCGCAGTACTAGTTTTGCAACAGGAGAAGATGGAGTAACACGTTATAATGAAAGTTATAGTGGAGGTGACGGCAGCGGTTCGATTTATGGAGGTGATTCAAGTAATATAGGAGATTCAATTTATTATACATCTTCAAGAGGAGGTGGTGGACATACAAGAATACAAACTGGAAGTTCACAATCAGCTCAAAGCGGTAATATAAATTTTAAGCTAATGATTAGAATACAATGATAAATATTAATGTTTTGCAGGAGGTTCACATTCAATTCAAGGTGGAGGTATAAGTCAAGGTAGTCATTCAGGTGGACATGCATCGTCAGAAAGAAACCAATGGTCTAGTCAAAGTAAACATCATAGTTCTGGACACGCATCTGGAAGTGAAAGCCATCAACCGGGTATTCAAATAGGTGGTACGTACATATTAAATGTATAAATTCAACTTGTCTAAATTCCATATTAGCATTTCAATTTAATAAACAAAATCTATATTAAATTGAAATATACCGTATACATTTCTTATTTTATCAGATTCATATTTAAGATTTTTTAAATATTTTCTTCAAGGTGGTCAATCTTCTGACGGTACTATAAAATGGACTGTTGAGAAAACTCATTCTGGCCATTCATCAGATGGATCACAATGGGGTGGTTCTGAGACAAATAATGCAAGACCAGATACAAGATTTGAAGAAAGTCACTCAACTCATACAGTTCATACGCCTGGTGGTGAAAGACACTTTTCTGAAGAAAAACATATTTCTGGGGAAAAACATTCAACTCATACAGTTCATGTACCAGGTGGTGAGAGACATATTTCTGGAGAAAAACATATAACTCATACAGTCCATATGCCAGGTGGTGAAAGGCGTGTTACTGAAGAAAGACATTATACTCATTCAAAAGATGATAGTGGTCATGGATCACATATGGGTGGTACTCATCATTCAATGAGTGGCACACGCCATCCGCCAATGGTCACGCATACATCTCGAGAATATATTTCTGGAGGTGGTTTTAGTGGAAGTGCACATGAACAAGATCATTCTGCTCATGGTACACATACCGGACATCACACAGGAACATCTGATTCATCACACTGGAGTCATAGTTCAGGGCAAGGTGAACATGAAAGAGATGGAGCTGGTAAATTCTATGGAAATAATTCAAGTCGACACTACTTTAAATGGTCAGGAGGAGATCGAAACAATGATGAATATGGTAGTCAATACGGTACTGGTTCACAAGATGTAGACGATCTACAATGGTCACATGAAGAAATAGTTAATACAAATATTGGAGATGGAATTTCTTTTGGAACATTTGATAACGATTATAAAGACACGTAAGTCAGTTAAATTATTTATTTTTATTTCGGACGTTTATTTACTGCAAAATATAATTGACATTATTTATTTTCAAATTATGAAATATTTATGTCCAGATACAAAAAATAATACAAAATTTTCATTTCAGAGACTCTGGTAGATCTCGAGAAGAAGGTGGTTTAATTACCACATACGCTTCAAGAAACGGCAGTGTTGGAGGGGAAACTAAAATACATAATATTGGAAGAAATAGATCAACATATGGAAAATATGATCAAAGAAATTATGATACATCATTGGGAATTGGTAATGCTGCAGTTGGAGGTGGATTTCAGACAGTTGCTTTAGATCTTGGTCAATTAGGAAATAAAAATGTAAATCAAGGAAGTGGGCAACATTCTATTTCAAGTGTTGGAGGAGGACACGCTGGAGGAGAACATGTTGGAGGAGGACATGTTGGAGGAGGACATGCTGGAGAAGGATATGCTGGAGGAGGATATGCTGGAGGTACAAGGCAACAGGGTGGATCAACACGATTTGGTACAAGCTACAGCAGTGGTGAAAGGGCATACGACTCCAGATCCACTGGCTATGATCCAGATTTAGGTTATTCAAGAACCTACCAACACGAATACAGTTCCGGTGGAGGAGGAGAAGCAGGAAGCAATACCAAACACGAATCTTCGGGAGGTTGGTCACAAACTTACTCATCATCTGGAGGCGGTTCATCGTCTGGAGGCAGTTCTTCATCAAGGCATTATAGTTCAGGAGGAACTCATGACACAGGAGAAACAGTTCGATTAGGAGAGCATAGGAGTGGAGATAATGATGGATATGTTGAAAAACATTACGAAACGCACAGCTCACATTATTCAAGTTCTGGAGATAGCTTTACCGAAGATCCTCAAGATATTAATCGTAAATTTGCTCATTATAAGAAATTCAAGAGACAAGTACAGAAATCAAAGAGTGATATGCAGATTGAAAAAGCATTAGAATGTAAAGCAACACAATGTGCCATTATGAAATGTATTGTAAATAATTTAGGTAAAAATCATTCTGAAGCATGGATTTCATTCCGGGCTAGAATGAACGCAACAACAGTTAAAAAGGTAAATATTCAAAATTCAATATTTAAATTTATTCTACGATACAAAATTATTTTTTAAAATAATTGTTAGAAAAAAATAAATTATAATTTTTTTACTCATATAAACATCCTATAAAAAAAAAACTTATAGCCACATACACTAAAAATAACCATTATATATCCGTTTTTATTACACATACGATTTTATTTACAGATCAGTGGCAATAAACCTTTAACAATTTCAACAATGATGGTGGCACGTATTTCAAAATTGCCTTACATCGGAAAACCCGTTGAACAACAAGTAAAAAGTCACGAAGTTTTTAGTAAAATAATACCAAAAGAAATTGATCAAAAAGCAGATATTGTACCATTATGGGTTGTAGTTCTATCAGCAGTGGCTGGAACAATAATTTTGCTTCTCTTAATTTATCTACTATATAAGGTAAATAAATAAAAAAATGCATGTCGCAATTTACAAACATATCGACAATTTATAAATATATTATTTAAATCACATATGTATTTTTACAGTGTGGCTTCTTCAAGAGAAATCGACCAAGCGATACTCCCGAAAGACAGCCATTAAATAGAAATGGATATTACCAAAATGGCGACGAACAACTTTGATATCCGCCATTTGAATCAACATCAAATACTGCCAGATACTGACAAAAAAAGTTTCAATATTACTATTAAAGGCAAAACACATTGAAAACTAAATAAATGTGTTGTTTGTTTTTAATTTTTTATTATTATGATCGATAAGATGGTATTAATAAAACGAACTTTGTTGACAAACATCACAATAACCATGATTATAACTAACTGTATTAACGAATCGAGGTTGGTTTTATTGTTATACCATTGTTATGTAATTGTAAATAGTATATTTTTATATTCGAAAAAAAACTAATTCAACAGTGTTCAAAAATAATTTGAATATAAAGCGTTGTGAATTTGTGTTTTTTGTAAGTATCAGCTTACTAATTGGTTGTTTTAACTATTATTTTTTATTTAAACAGTGAGAAATTAAAAAAAAATGTACATGTGAATTCTCTAGCATTAATTTTATGTTGTGATTATCTCAAATATTAATTTATTTTCATTTGTTCCATAAATGTCTTTAGATTTAATTATTATTAATTTTAAACTCATCACTTATTGTGACATTGTTATTTTTTTTCATTAAACTCATGTTTATAATTCATTTTTATAATTTCTTATCTTAAATAACAGGCCTTAAAATGCTCATTAATGTATAAGTCCGTTGTCAGAAAACTTCAAATTAATGAAGTTTTATAATGTGGCTACGTTGAAAATAATAACCATTAAACAGTTTTTAAAACAAGACTGTACTACTATTAAAAATCAATATAAATAATTGTTAATAAAAGTGACATAAAAATATTTATAAATTATTTTCAACATTTTAAAATATTTAATTGCCTAATTAGAAATAAAGTATTAGTTCTTTATTTTTCTTCAATTTCTGCATTTTTTTAAAAGAAATAAATGTATAATTTATCAGTTTTAAATCTCGTTTAATTAAATGATGTTTAGAATATTACAAATATTAAAAGATTAGTATTTGATACTTCTATTCCAGAATTGAAATTGTACTTATTGAGAACGTTTTAAAAAATTAAATATTACGAACTGATAAAATTTTTGGCTGAAGATAGATATATAAATATTTTGTTTTAGAAATCAAGTACATAGAAGAACAGTAAGTAATTAAAAATTGAGTTTAATTAAAATATAAACAAAATTCATTTGACTTACGTATATCCGCTTAATATTTATTAACACTTAAATCATATATATACCAATAAACACGTATCTATTTTTCATAGCAATAAATGTTTAATTGTTTAGAATGTTTGTAACTGTAGAATAATTCATTAAAAGTAAATCAAAACTAGCAAAAAATTAATTAGATAAATGAAACGGAATAAAAATGTGTAATTAGTATCAATCACTTTAAAATAAACGTATTGAACTCATTATATTTTTACCGTAAAGTGTAATATTAAACAAAAATGATAAGGGGCTCTGTATACTACAACATCTTAAAAAGAACTGATTACAAAAAAAATAACCACACATCACACTTGTGATCGAGTTGACATAAGAATGTTTGGTTCAGCAGTGAAATAATTTATCGTTCATTATAAACTTATATAAATAAATAAAAGTAATACAAATTTAAACATAAATCACTTTAGTACTCGCTCTGTAATGTAAAAGTGAATAGGGCATTTAAATTCGTCTAATATATCAAGGCCTTTTTAACAGTAACTAAAAAACTAATTCATCATGTAATAAACAATTATAATTTAAAATAATATTGAATCGAGTGTTCTTTACAGTTGAATTTCCAAACAACTTAAACTATTTAATTTTTAAAATTTTAATTACAATTATATTTGTAATAAAAAATTATCAAATATCAAATTAGTTTTTTTAAGTCATCAAATGTAAATAATTAAAAATATTTACAAATACCCATTGTGTTTTTAATTCAATATGTTTGTATTATTCAGATTAAATCTACATTTGTAAATATTTTATACTGAAAATAATTAAAATATACAATTTGGCATATTCAAAAATATACAAAATGGAGCATTTATATTTGATTTTGCATAAAAAAAGTTTATATACATACAATATATAAACACAGTCTGACACGCCTAATATTTGTAAATTAATTTTAATTTAGGATATAAGTAAAATGTGTAAATAAATAACTCTTTGATTTTATCTCTTTATTGTTTTTTTTTTAAATATATTTCCAACAATACATGATAAGTGAGGCACATCAAAAAAGTATTATTCTTCATTTACAGTTAACGTGAGTATAAAAATTAAAATATATAAATAGAATATTCGATAAACGACTGAACTAAGAAAAATTTACAACACAATTTAACTTAAAATTAAATGTATCAATATGATACTTATTAGTGAATGATGAAATCATAGCTTTAATTTGTTATAAAGTTAAGAAACTGACAATAAATTCAGTAATAAATGTATACGTTTTTAAAAAATGAATATATAACTTACAAGTGAATATAAAATCGAAAATTGATTTTGTAAAAAAAAAAAAAAACAGTGCCATTATTCAAAAATTGTTACGATACTTGGTCTCAAACAATTAGGTAATATTTAATAATATATCTGAATAACAGGTTATAATTGATAAAAATTCATATAAGTTCTATGTTAAAACTCTCTATTCAGACTCAACAAATTTTGAAAGATAAAGGGCACTGGATATTAACTACACTATATATTTCTTTACGAAAAAAAACATCAATTTATCAGACATTGTAAAACGTGTCGTAAATTTCTAACAGGAAAATCATATGATATACAATATCTTTGAACACTTGTATTAATATGATAAATATTCTTTAAAACCAGTCTTTTGTGAAATATCAAAATTACAAGAAGATAATAATTTATACATATATGCAACGGAAATTTACATCAGAAAAACGAAATTGAAATAAAAAAAATGTGTACAAAAATCTAACAAAAATATATTTTACATTATAAATAAATATCAGGTAACCTTTTATTACTTACACTACGAAAATTTATAATTACAAGAGATTCTTTTTTCTTTTAAATAATACACGTGAATAACTTTACAAATTCGGCCGCTTTTATTCTTTAACTTAGTAAAATAATTAGTATGTATGATGTTTGATGGAAATAAAAAAATGATAAAGCACCTAACATACAATATCACAATCAAACAGATAATAAACTACGCATTTAAATAACTGGAGTAATAGAATTATATAATAATTCATTACCACCAATAACAGAATACTTAAGTATGGTAATATTTATGGCTCCTAAGAAAATTGAACTATTTTCATTATTTGTCTATACAAAATTAAATCTAATACATAAGGCATAATAACATTTTTTTTTTTATAAAAACACATTTAAACAAAACGATTGAACAACACGGATACAATTTACCCACACGCATACATTCAATCACAAACTTATTAAAATACATTTATATGATATCAAACAAAATAGCTATTTAATAATACAAAGTTTTATACGAAAAAAAATAATAAAAAGACGAATAACTAATTCATGAACTATGACTATTTTTTATTTAGTAAGAAAATATAATTTCAAATTATTCTTTTTATAAGCGTATTTTGTGAATCTGACAACGAACATCAGTCAATGAAGTTAAATGAAGATATATATATATATACTGTTTAAATTATTCGTTATAACTTTTAATATTTGTAAAGTTATTCAATCGCGTATTAAAAAAACAATAACATATACTTGATCATAAAAGCTCATTTGAGTATTAGACTTCGCAAATGAAAAAATAATTACATGTGAAAAGTCTATTAAAAAATACACCATATTAATTACAGACACAATCGCCGTCAATAAACGTAATTTCTATTTTTTACACCAAAATGCGATTTCATTCTTTTTTTTCAAAGTATGATATACTTTCTTTTTATTACATTAATATATACAAAAAAAAAATCAGAATTAAACCTGCTTATTACTAATAGTATTAATCAATATTATAACAGACTTTTCATTGAATTAGTAAAATATGAATGTGGTAATAAAAACGTGATCAGGACGACAAAATTACTTAAATAAGCAATACGAAAACAAAAGTCCTTACTTAGTTTTTTTTAATACCGGGCAAAATTTCTTACACAACCATTCGACATTTCAGCCGTATTATCACTCGTGTCGGCTGAAATCTTAAAAAATTCAATATATCCAACAAAAATATAAAGATATAATTTGACATATAGATCTACTCTGCCTTATTATCACAATACTTCGCTACACATTTGAAAGTGTACTCTATGTAAATTTTAAAAATGGGAAAAATGCTTCTTGTCATACATTTACGTAGTTCTAGAATCTCTATGAGTATTCATATTAAACAATTACATTATTTTTTTCAAATTACCTTTTGTGATCGTTTAGTGGCATCCATACAATTATGTGAAAGTGAAAACTTCTCACAGATGGTATTGTAGCTGGCCCCGTAGTTAAGTTAGTATACTTAAAACAAAGAAAACAAAACAACTAAAGTCACTGACGTTTACTCAATTTTTAAACTGTCACAAACGCTTTCATTTTGTACATTTGTATCTTTCAATTTAACATTCGCTATTATTTCGGAAATTTTACCAACTAAATTATCATCACAAATATCCCCTAATTTATTAGGATTCATTATTATTTCTTCCGACATGGCTTTCCGCATTTTTCCAGTTTTTGGTATTATTTCCTTATCGTACTTTGTGTCGATTGCAAGAAAATCACTTTTGTACTGATTGTTCAACTCACGAGCACATTCCTGCATCAACATCATATGATCTAATTTATCGACTGTTGCGTTTAACTCAGATTCCCAAGATTCGTCCGTGCTTCTGCCTTCGCCGCCATCCACTGGTCTAACGGCCAATTCTTTAACACGTTGTTTCAATTCCGCTAAATCGTTTTCATTTTCGTACATTTCTAAATCATCTTCCTGTTCGCTGACGACAGAACTAGCAGTTGCTGACAGACTTCCAATACTTCTCACCTCACACTTCTCTAATTCAAGGTCATAATCTGGTAAATTTATCTTCGATGTCGAACGTTTCGTTTCACTAGGCGATAATTCCGCACCGACACCTGGTTCTCGAGGCCCTTGCGGAGGTTCATCGTCGGAAGTATCTCGTTTAAGGCCACCATTACGTTTTCTATGTATTTCTTCAGATATTTCTTCAAGTTTCTTCAACGATTGAGCATATTCATATTTGACGTTCGTCACAGCTTTTTGTAGAGATTCAATTCGTTCCTTCTGTGTTGATAATTGTTCCTGACATAAACTTTTTTCTTCGAAATATGGGCGCGATTTCGTTATACTTCGCCGTAATTTTTCTTCGAGTTCTTGTACTTTTTGCTCAGCTGCGTTGAACAACATCGCTCGACGTTGATGTTCTCGACCACTTTCTGCTTTTTGATTTTCTGCATCCATTACCTATTTAAAATCGTAACAACTTTTCTCAAATCAATCTTTATTAAAATCTTTCTGTTATAAGACATAAATTAAGTACATCTATTATTTATATACATGTTTTAAATTTATAATTTTTTATAAAAAGATTATGTATAGGAAAATAATACATATTGATATTTGAAAAATATATAATTTAAAAATGATTCGAGAGAGAAATTGAAAAATAAATACAAACAAAATGCTTTCAAGTGTACTAACAAATATTTACATAAAACGCTAGTGTACAAATTTACAATAGAAACATTTCCATTGTAATAACAATGTACACGTGAAACGATTCAATCATAATTTAAAATAGTTGCATTTGATAAATATCAAGGTCAGCAAGCAATCTTAAGCAAATAGCACTGCATAATTTTAACATAACGCCCGCTTACCATAGGCGATATCACAAACATCAGCCTTAAAATGAAATTTATTCATTTTTGTGCTATGATATTACATTATCGTGAGATATTAAGAGTACAAAATAAATTCTGTATATGATGATTTAAAAATTTATATAAATATATATACAGTTAGTAATTTTTCATAATGTAGTTAATATTTTCAATAATTTTATTGTTATTTTTATAATAGTAAATAAAGCATGCAACGCGTTCAAGAATAGAAATAAAACAGTAGTTATAGAGGAATAACAATAAAGAGGAAAACATTTAAATATATGCATATGTATTTCTTCATTTTATATTATTTCAATAATTTTCAAAATTAAACAATCATTCAGTATTGTTCTACTGGCATATATATATATATATATATATATATATATATATATATATATATATATATATATATATATATATGCATGTATGTATGTATCTATAGCTACTTTCACCCGTTAGCCTGATTTCATTTAATTTTCACACATCAATTTCCAATACATAACAGTAAACAAATTTGCACACATACATGTATTTCTAAATGCTTGACAAATCTACTTGCAAAATAGATTTGTTTTTAAAATAAAATTACACACATGCAAATAACACAGGAAATCAAGTTAAATCTTTTTTTATTATAAAAAGGCGTTGCAAAATTCAATAAATGCACAAAAGTAATTATAATGGATGAATCCTGAGACTGTACTATCTAATAAATGACGTTTAGATTTTATGGATTTTAATTAAGATTTATACATACATACTTATATAAACACGTGTAAACATTTTGTAGTTTTCATACGTAGACATTATCTAAATCTAATTTGAAAATATTGGAATCCTTACAATATATGATACAATAAAAATTTAATGAAGGTCATGAATATTACTTATATGAGAATATAACTACTACGACACTGCATTATTTATTAATACAAATATAACCGTATGAAATTAAATTATTTGTAACTAAGGGAAATAACTTTTTGGTACATTACTTGTAAAGAAAATTACTTATTACTTTATAAAAATATACCTTGTATAATAAAAATATTAAAAACTTTATTGGAAGTCTGTGAAAAAGGAAATCAATGAGAAGATTTTTATTTAGCAATAAATTACCAGCCTAAATATTATATATATATATATATATATATATATATATATATATATATATATATATATAAAGTATTTTATCAGTAACACTAAATTATTGATATTTACACAAAACATGTCTTTTTTAAAAAAAAAAATAAACAGAAAAATGAAAATACTAGTTTTAAATGTTATTTCAAAAGTATTTAAAAAACATGAATAGGTCAAATTTTAAACAAATTCCTTTATACAATCGCTTTAAATTAGAATCGTGTACACAATATTTAAACGTGCTTTCTTATAGGCAATAAAAACAACGATGAGTTACATTGTGGCATTTAAGTACACAGCTGAAAGGAAGTGACCTTTATTCTTCAAACTATAATTTATATACTAACATATTCAATATACGGTATTTATAAATATCGTGACGTATCTTTCGTATAAATAATCGAATACGAATTACCTATGTATAAAACACGTTTGCAAATAAAGATTCAATCAGTAAATAACACGTTTTATATCTAAAAGAATTTGCTCAATGGGAGATTCACTGAATAAATATGAAAATAAAACATTGTTGTTTAGAAAGGCATAATAAAAAAAAAGTTATGCATATGTAATATTTTAATTGGAAGAGGGAAATATATTAAATTAAATAAGATCTGTAAGTCTGTTTCTCATATTGTGCTGTAATTTCAAATTCATTGTTTTGCATTTATCATTTATCTCGTATAATGTAAACATGTATTCATATTACGTGTTCATGTAGGAAAATTGCGTGGCTCGATATTTTTCCTATGAGCTCATACTTATACGAAAATAAAATACAAATTACATATAAATCCTTTTAAAGACATTTAAGGGTTATTTTAAATGAATGAACGAAATATTTATTATCCTATTAAAAAATATCACATAAAAATTAACCACAGATTTGCAATATTAAAAATCTGGCAATAAATAAATAAAATACACCCATAAGAAATAGAATTTGGAAAATATTAAAATGGATTAATTTTTTAATTTTTTTCACACAAATTTAAATACAAATGAATATCCAATGCTTGTTCAAATAATATGTAACTATCTCTTATGAAAGTAATAATTATGTAGTCAATATTAATATTTTCAAAAATAATTATATAAAATATGTTTCTATTTATCTTCATTTATAAAATGTATGTAATTTATTTATGATTTAACAGAGACAAAAAGTTTTATAAATAACAATGAAATTATCTTAATTTTTTTAAGTACAGAAGTACAATGAACAAAGAAAATTTGAGGAAAAAGATGATATATATAAATTATGAAGGTAAAAAAGAAAACTAATTTGTCCTTTAAATAATTTCATTTTTTTCAATCACCTTAATTTTCAGAATATTTTTATAGTTTTAATATAAATTAAAAAAAAATCAACTTTACATTTAATAAATAAAACAGATTTTTTTACTTTTACAATTATGATTAAACAATTTACACTAATGAAATAATTACATAATTACCTCATAATGAAATAAAAATTATATACACACACACACACACAGTTATATAAGCATAAGATTATATGAAAATGTGAAATAAAGAAAATTAAACCAAAATAAACAATAAAACATTCCAAAATTGCAAACCACTTACCTTAATAGTAGCATGATTTAACATTTCTTGCCAAGCATTATCAAACTGCCACTCATGTTGATTACTCATAAACCTTTGTTCTGCTAAGGCAACAGTTTCCTTAGCTGCTGCATGAATTTCTAAAAAGATCGTACATATAAATACACTGAATGTATTTTTAAATATATAAAATCCACAGTGAAAAACACCCACCATTTGCACGTTGAAACTGAACAGCTGCCTTCTGACATTCTATCTGAGCTTTCTTTGCTATTTCAAGCACATCATAAAAAGGCCGAGCTCTTTCAATACAACCACCTAATTTTTTTGACAATACTTTTAACCTTCGTGTAGATTCATTTAATAACATACGAAATGTCGTATTCGCTTCCTATAAAAAATTAAATGAGAACATAGAAACGTTCATCGACACTTTTATATGTTATTTAATAAATATTTTAATTTTAACTCACTTCCAATTCAAGTTCTAATTTATTTATCTCATCAGTTGCAGTGTTTAGTTTTTCCAATTCAATCTGTAATAAGAATAATTTGCATGTGTAGAAAATGAAATAACTCAAATCAAAAATATGCTTCACCTGTATCCGTGGATCTAATTCAGTATCTTCAGTATCATCCGGGAAGTTTTTTGAACGATCCATGACACAGCTAAGCTCCACAGCGTTATTTTCAGGTTTTTGACATTTCAATTGTAATTAAAACGACTTGTGTGCGTTTGTTCACATACTATATTAATTAACCAACAATAGCCGATACGATGTCAATAAAATTATTGTATAAAGACGTGACGCACGTAATAAAGCAAGGTCAAAATTGTTGACTTCGTCTGCGACTGACAAACCTACCAGCCATTTAACCAAGAATTACGATTTATCAACGTTGTATAAATTTAGTAAGTTGGTAACACTAATAGTAGTGATAATAGTTACAAATAAAATACTCGACATCTGATTAGAACATAAACAAACATTATTGAAAATAAATCGTTAAAGTTTTATTTATACGCTTTAAAACATATATTTATAATTGAAATAAATACATTACTTACTATCACTAATGTATGAAATCAAATTGTGATATTTTCATTGATAGGTTAAACATAAACAAATATTTTAATCTATTAAATTAACACATTTTTGATTTGTTATCATGAAAACATACCTGTTTTATTTTATTTTTACGAAATAATTTGTCACTTTATAAAGAATATAAATAAAAAATGTCATATCAAGGTTCTCCATGTTCTCCATATAATCAAGATGAGTTTGATTTTGAAGATGAGAAACTGGATGATTTTGATGAATACAGAGAAAATGATGAACCAGGAGTACCAGATGAAAGTGACGAAGGTTAATAATATACATATACATACAATACATATGTAAATATATTTGAATTTAAAACAATGAATAAATCACATAAATTACTATTCAATAAAATAATTTCAAATGCGTTATAGAAATTTCTATTCATTTATAACTATATACAAATCAATAAAGAACATATTAGAATTTAATATTATAGACTTCTTATTTGATAATAGTTGTTTGAATGTTTTGTTTAATAATCAATTAATTTATGATATGATTGTTTATAATTCTTAGATACTGAGGAAGCCAGTGAAACAGAAATGGGTAGAAATGAAGAACCATTGGAAATTAAAGAACAGTAAGTAAAATGTACTTTTGTTAATGATTATACTTAAAATTTATTAAATCATATTTTCTGTTAGAATGTATCAGGATAAATTAGCGAATTTAAAAAAACAGTTACAACAATTAAAAGATGGAACACACCCAGAATACAACAGAAGAGTAAAACGATTGGAATATCAGTACAATGAAAGATTACGGTTAAATGGTATTTATAGAGAATATATGATGGAATGCGTTGAGCGAGAGTATACGATGGAAAAAAAGTCTGCAGCTAAAGAGTTTGAAGAAAAAAAAGTCGATTTAAGAGATAATTTACTCACTGATTTTGAAGAAAAGCGAAGGATAATTGAATCAGAACGTCATACAATGGAATTAATGGGAGATTCTACAGAAGTATAGTACACTTTTATATTTTTTTAGACTCTTGAAAATAATGTATTAATATTATTAAGTGATAGATTAATATTGTATACAATTTAGTAATTATATCTTAATAATTATAAATCATAGAATAATAGTTTTCGAATAAAACTTTATAAATTTCCATTATAATAAATGTTATATTAATTTTTTCATTACAGGTAAAACCAGTAATGACAAGAAAATTAAGACGTAGACCAAACGATCCTGTTCCAGTTCAAGAGAAGCGTCGAAAACCTACAACTTCTCAAGTAATATATTTACTTGATGAAAAGGAAGTTGAAAACGATTTAAAAATTATCAGCCGGGGCAAGATTCCAACACCGATACGAAAACCCGGTAAAGGAAATAGATGATTATATATATTTTTTTGTAGTTTTGTATAGTGCTCAATTTTTTCTTTAATTCATTTCATATAATATATAAATATATTTAGTGTTAATAAAAATTACTTGTTTTGTAAAATGCTTTATATTTGCATATTTTTTCATTAAGAATAAAGTGTTCAATGAATTGTATATTTTGCTTATTATGCTAAAGCTTTATGTCTTGCATGAACATGAATGCTTTTGTATTATGATCTTCAAATAATATATTTTGGTATGTATATTTTTAATGACATTATGTTTTAATTGGTTTGAAAGTTTTAATGCACTTTATAAAATAATATAATACATGATTTAAAAATTTATTAACATATAATAGAAAAATGCTTATTTTTAGAAATTTATGTATTTATGTTCTTATGTGTAAGATAAAACAATTTTTTTAATTAATTAATTGAAAAAGAAAAAAAAGTTATAAAAATGTATAAAATATATAATAACTAAAAGTTATAATACAAACTATATTTAATATATGTGATAATAAAAATTTGTAACAGTATGATTGATTAAAATTTAAATAAAATTTGATAACTATATGAAATTGCATATAAATTTGTTAATAATAGCAAAATGTAAGTAGTAAAAATGGTGTGATGTTATTTTGATGAATATAAAACAGTTGATTTTAAAATTTTAAAAGTGGCAATGAAAAAAAACATTTCTGTAACTTGAAAAAATGATATGTTATTTCAAGAAGCGAAAAAAAATCATTTTTCATATGTATATATGTATTTAATTTTTATATAATAATATGAATTATGCAGCTGTTATATCTCCACCAACTCCATCACCAGTACAACCCCAAACTAATGAGACAACACTAGTTGAAACTCGTATTGAGGATGGAAAGTTATTGTATGAAAGACGTTGGTTTCATCGTGGCCAGTCTGTCTATGTTGAAGGTAGAGATATGCCGAAATTTGCTGGAAATATATCAGCAATAGGAACAGAAGCTGTATGTATTTTATTGACATATATTAGAATTCAAAAAATATACATCAGAACACGTATGTATAGTTTAATATTTGTTTTTCTTCTGTACAAATATAGATACATGTAAAGAAACTACTTGATGGGAGTAAAGTCCGCATTTATCTTTCACAGTTGAGCCTAGGAAAGGTTTCAATTAAAAGAAGAGCATCTTAAAATTTAAATTCACTAAGAATCTTATACATGTAATTGATATTTATGTCTTTTTTTCATATATAATACAAGTACTGATTATATATAAATGTCTTCAATGTAAAGAAATATATTCCAAATATTTATAATATAGATATAATATAATACATTATTGTTACTATATACAAATGCATTGCATGTAATAAAAATATTTTAAATTGGTTTATAAATGTTATTATTTATTCCTTATCAACATTTTTTTCCCAATGAAAGTTTTAAACAAACCTCTAAATATAATAATAAAGAGGGCTATTTTCATTAAATGCTCAAAAATAATGTAAGTATTTTGTGATAATAAAATGATTATTTTTTAAGAAATGTATGAAAAGAACATAAAATATTTAATTTCTTTATTAATATATTATTAAATAAAAAGGATTTTTGATTATGTTAATGCAGTTTTCAATCTTTCACACTTTTATTAAATACAAACTTTATTTTATTTCTAAACATGTCTAAATATGTTTTATTAAAATTATATAAATATATATTTTTAAAGAATAAACACTTACATACATAAAAGCTATCAGAAATATTCGTTTCTTACATAATATAAGAAATTTTAAAGTAAATTCATAATTATTATTGGCATCTTCATTTCTGAATTCACTGATTAATAAATATACTTTCCTGATAAATGAGCGTGTAAGTGAAAATTTCCTTATAAAATTATATAATTTTAAAAATTCATCAATGTATTAGTTAATAAATAACAAAAAAATGTTTTATTAAATTTAAAATTTATCAGAAAGAAGAGAGTATATTTTGTTTATTTATTAATGCATTTTGTTATATTTGATGTTTGTATCAAAGAACATGCTTTTGGAATAGATTGATAATGTGATAAATGCCGACGTTGTTCTTTGAAATATTCTTCTGAATTATAAATGTTAATTTTTGACGTTTTTGAGTGTTTTTGGAATGCAAATTCACAGCTAACTTAAAATAATTTTATGTGGATAATATTCATATGTCATTCGAATTAAAAAAGAAAAAAAATAGTTATTCAAAAATAGAAATGAACTTATGAACCCCACTAACAATAATAATGAACCTAATAATGTTGTTACTGATAACCCATCCATTTCCGAAAATAATGACGAAATTAGTAATCCTTTACATGAAGAAAGTGAAGAAATTAACAATTCTGAAAATAAAACTATCACTATTTCTGACGACAATGTTAGCCAAAATGGAGAAGATATTGAGTTCGATATTCATACATTATTTAATGAACTGTATTGTAGAATATGTTATGATGATGGTACAAATGAAGCTCTTATTACACCATGCTATTGCAAAGTAAGTTCGTTTTGTGATATCAGAAATTATTGTCAAATATCAAATTCGTAAAAAAGATTTCAGATTAATGTAAGTTATATTTTTAATAAGAACATCATATTAATCAACAACTTATATAGTTATGTTGTAAAAACTGAGACTATACATCAATTATTATTTTTTTCAAAGAGTTTCAAGCAATTTATAAAACATAACTAAAAAGTTAAAATTATCGGGTATCTTTTTCTTAATAATTGAGGAACTTCACGTCAGAAATTTTTGAATTATTCACTCAATAACATAAGATTTTCTGTGTTCAATAATTAATTATTGTTAATTTTTTTCGTTGATGCACATTTCGATAGCCTTGCTATCGAAAACGCAATTTGTAAGAGCACTGCATTATTTTATAATGTAGCACTTTATCAATAAATGATTATTGATCACACTTTTCACTTACTTTTAATATTAACCCTTATCACTCCAAGAATTTTATAAAATGAGTAGAACGCTGGCTTATGCTTGGCAGCATTACTGTCGGCTGAAGTGATAAGGGTTAGAGTAATTCATTTGTGTTCAAGTGAGTTTGATAAAAAAATTGAAACAAATAGTAATGAATTGATTATTTTAAAATGAAATGTTAATAATTGCACCTATGATATTTTTATCTTTTGAATTATTTTATTTTCTGAATCTATTTTCAAATAGTTCAAAAAAGGTTTAAATGCTGAAACTTATAACAAACAGAAATCAAAGAAATTCTATACATAAAAATACCAAGGACACATGTAACAAATTTGTATGAATAAACATTTTGATGTGATTGAATTATATGATTTAATTTAGAATTTTTTTCAATAAACAAGGGTACGATCGCATACGTACACAGATCTTGCTTGGAAAGATGGTTAGCTGAATCGAATAAGAATTATTGTGAATTGTGCCACTTCATATTTCAAACAAAACGCACGGTTCGTTATAGCGCTTTTGAATCAATTCTCAAGTGGTTCCAACTACAGGATTTCAATCTAGGATTCGAAATACGAAACGTAAGAACTGACGTAGCAATATTTAGTGCTTTAACGTTATTATCGATAATTGCGGCATATTTTTGTGTCATATCTGCCGATTATTACTCGCAAGAAAAATTCTCCGGTATTCATGCTGCGAAATGGACAGCCGTCTCATTGTTAGCAATGATGTCTATTATTATTTTCGGATTCCATTTTTGGGTGTTTATGATGTTACGATACCATGGTCGAGTCTGGTATTATTGGTGGCAACATAACACAGTTGTGAAGCTTCATTGTCCAACGGATATTGAGATTTGCCAATAAACAGGAATCGTGTAAATAAAAACCTGGGTATTGATGAATTGACTTCATTACTGAATTAAATGTACTGGTGTTAAATCAATTATAAATATACCTTTTATTAATTATACACATATGTATATTTATCAATGAAATATAATTTTTATTTTTGTTCTAAAAAAAATATCGTCACTGCTCATCTTCCCTCGAACTTGAACTGACTTGTCTTGAAATTTAAAAAAATATCCGTAGGTATTCCCAGGTCACATTATTAGGCGCGACGAAAGAAATGTATTCAAGTATAATGAAACGGCGCAAAAACTGGCATGTGCACAACTATCAGTTCTTAAATTATCTTTTACTGCTCAAACTGGGTGGATTCTCATGCACTTCTTTTTAATCCCACACAAAAATAATTAAGAACTATGTTGATTTTACATGGCATCTACTTCAATATATTACATTGCAAAGTTTTATATTATTTGTTTATGTATCATTTAAATCCTACAAAATATGTAGTTTTTTTGAAATCGTTGAACTAAAATTCACATGAAAATATTTTATAAACACTTTAAGTTTTTGTAATAAAGAAATTACTCAAATTAACCGTTTGAAAACTATATTGTTTTAAGAGTTTCATACACAAAATTATTTAATCGGAACTACTTAATAATTTTTATTTTAATATATGAACAATTATAAATTCTGGAAAATTGTTCATACAATAAAATATGTATATAAAATTCTTTATTATTATATACAATTAAAACATACAATTTTGTCAGAAATATAAACATAAAATTGAAAATATCAAAGAACATTAATTTATCACAAATAGTCTTTACAATAAAATAATTTCCTTTAAATATGCATAATTGTCTTAATTCCAAGAATATTTAATATATATAAAATTTGTTTGAATATCTTGTTTCAAAAATAGATAAATTATTTGCGTTCATGATATCAAAACTTTTGTAGTTTTTAAAATAAAATAAAAAAATGTAATTCAAGTCTGTGGTATTCATAGTACATTTTCTGATTAGTATTTTTGGAAAACAAAATAATATCAATATTTTTTTGTGAATATTTATTTAAAAATACGTTCAAAATTTATTATTCAAAAATATTATGAATCTTTCAAGTTAACTTTTGAATTATATTTTTATTAGTCCAAATTAGTATAGAACTTTATTTGCAATCACTAGGTTGGTATAAACATTGAGGTTTAGTAAAATAATTCTCAAGTTTAGAACATCTTATTAAGTTTTCATATCATTAATCCAAAATTTATTTTTCTTTTTGTACGTTTTTTTTTTGGTAAGTTTATTTTTCTTTTTATATATTTATGTTAATTTTCTATGATTTGTTTTGGATGTAAATATAGTTTTAAAGAGTTATTAGCTATTGAAATAAATTCAATTGTTTCATTGTAGCTGTTAAAATAAAATCAATTATTTTGATTAAAATAATTACCATTTATAAAAATTTAATATTTTTTGATGTTTTTACATTTATTAGTAAGTTTTAACCATTTTATATATATATATAAATATATTATATTCGATGTGTTTTATTTCGTTCCAACTTCTTTATGGATAATATAAGAAGATAAATACTTTGTCAAAATTTCGGAAAAAATATTAAAAAACGTTTATTTATAAAAAGAAGTAATCAATCTTCGTAGATAGAATTTTTACATAATCTTCTTTGTAACATGAAAAAATTGTTAGAAATACATATACATTTTATTTATAATTTTGACAGTCCGCCACGGAAACCAGAAAAAATACACAAATGCGTGACGAGTTTTATAAATAATTTAACGGAATGCAGTGGACATCCGCAATTACGTTATAATGTTATTCACAATTCGAGAATTTTTCCCTGTCCCGAAAAAAACATATATAACGAGAATAAATATAAACATGTGATCCCTTCCTTATGTGAAAATACGACGTCATGTACTCCATTTGATTTGTTCAGATATTAATGAAATAGTATTTTCGGTGCGTGGATTTCAAAATATGTTTTATTTTTATCGCGCTCGTGTTTATTTATAATTTGAAAATACATGGTTGATGATACATAAGCAAGGTCGTTAGGGAAAAAACGTGCTAGTTGTTATCACATGTACACATATTTCCTGACATAGAGCACTTATGTGGATCCAAATTGTAATTTTCAAAACATGTTTTTAATTAAATTGATATATTTGTGAACATCGGTTATGCATTTCAGAAAATTCGCATTCCGTGTTTCTACTTTAATTCTATCTCTTTTTACATATGTATATATATATCGATAAGACAACTAGCAATAAGTGTTAGAATTCTTTTATCAATATATGAAATACATATTTGAAATTTGTTACATTAAACATGACATCTTGTTAGAAATTTAGTTAATTGCAACGTTCAAGAACATTATTTTATGATCAGATAGAAATTCATGGCACATTATCACCTCCATATAAAGATGCGTATTCTGGATAAATCACTACGTCAAATCCGTTTATAACATCATATTAAATTCGAAAATTTATTATTCTATTATATATTATTGATCGTAACATTACTCTGTATTCAATAGTTGCACATTTTGAATGACAGTACCATATGTGACCCGTACTTATTACGTTCGTTTGAATATAAAATTGTAACTTTATATGATCGGAAAAATACAGTTCAATTTTCGAGCCAAGTAGTTTAGACATTAGCCTTGCGATTGCCAAAACAAATCGTTAACGATACAAAATCATATATACGTACATCTAATTTATTATTTAATTAAAATAAATAACGACCGAATTTAATTATAAGCATCGTATAAATCCATTCATTGAGGTTGTTTTTATGCAACGCACGTCCTGAATTTTGTGCCAATAAATACATATAATCATGTTATGCATTATTACTAAGAAAATATATTATTTATGAATGAAATCAAACTTCGTACCTAGATAATCTGAAAATAAATATATATACCTCTTCTTGAAATATAATTTTATCATTTTTTAGAATATGTACGTCGTGAAAAATGTATTGAAACAATAAAGCTATTATGAATAATGATAATTCGTTTGTGATAAAGTTCATATAGTCTGTATTGAACTCATGACTCATTTGGTCAACAACCTGTCGTAGTTACTGTAAATAAAATTCAGTCTTAAATTATATATATCATGAATGCATTTCGTGATAATTTCGAATTCATTTCACAAGACGCTAAAATTCTGTAATATATGCAGAGGGTATTAATTACCATATGCAAATTATAATGAAAATGTTGCGAATCTGATATGCAAATGTTGCTAATAACTGAGATTTAACGTATGATAAATTTGTCAAAGTTTCTTAAAAGATTCTATGAAATTTTCTGAAATATATTCATACATACATACATACATATATATATATATATATATATATATATATATATATATATATATATATATATATACAGATGGAGGTAAAAGTAGTCATACGCTTGTTATATCAGATTTAAAAGGTTTATTACAAAGTCAAAAAAATAACGTAATGAAAATAAACATTTATAAAAGGTGTCAAAATTTGAGGTTAGGAAGTAAGTTGGCTATTATTTCATGAAATGTCAAATATTGAACTGTCATTATTTAACATCTGTTTATTAAAAACTTGAGAAATTTTAGCGATGGAAAATTTTTGCATCATGTGTTTGTTAATTGGTACCAAGAAAAAAAGCAGAAAATGCTGATTTTTTTAATAAAATTAATTACAGTAATGAATCACATTTTCAATTAAATGGTTATGTAAAACAAACAAAATTGTCGCATACTGGGAAGTAAAAATACAAAAGTCATTGTTGAATAACAATTATATCCTCAAGAGTCACTGTTTGGTGTAGTTTATGGGCTGGAGGCAACATTGGTCCATACTTCTTTGAAAATGAGCAAAGTGTTTGTGTTACAGTTAATTTGGTGCATTACCAAAGCATGATAATAGATTTTTTTGGCCGGAATTTGAAGATATTTTTATCAGTGACATGTAGTTTCAACAGGATAATGCCACAAGCCATACAACTTCCACGGAAATCGATTTATTCTCAACCAAATTCAATGGACGTTTAATTTCTCGTAATGGTGATGTTAATTTACCGCCTAGATCTTGTGATTTAACACCGCTATACTTCTTCTTATGGGATTATTTGAAAAATAAGGTTTATGCCAACAAACCAGCAGCGATTCAAGAACTAAAGGATTCATAATTTCCATGTTTCCATTTTACATGAATACCAATAAACATGAATTTTTTTTCAAAAACTATTTTATTGATAAATTATTTCCTAACCTAAATTTGGACACTTTATATAATTGAAATATAACAAAAAATAATACAATAATCATGTTTTGTTCACTTGGTTGTGTATAAAAACAATAGGTGATGTCATTATCGTTAGAACAATGTATTATGAAATCTAGATTAATTTGATTAAAGCTGTTAATATACTATTTCTTGTGTATTTTTTAATCTTCTTCTTATCATTTTATCATTATATAAAAATATAAAATTCATTTAAAAAACAAAATTGCTAGTACAATTATTGAAATATTTTGAAATTCTGAAAAATATTTTAGGAACAGAACTATATACGTTTTAAACAAAATTATAAAAGAAACTTTACAAATTCATTTTTAAATGAGGACAAGTTACAGTCATGTACTTAGTTTCAAGAATTTAAAATTAAAAAAAAAAGTTTAACATGTAAGATAAACGATCTGTAATATATTGTGCATAGTATGTTGAACTTACGACAACGCAACGTACTTGCAAGGCTATCGACGCCGTACATCGTGCCGTTACCAACGGCGTTACTCATCGGAGTCCATATTTAGAGTCGCCGCATGAAATCGCGTAAATTTTAACATGTCTAATTTGTACGAATGTGTTTGTGTGTGTCTCCCTCAAAGATCTATTTTCGATCGACTTATGTCGCTGTAAAACACGTGGCAGTCATTCAACTGCCTGGTCAGCTGTTCTTTGTTATTTATTTATTTATTTATCATTATTATTAAAAGAAAATCTTGAGATGCATTTAAACACTTTCGTTATATTTAACAGACATGTGCACGTGAATAAGATTTGCTTTATAAACAGAAACTTTATAAAGCGACTTCTTGGAAGATTAAAAAAGAACTGTGTAAGGTAATAAAAGTTCAAAAGGAAACTTTTTTTTTACAATTTTTTGTGTTTTTTATACGATTCTTAATATATCACTGATTTGCTCTCGTTACTGTATTAATATTAAATAAATTTAAACTGTTTAACTTTTAGAATTATTTCAGTAAAATCCGTGAAGATAACATTCTTAAATCTTTGGTTTTTGAATTATACATTATTATCAAATAAATTGTCTGAGCTTAAGATCGTTTAAAAAATTACATTAAAATTCAAATAATCTAAGACTGAATTTTTTTATTATCTTAGCCATAAACATGTTATATTATTAATTTTTGAATTATTATTTTTATATTTATATTTTTCAAAGACTTGATATTAAATTCATCGTTAGATGGATCAAAACTGAATCTTCAGAAAAATATTTTTTTAAGAAATTTTAATTCATCTTCTGATTTTTTTACTTTATCGTTCTAATATATATATATATATATATATATATATATATATATATATATATATTTCATGATTGTTATTTTCATTTATATCTATTTAGAAAATGTTTAAAAAATATTTTTTTAATAAATATATACAATATGTATATGTATACATTTAAATCATTTATTTGATCATAAAAAATTGAAATTAATCACATAAAACGCAAATTCAAATATTAGACAAACAGATAGATAAACTGTTATATAATATTCCACTACATAAAGAAGAAAATAAACATATTTCTTGTCTTCAATAACTGTTTATATCCATTCATCGATAATTGAAATCATATTTGATGCGAACTGATAATGTCAATAAAGAAAAGATAGATTTTGACAATCTATCACAACAAGTTATGTAAAAATGATAATTAAATGTAACATGGAGTTTTTGTATATTGTGGCAGGTCATCTTGAGTAGTCAATACGCCAATACTGCGTTGTTGGTTGTGTTTAAAAACAGATTGTTATATTTTATCAATTGAATACTAAATGTATGTTTCTATTTCTAATTTTAATTCATTCAAAGCTAATTATATGTTTTCGTAACCGAACAATGCGTATTATGTTTTGATTTTTCTATAAGAGAGATATATTTAGAATGAAGGTAATAAATGACGCGATAAAAATATAAAAATAAATGTTTATGTAGAGATTAGATCGCTAGTATAAATATAGTTTGATATATATTTTTGATAAACTATTCACATTTATGTACAATAGTTATATATAAAAATATATAAATATACGTAAGTATATTTACTTGTAAATTTTGTGTTTAGAACAATGTACAAATTCATCCATTTAATTGCTATTTAGAATTTTATTTATATAACATTTCTGAAAAATCAAAACAGGTTTAAGAAGATTATAAAAACATGAATAATTCATTTCTACTTTAAACGACTTCTATAAACGTAAATATCAAATTTAAAAACTATTTCATTTAATTCATTGAAAATTAAAATTAAAAAAATGTTTATGAAATTTGGAAATATATCTGTAAAGAATATTTTGTAAAAAAAATTGTTTAAAAAAATCAGAACGGAATTTTTTTGTAATACATGACAAAAATTTCAAATTGAAGAATATTCATAAAATTTATTGGCAATATTAAATGCAAAAAAATATTGTCTAAAATTCGATAAAGATATAAAAAAAATATTTTAAAAAATTAAATAAAAACATAAAATCTAAAAAATATTTTATAAAAATACATAAAACAGAAAAAATCATAAAAATCAAATTTTATATTTAACAAATAAAATAAAACAATTTTTTTGATTTCATATTTTCACTGTGTGTAAGAATTTTTTAAAATTTCATAATTGTATAGAATTTTGTAAAAAAATCATTTTATATTTGTTTAAAATTTTTCGTTTTTTTGAAGAATTTTTATGTATAATCAAATAGAATGATGTCTTTTTTATTTATGGATGGTATTTTTTAGAATGAAAAACTTTTTAAAATAAAAATATAGACAATATCATATTTTTTATATTAAAAAATAATCATTTAATTATTTTATTGGATTTACGATTTCTTTTAATATACATTGTAATTTATAAATGTAATTCAGTTATATATATATATATATATATATATATATATATATATATATATATATATATATATATATATATATTCACTGTTTATTTGAAAAATTGAGTTCACAGTAATTACCCGTTCAGATAACTTTGTCTCGTAATGACAGCCATCATAGAAAATTTAATGACAATGTCATACAAAAGATATAGTATTTATGTCGATAATTATAGCAATTTCAATTCGTACAGACTCGACTTTCATTTCATGCAACGTTTGATAGAAAATACGTGCTTTTTGAAGCATCCATCTGAAGTTGTGCACTTAAACGTTTACATTTATATTTCAGTTTCTTCAATGAAATCATTGGTGATATAAATAATTTTTTTTTTAAATATATTACTAATACCATTATAAATTGTTTGACATATATCTAAAAGTATGCCAAATAGATAATGAATTATTTATAAATAATATATTTTTTTATTAAATATAAATCTAAACGACCTTCGAAATCAAGGTAATGTTTATGCAAAACTGTAATTAGTTTAATCTATGTATGAGGAATAAATAAATTAAGGTATGTTTATATAAATTATAAAAAGAATATATATATATATATATATATATATATATATATATATATATAAAAGTGAGAAAAGAATTCTCATAACAACAGTTAACCTTTAAAATATATATAGTGAAAATGGTTTAGCAAATAAATCAAATTTAATTGAAAATAAACTGTAGCGAGTATATAAATTTTAATTAAATTATTATAATACGTCGTACGAAAATAGAAAATGAATATAGATAGTGTACAAACAAAAAAATCTCAATTTCGTATACAAACATCCAATTATTCTTATATATTTATTTCAATTTGATACAACAATAAAATCGGATAAAAGTATATAAAAAAAGTTGTGGAGAAAAAGAACACTCGTCTACTGAAATCAGGTCATGTGTCCATTAGTTTGTCAAGGATGTTGGCGGATATTATTTTTCATTTTCAATAAATTCATAAAGTTTTATTGAGGCCGACATGTATCATTTGCTTGTTTGTTTCACTGACTGTGTTATAATATGTTTGTTTATTTAAAAAAAAACGATGAATTTTTTTTTATTTCGATTTCGTGCACGTACTTCTTTAATGTGATTTATGTAGAATATTTTTTTAAAAAGAATAAATAATGTATTTTATAAAAATTGTGTAAATATCTTTTTAATAAAACTGAAATCTATGTTTAAATGTCAACAGTTTGTTTTAATTTTAAATTTTTTAACGATTATAATCAATTATAATACTTTAATTTATATTTTTTGTGAATAAACTTGAAAAATCAATTAAAATGATTATAATTAATTACTATACAATTATATTGAAATTTAATTAATTATTTTTTAAAAAATAATTTATCATTATTATAAATGGTACTACAATCCCTGGAAAGCTTTGAGTTCTCTTTTAACAATTTTTTTTCATTCAAGTTTTAAAAAGCAATTAAGTTTTTTAACAATATGATATCTAGATTCAATTTGAAGATTTTATCTCTACATTCAATTAAAACGTTTTCACTTGACTTCAATCATTTAGTAATTATTTCAGATTTTTTTCTTTCTAACAGCAATTGTAAAAGATTGGTTTTGGAATTGTAGGCGATTAACATGTAAAGAAAATATATATTTTCTTTTGAATAAAAATATTTTTTCCTTTAAATTATATATTTAAAAAATACGTTTGTTTGAGTAACAATAATTTTCTTTTTTTCTAAAATAATTATTTTAGATATTTGGTTCTGTAATGCTTTTCATTTCCATTTTTTCAAATTACAAAATCCTCACCCAAAAATTTCAAATTAATAAATATTGTTTCTTATTCGAATATTTGCAATCTTATGCAAGGTTTTTATTATTATTAATAATAATCTGTTTTTTATACTTTATTCCATTAATATATATTTTTTTTTAATAATTCGTATCATATGATACATCATCGTTCTTTATATCTGTTCTATATTTTATAGAAATGCGTTTCACATATTATAGAGTGAAAGATTTGTTATGCAATAAATTAATTATACGTCACAACAAATCGCAAATAAATTTTTCCAAAGTACGAAAAATCTATTCTCGACAACGTAACGACACTGGCGCCGTCTAGCAAATATCTGACATACGTTATTTATCAAAAACGTTATAAACTCAACACCGAACGCACGTTTATAAATATTTTAAGTATGCGCCCACTTATTTTTTCATAAGTGGTGACAAAATCGG
The DNA here is from genome assembly GCA_029203775.1 of Neoneuromus ignobilis. Taxonomy (NCBI): domain Eukaryota; kingdom Metazoa; phylum Arthropoda; class Insecta; order Megaloptera; family Corydalidae; genus Neoneuromus; species Neoneuromus ignobilis. The sequence goes on along the minus strand of CP092090.1, from coordinate 8,449,596 downwards.
CGCCAAACGGGAATCAAAGAAATGAATGACCCATTTCTTGATTCATTCTTTTTGTTACAACATACTGTAAATGATCTGATCAAATTATACGTTTGAATGTTTTAGTATTTTACAAGACACCGATCTTATTTTAAACACAAAAATGAATTCATAGTGAAATTTATATTGCATAAATATGAGTCACTGATCTCACTTTTTCTTTCATAGCTGTGACACAGTTAGGATTAAATTGAATGCAGGTTTATAAAATAACTTATTTTCTTATACTGAATGAATGTGAACAGAAAAACGAACTTTGTATACAATATCATATGTCGACATAGATTTTTCAAAGAATTAGCACGAATTCACTTTTATTTATTGTTCTTATTATTCGATCTGTCGTCCTACTTAAAATAAAATAAACACTTTTTTATTTTAATTTTTATATGATCAGAGTGATAGAAAAACATTTAAGATTTATTAAGATTTTAAATTGAAAAAAATATTAAAGTAAAAAAATAGTATTTATTATTAAAATGAGTTTATAAAAAAAGAAAATTTTAACACGCAATCGATATTTTTATGGAAATAAATATTATTTTGCCATATTATTAATTTTCACTAATATATATATTAAAAATTTATTCATAAATTTAAACAAATAAAGTCATAAAATTAAACGATTGATGAATACAATAATCTAAAAATTAATATATTATAATTTTATGAAAATAAAAAAGATTTAAAAAATTAATAATTTTTTAAATAGTAAATTATTTCTAAATTCTTTTATTTTTATAGTAAATAAAAATTAAATTCTTTTTTATATAACATTTTAAAAATATTGAAACATCAAATGCTTAATTATTACTTTTTTATAATATTTATTTGTAGAATTATAATTTAATATACTTGTAACCTTTCTCTAAATAAATGCAAAAATTATAGAAGAGTATATATCAAATAAATAAGAATGATTTTTTTATTAAGACCATACTAACAGAAAATATATTCTTGCTTTCAAACAAACGCTTATATTCGTAGGATTACAAAGTGTTAGTGCTTTAGAGAGCATCACTTCAATTAATTATCTTGAATTTGTCATCTTTAAAAGCTCTCGAGCTTATTACGATTCATTAATCGTTCTGTATGTTTCCTTTATATTTCATTCGTCCTTTTCATTTCAATTGATTACATGTTCTTTTTCTGCAAAAAAATCAATGTCATTTTTTTGTTATTCATGAAAATAATTTTTTAATTACCTTACATTTATCTCTTTGACTGAAAGCTTTTTTATACATTTCAACGCATAAAAATTAAGAAATTTATTTAAAGGGATTCACATCTGGTCGAAATGTTATATTTTATTTATTTTCACACAAATTAATTTTTCATCACAATATCTTTTATATTAAAAAATGTTATTATTTGTTTTTTTTTTTGCTAGCAATAGATATTTTAATAACTATTTCATTGATATTTTTAAAGCATGATTGATTTTATACTTCAGTGAACAAATCGATATATTAATAAAATACTTTTATAACGAGATTTATTATAAGGAATATTTGTATATAAAATTGTTTTAAAAAACATAAATACATATACTTATATTAAAATAATATTCCAAAATCGTACTTTATTTTTTGACAAACGAATTCGAAAAAAATGACATTTATTCTAATTCATACATAATTCATGAGTCAAAACCTTTTTTTATTTTCACATTAGAGTTGTTTATTTATGACAACGTAGATTAAATGCAACGCTAAATGAATTAATGGAAATCTTATCTTTTTGAATTGTGTCACGTTTTAATATTCTTCCATTTTTCACTGCTACATTTATATGTTATATTATTGAAAAAATATTGTGGTTTGAAATCAATTAGAAAAAAAACCTACATGTAAATTAAAGTGTAATTAAATAAAAAGGTTATGTTTGTATTTTCATTTAAAATAATAAAATTTGTTTCATTCGTTGATTTCAAATTAAAGTAATAATATTTTAATGAGGTCGCTCATAATTGGTTACACTTAAATAAACATTATTATAAAAATGGCGGTTAGTTATCATTGAACTAGTTCGTTTATCATAGAAAGATTTATTTACATTTAATTATAACAAGACATACTAATCTAAGGGTAGTTTTATTCAAATAAAATCAGATTTTATTGAGTTGTTATTTATTATTGTAATTATTTTGTAATCATGAATTGGTTTAGATTTACAAAGCTTTTTTATATAGAAATCAAAGTTTTCTCTCTCTTTATATATATATATATATATATATACAAAAAAAGAGAGAGAGAGGATGAAAGAATAGACATAAAAACCTTCATCGATGTTGAATGAAAGAGAAAATCATTGGATTATTGAAAATGGATAATTTTGGTTGAGATATTCATCTAGTTTGGGTAAAAAGAAATCGATGGTGATAATTATATACATACATATATATATATATATATATATATATATATATATATATATATATATATAATGTAAAGTGAAGACATATTTAGAATCATAACTTTTTAAAAAATCCATTTTTCTGAAATACTGATTAAACAAATATTTATTTTCGTATATATTTCAATTATGTATATGTTTTTCTTAAAATTTTAATTCTTATTAAAGAATATAAAAATTGTTATTTATAAATAAAACTGATGGATGAGAAAATTCATTAAAGTGGATTAATTATTAGAATCTCATATATAATGGATTTTATTTAAATACAAAAACTATAGAAAGAAAATAGAGTTAAAATTATTAATATGTTTTTTTTTTAAAAAAAAAAAACGTTCTCAGACACAACTCGAGAACTGAGTCAAGGTTAAAACGTGCAAGAGAATATTAAAAAGCACAAACTGAACTCATTATTAAATTGAAAATCTTGTGCTTTGATCGTATTCATATAAATTATGTACACATAAAAAGCACTACGCCGTTGTAATAAATCTACTAAAATATCCTTCGTATCATCATCATCTCGTTCGTTCGTGGCAAAATATGGGTCATGGTCCATTGAAATATCGTTTTCCGCACTATTGTAACAATCTAAACAGGAACATTGCGTTGCGGACATGTTGAGAAATTCCGTCTAAATTGCATTTTTGCGGGCCGTATGCCAAATTGTAACTGTAAGAAATTGTCGAATGATAAGATCATTTGATACATGAGGGTTGAATAGAATGATATGACATGTTTTTTCATATACAGTTTAAATAGATTTTCAAAATAAATATCAATTATATCTGAATTTATATATTGTACACAATTATTCTTGATATACTTATTTTTTTTATGACTTTTATAAAAAATTAATCATAATAGTTTATACTAACTTTTAACGATTTTTTCAATCATTATTTGTAAACATTTTTTACAACTTTTTTAAGAAAGATTTTTTAAATCATACAATTTTTTTCTTTTAATTTTCATTTAGGCTAATATATTATTTAATAAATTTTTGTATCAATACGTTTGATGAAACAAAAATTTATTATTTTAATTCAGCTTAAAGAAATAAAAAATTTGACAAATTTTCTAGGTTAAAGATATTTACTTATCACATTTTTATATTATTATTAATTTATTTTTTTAATCTATAATATAGTGATGGAAAAATGTATATTATCAATTATAACAAAAAAATAGAAAGAAGACAGAATGGATTTGAAAACAAACAAATCATAAATATAGTTTCAACCAAATGTGACGTCTATATTTGTGTTTTATTAAAAAGAAACATGTGTATAGTTTCTTTTTAATAAAACACAAATCTAGGCGTCACATTTGGATGACTGTGTATAATAACAAGAGGAAAAAATAAAAATAATTTATTACAAAAATGGATTACAAATCAAGAAATATAAATAAGCTAAAAATGAATAAATAGGTGTGATAAACATTTAAGAATTTTATTAAAATTTTTGGAAAAAAGAAATTATAGATCATTTTAATTAAAATAATTCAGAAAAGGTTTTTATTCAGCTTTAGGTTAACTTACTTAGAGAGCCATTCTTTGTAAAAGTTTAATGTATTGCATTTTCAGAAAATTGATGTATTTTATTTCATTTTTTATCAATCCATTCTTGAACAAAGGATTTTAAATTAATTTAGTTCGAATATCGTTTCTAGTTTTCATTACTTTCTAATAAAATCTCTTATAAAAATTTGTAAATGTAGATAAATAAATGATGAATTCTATTTCTGTCCACATGCATTTATTTTTACTTCTTGTAATAGAGAAATTTTAAATAATATTTAATAATCTGTTTGTTAAAATGAGTTGTCTATTAAAAATTACAATTTCACAAATATATTTGTATAAAATTTGCTATTACTAGTAAAACTAATAGTAAACGAACAAAATTCGTACATGAAATATTTCTGGACATCCCTATGATAGGAAGGTATACAGCATTCAGTGAAAACTCCGAGAGTGGTGCAGCGTTCGATGAGTCAGGCGGGAGAACCGCATCAGCGACGCCATCGACCGTGACCTTGATTCAGAGAGACGCTTTCTGAATATATGATTTCATGCAGCTATTTTACAAAGGCGTATAACGATTTCCATTTTTTTTATTTTCGTTCTCGAATCTATTACTGTGATATATATAAACTCGTCATAAGTTTTAGTCTGCGCAACATCTCGTGATCGTCTATGACAAACAATTTGATCTTAATAAACTGTTATCTCTTCTAACACACGCATCCTTTTGTTCGTAATTAATTTAGACAGATCTCATCTGTTGGTTAATCAAGCGTTGTTTATTCTCTTTTCTTGTTCTATTTGTAAATGTATTAATAAGAAAATCAGTATAATTGGCATTTGGCCTAAAGCAGTGCATTGAATTCGAACTTGTTCTTTTTTTACAATAACCTACAAAGAATTTGCGTAGGTCAGTGTCATTTATCTTTATAAACGTAGGATGGGTGCAGTTTATTTCATTGTATTCTCTTAACTGAAGATGAGACAAACATTTCCTAATAAACTATGAAAGTAAAAAAGGGCTGAACTATCTTCCTTTAATTTTTTTTATTAGAAAATATTTCAATTTGCATCTTTTAAATAAATACACTATTTTGAAAAACAGGAAAACATGTAGTTTTAATTTATTTCATTGTTATTTTATCCTTGTGCTAATAATATAAATGTAATCATTTTTTTATATTTAATTTACTTTTAATTTTAATAAATTTCTAAAAATTTTCAATTACAACAACCTGGTTTTAAAGGATTTTATTTTTAAAATTTGGAAATAGAGCTTTAATTTATAGAAAAGGAAAAATGTTAAAGGTATATTTTGAAAAATGTCATAGTATATTTCTTTTTAATAAAATTGGCGATTATTATATAAATATTTGTCCATTTTTATTAACAATATTACTTTTTTTTTAAAAAAAAAAATAATAATCTCTAGAAGGAAAATTCCGAGAATAAAGTAGACATAGTAAAATTTAATAGTCTATTTCTTATTAATTTTTATTTAGAAATACAAAAATAATAACTCTATTCGGAACAATAGAAGAAAATGTAATTTGTAATTAATAATTAAAAGTTCAATGAATTCCTTGAAAAGAAAACTAGATTGAAAATCTCGTATAAGAAATATAATTACATAAATCATTTCTAAAATTATAGACCTGAAAAAATTCATACACGAATATTTTTGTACATCCTTGGCCTTCAGGTGAATTATATCAACACTCGTTCGATTTCATTCACCGTTGAATTCACTGTTCGCCAAAACAGTCGTAGGGTCTCGACAACAACTTCTACAATTTTTTGCCAATAAGGCCAGTGGCCAACTTTATTATTCTATCATCAAGTCTTGTCGACTATACAATAACAAGACACCTTTAAAAAAAGATCACTCATCGAGTATTTGTCTGTACGAAGACAGATGGCTCCGTTCGGTTATTTTCAGTGTCAAGTATTTTGACGTAAACAGTACTGGTTTAAGCAAAAATTCAAATAATTTTGGCAAAGTATACAACTGGCACTGTTATAAACTGAATGTCGAACGGACGGTGTTAATTAATTGGCTTGTTTGTTCTTTGCGAATCACATACAGGTACTTCGGATTTATTAAATGTGTGCAATTGGAATCTGTGCACGTGTTTAATTGTACAGTATGATTGAATTGTAAGAAAAATAAATAAATCTCTTTACGTCTCTGTTAAAATAAATAAACGTTTATTTTAAAACTCCCCCAAATGTTCTTGAACGCTGACCTAGTGTCTTTGAAAAGACCCTTTTTAAATTTGTTTATATGTTAAATTTTACATACATTGATTTTAAAAAATGAATTGTGAATAGAATCAAACAATATTTATGCGTTTGGTAATCGGTAAAATATAATTTATGTTTCATTCTATGTGTATTATAAATATAGAATGATTATAGAAACAGGTGTTTTTCAAGAGATTTTATTATAATTATAATGAAATTTCTTAATATAGGAACAATGAAGAAAAAAGATTAATTACCATATAAAGGTTATTTTTTTGGAATTTAATAAAACTTCAAACTGAAACAATATATATATATATATATATATATATATATATATATTTGTGAAATATCACAAAAATAAATTAACAGATATTCAGCCAAAAAAAATAAATACTTGAATATATAATTTAATGATGGAATTTTCCTTTTGCAATTTTTAATGAAATTCTGTTATTAGACTGTTTTTACGGCTTTTTATATTATTTCTTAAGACCATTCGTTTTATGATACTCGAAATAATTAGACTGATTGCATGAATATGAACAGATGAATGACTTATTGAAAACTGGATGATCTCTTCAATTTTTTTCATTTAATAAAAATTTAATAAAAAAATATATGAATCGTGAAGGTGACTTATATGATTGTTTATCAAGTATCAAGAATATACATTTAAAAATATTTTTCTTACTAAATATGTTTTTTTATCTATTCTTTATGCGTGTCTTATGATATTTATTAAAAATATATATATATATATGATATAACGCCCACATTGGACGAAAGCCAAATGAATAGCATATGTATTTTAAATATATATATATATACAAATCTAAATGAATAGCTGTATACCCAGTGTATTTAATATACAATTTAAAAATGATTTAAATACAATTTAAAAATGAGTAAATAAATAATATACGTTATTTAAATCAAATTAAACACGTTTTAAAAAATATAATTGTAATGCTATAGTAACACATTTTATAGTATTAAATATTTTTCTTAGATTTTTTTAAATAATATTTTTTAACAAATATACTTCATTTTCATTTAATTATAAATGTAATTTTTCATTTCTATATATTCATAATTCTACTGACAAATTAATTTTCATAACACAAATATAAAAAAATATTATTCAAATGTATACGTTTGTACATCCTTGTTTTTTGGACAATAAAGTCAACATTCATTTAATTTCATTCAACATTGTCGCATTGTGTTGTTTTAATAATGAATTCATTCTCTAGAATAAATTTATTGTGTAATATTAAAAAAATTCTTTCATAATCAACTTATATAATTAGTCAGTATCAAATATGAAAATATTTTGTCCATAAACTATAATTGTATGTTTTTAAATAAGAAATCTTACGTTTTAATAACAAGATAAAGTATGTGTAAAAATCTTTTTGTCAATATGTATATAAAATTTAAAAAAAGATATTTACAAAAATAGTGTTTTAAATATCAAGGCTAAAATTACCCACACATTTATGTCATTACTATAAATAAACAAATTATCTATTCAAGTTCACCCTGCAACACATAAATATGTTTACATTAATAAATATTTTTGTCTTCGCTAAATATGGCATTTAACAGATTTAAACTTTATTGTCTCTTACTTTAAGCTGATATATAATCTTCAGCCTCTATTAATTCATTGTTAAATAGAATGATTAGAAAGCACAGTATGTTTCTTAATTTTAAATATTAAATCGAATAATTTAATGTACATATTTTATTATTTATATTAAATATTAAAGTTTAGAAAAAATAAATCAGTTACTTTATGTAGCATAATTCAATTATTTGTTTTTAAAATAAATGGAATTATCCTTCCTCCAAAAATCACCTTATATTTAATTTTATTGAAGTATGAAAAGTATAGCAAAAATAAAACACAATATAATTTTAGCAAAATTAAATTTATTGTGTTTAGTAAATTTTATTACACATTTTTTCAACACAATGAGGAAGTTGTTTAGATTATAAAAAAAATTCAAAAGTATATAAAAATTTATATTGATTTATGTTGATTGAATTTTACTTTTTAAATCTTTTTACAGACTGTGTAATAATATCGTGTGTAATTACGAAACATTTTGTTGCTTAGAATAGTACTTTTTTAAATATCAAATCCAATTTGTCACTTAAAACATTGACTATAAATTGAAAAAAGTCTTTCAACAGACAACAGGTCTTTGGCCATCGTTATTTAAATCAAACAATCCGATAAGAGATTTCTGACAGATTTATATCACACATCAGTTTTGTATTGAAGACGACTGTTATAATTATAAAACTGATTGGCTATTTTTTTAATTAGAAATTCGAAATTTTATCCGTACATATATTCATTAAAAAAAGATAATTAATATCGTTTTCTTTATCCGTCAATTAGATTCAAATTAGTAATTGAATACTAATGACATTTTTTTGTTCGATTATACAATTAAAATGATGTTTAAATTTTATATTATATACTCGTAAGCATATATTTTTCTTTATTTTGTCTGTGTATAAAAACATGAAATTCACATTAAATAAAGTCGTTAATGTAGTTGTTATCAGACGAATAACCAAATTGATCCGGTTTGTATGACCCTGGGTTGATAGGTTCAATTGATACACTATGCCCAATCAATAATCCACACATATTTACTGTCTGCTGTATCCTCTTCATATTCACACACGGAAATTGTTTGGTCCATCGAATGACATTTAAGATAAAATAACGCGTAAATTGAACGTCTGTACTGTGCATACATAATGTAGTCCGTAGTACATAAACCTAATTATCGAAATGTAGGTCAGCATGCTTTTTAATAATTAATAAAGTACAACGACTGTTTTAAAATGTAATATTTATGATACAAAAACAGCGATAAAAATAAAAATGAGAATATTTACTACACAGTAAGTGCGTATGAAATTCTAAAAAAGACTTTTTAGTTTCTTCGAAGTGATACGATTGAGTTATTTTGAAGGAAATAGTCGTTAAATAAAATGAAAGCTACATTTTTGCATAAAATATTTATAAAAGTACTTCAATCGTTCTTTAGAAAAATATTTCTGATTTTTTTAAAAAAAATCAAAGGTTAGAGGAAATTGTACCTTTAACCTTGAAAACGGTTTCTTCGAAATGACTTTGATCTAACATGCCAGCTCACATATTTCTCTTTAAATAAATTAGTTAATTATTTTATAACGAGATTTGTAAAAGTCGTAAATTATAAAACAGGAAATTGGATTTTAGTTCGTTCATTACAAATATATTTTTTATTTATTTTGATTTTTTTAAATATTTGTATTTTATTCTCATAGAATTTTTCAACTCTTTACTAATTTTGTCAGTATT